>CM062809.1:662418489-663018489 GCA_031772625.1 Pinus tabuliformis
GGTCCTTGGTAGGTTTGCTGGAATTGCGGTTGTTGGTATTGTACCAGCCATGGTTGTTGGACCATTTGTTGTTGCCCAATACTAGAATATTGACCAAGATGTGGAGTGATAATACCCGTTTGAGCCTGAGTCGTTCCAGGTAAGGAAGCACTAACTTGAGGTTGTGATTGAGCTATAGAGACAAGAGGTTGACACACAACAGACAGTGCTTGTACTTGTGACACAATCACAATAGTAGGTGTAGTGGGAATATTTGACACAGGCTGAATCAGTTGCATTGAATATTCAACCCTTGGTTGTTGAGGCAGTATTGGTACCCAACCACTGGATGTAATTCCTGTTTGACCTGAATTTTGTTGTAAACTCTCATATGGTTGTTCTCCAAGAGGGAATAATGAAAAAGCATACTGCCCTCCATATGGCGGCTATCCACTGTTCAAAGGATATATCAGTCTTTGAAGATTGGTCTGCCAAAATTGATACTGACATGTAGGATCAATTTGTTGAGTTTCAACATAAGAAATACTAGATGGGACTCCGGATGAACAAATAGGAACAGACCATGTCATCAAAACAACCCCCTAGTGGACTCTAGTTAGTGATTGATAACTAACCAAGACAAAGGGTATACCAACAAAAATTGTAGGAATGGCTGTATCAGATGACACAATCCTAGATGTTGATGGTTGCTCAGACATGTTTAGTCTATCCAAAATATTTCCCAGTGATTCAACAGGAACTTGTGATGAAGGACGATTGAAAGAACCAACTTCAGGAGTGGAAGGATACAGATGAATCCCAGTCCCAAAATGTAACGAGGTACTGGATGGAGGATCCTCTACTATCTCCTCTATAGCAATCAGTCTAGATGGAAGAGGTAGACCGTTAGGTTCGTAAAATATTTCTGGAGCCGAAGAAGGTATAGCTTCTGCAGTGATAGATACCGGAGGGGTGACACCTTCTGAATTTTGGAACTCAACTTCCAGATGTTCAGGTAAGTGAAATTCAGTCTCTGGATCAACTCTAGATGGAGTTGTTTCAGGTATAGAAGTGTCTGCGATTACACTAGGATCAGTTCTAATTTCCTCTTTTAACTGCAGAATTTATTCCCTAGAGGCAGATGTACTAGAAATAATTGGAGTAACTGTAGTCTCTGATGATGTTGAAACAAAAGTTTCAAATAAACTAGATGAATTTGACTCAGTTAAACGAGACTATTTTTCCCAGAATGGTTTTGTTTCTAGAGTCAAAGACAGTTGACTCGCTAGTCTCCACGAACGATGGGGTTTTGATTGACTTTCTTCCACGATTGTGGATTACTTGATCAACTCAAAATTAAGGGGAAAATGATGTTATTCCAAATTTAATAAATTGATCCAGGTGGATATTGATGGCCACCTGCCAAGTCCACCTAGACCCCCACCATTGTCTTGCTCAACATTTTCAGTTTCCTTAATTGTAGCAAAAATTACTATTTTTAGCAGTTTTTCGGGTCCTGAACTTCTGGAGCCGTTTTGAGGCCCTAAACGACGTTTTTTGGGGAATCCAGGGACAACATGGGTCCATGGAATGGACCGATGTTTCCCATTCCAACAATGATAGTGCTCGGACAGATCTTTCTAATGAGCTATTGTACGCGTCAAACCGATATCATATGCCAAAGTTACGACCCCCGGAAGTTGATGTACCAATTTACCCCAAACGGGGCCCACAGTTTGGCGTTTCGTCTCCTAGGGTTAGGTTTTGGAATGTTAAGGGTTTTCCATTGTTTCTCAACAATAAATAGGCCTTCGAGCCTCATTGTAATACATTTTAGAGGCATGTAGCCATCACATCTCTTCTCAGAGATAAGCTACCATCGCCCTAGCTGGTTTATTTCCATTTCTGGTTGTAAGCATATTTCAGTATTTTCCATTAATGAAATTGTTATCTCAAAATCAGATCCTGATAGGCTGCTGGTCAGGTTGACTCTAAGTAACTATTTCAAACCGACTTTAGGCTGAGGCTTAGCCTCCTCAACCTGAGAGGGCTCTCTCTTGATGGACTAATGATTTTGATTAAAGATAAGATGGCTAACTCTTATAGAACAACTGTGAAAAATATGAATGGTGTAAACACATTAAACAACTATCCATTGGGCTTATGGAGTCAACAACACCTCAATATAACAATAAACTCAACCTTACATGGAAGTCAGGGCATTCAACATTTAAACATTCAGAACATAAACTCATATGGGACCACACAGTTTATAAATGTATACAGGAAGTCAGAGCACATTCAGTGAATTCTGAGTGATTATACATCCATACCACTGTAAGAATTAAGAAAAGGACAACACATATTCTGAACATAAAAAATCCTTCATGAATCCTGAGAAGTAAAGTCAAGCATGTATTACTGAAAGTGAGTCTTACATAGGCTAAATACAAGCTTTTCCATAAATTTTCCCAACCCTGATTACATTGCTGTTTCAGCTATATATAGAGCTCTTATTCTAACTGATTGAGATTCCTCCTCCAACATGAGGGGAATTCGAAAACTACTTTTATTACTGACAACTCTTAAACTCTAACTACTTAATAAATACAACAAAGTGTTGACTAGAGTTTTTAGAGATCTAAATCAACTATGACTCTAACTCCATAACAGCCTTGGTCTACAATCATTTTCGTTCTCTGACATCTGGTTCCCTTCTGGCGGTGGCTGTGATGGACCTTTAATGCTTCATGTTGCTCTTCAATATCACATGTTTTCCAATGTCATGAAACATAGGAAATTATCCCTGTTTTACTGGTCTTTGGTTTACCTCAAAATGTTCGAATCCAAAGAAGCATGTCCTTTATCCTTTAATTACCCAAAATAGAGCAGACTGCCACATCCTTGATGTGCTGTCCACCGTTTTCATGTACCTGTGTGATGACAAAACCTTTCAAAAGGATTTTCCGCTTTGTCAATCATAATTGATCAACTGAATTGTAACATGCAGCTATAGCAGTTTCGTAGCGCAAACTGCTGTGTAATTTCAAAAGCACAGTCTTCCTTTCATAGCTAAATGATCGCCACTGTTCATGGCTTAAGCACCCTACTCCCTTGATCACTTTGACAAGATTTGATTGCAACTTTTTAAGAAACAGATATTGCTCCTGAGGAAGAGATGCAATGACACCAATAACACCATTGACTGTTCCAAATATAACTGTATGAATCTGGTTAGTACCTCACGTCCAAATTGTATAGGCATCTTCTCTTCAGGTGCAAGGGGATGTGCTAATATAGTTCCCTCTGAGATCTCCACAAAGAAATAGCCCATTCCTCCATGTAATACTTTCTTCCATGACATTCTGACATCAATATCATTCTCTCCAGGTCTAATCACATCAAACTCAAATCCTAATTTCTTCCATGCCTTTAAAAACTCACTTCGCATAGTTGATGCTTTGGACAAGGTTATGGGAAAAACCTGTAAATGAGCATGATTATTTGCCTCAACTTTTCTGCAGAGCGTTTAACAACATTTACAGCTAGTGCAAGGGCAGCTGGTGAAGCTTTTTGCTTGTCTGTTCTCAAGTTAATCAGTAAAACAGATAACAGTTGTTGTGATATGTCTTCACTCTCATTCAAACCAAACTCATAATTGTTTGCATTGAAGCAGATACGTTTTCAGTGTGATTCTCACTAGCACTGGCAAGGAAATGTTGAAACATGTCAAGGATGAGATTATCACACTGAAGGTCCAGCATTACAACGCATGACCTGACCTTTGCGACAGTTTCTAAAATTGTTATCCTCCTTCCAAATGTGGGACTATTCATTTGATCTAGTCCCTGAAGGCTTCCAACAATCAACTGAAATATTTCCCTCATTAAATCATCATTATATGGTGCTTCAGGTGCTGTTATTCTAGTTATTGCACTAATGCAAGTAACAACAATGAGCCTGACATCTTTGTATTGGTGCCTTAGAAGCTCTGGCTTTACCAACGCACTCATGGATGGAATCACTGCATCCTGCATTATCTCAGTAACCATCTCAGAAGGTTAATGTTCCACCCTAGATAAATAGTCCTCCACTTTCTGAAATTCCTGAATTGTACTTGAAACATTTGGCAGAGGAAACGGAAGTGGTTGTTGACAAATATCATGAATAATCTGATGGTATTCCTTTTGGAAATCACTCTGAGAATCTCCTTCCACTGACATCTTTGCTGTCAGATACTTCTTCCTTATGCTACTGCCGGCGGTTGTGGTGAATTGAAATCATTACCAAACCTTTCTACTTGCACGATTGCCTACATAAACAACAACATTCATTTCAGGCAGCCATTTGAGGAGTTCTTTTGCCCAGTTTGTTAATGTTGACAAGGGTACAACTACAAGGAAAAGACCGTGTATCTGCTGCACATTCTGTAAAAACCCGAGCATTGACACATATTGCACAGTTTTTCCAAGGCCCATTTCATCTGCAAGAATAACATTTGTATCATTCCTCCAGCTGTTCACAAGAAACTTCAACCCTTCTAATTGGTAATCACGAAGTGTGCCTCCTTTAAACCATTCAGGTTGTTCATCAAGTTTACGCAAACTTGCTTTGCCTTTCTTTCTTTGGGCATCAACCGTCTTTCCTTGAATTGTCATCGCAGCTTCACGACTCTTATATTCATCAATAGCATCTTTGAGAAAAAGCAATGTCTATGTCCTTCTCCCAAGTTGCTTCAGCAAATGAAAGCCCCTTCCACTTAACTAGATCTTCCTGGACCTCATTGTCAGAATCAATCTTTGTTGTTCTATCTGCAAAGACCCTCTCAACCTGTCTATATTGAGTGAGAAGCTCTCGCTCCATTTCCTTGCTGACATCATGGACCTTTGCCTCTTCTCGTGAAAGCGACCGCCTATGGTTTCGTTCCTTCTCCACCTTCCTCATATAGTTTAACACCTTTTTGAACCATTCAGATGTTGAAGCTCAGACAGAGATTGCCATTGACAGTGCGTATATGACTGTTCTTTCCACTTAATCAAGAACTCCATTTCACTCCAATCTAGCTCCCCATCCATTGGCATGTTCAAGACAACCAGCTCAGGCTGTTCTTTTTCTGCTGGTCTGCTTTAGTCCATTCCAGAGTCTTTTTCAACATCAGGCAATTCTCGGTGCCATTTGCTTTATGAACCATAGGACCTGCACCAAGAACCCACCGAGGAATAGACATGGCAAACACACCCTTGTTCTACATCCTGATTAAGAAATTGTCTTTGCGCATGATACACATTATAACATCATGAGCTGAAAGATCTTTGACAACACAAGGTCGCTGAATGCTTTGAAATTGAACGGTCTTTTCCAACACAGATGACCAGGAGATAGTTTGCATTTCCCAATCTGTAATTTTGAGGCTGTTCTTATAAAAATCGCGGATCTCAAGTGTGTCTTTCAGCTGGGCGTAAAATCTCAGAAAACAGAATATCCAGTACAATGAGAATATCCCTAAAAACTGAGCTCAAGATTGTTTACAAGGAATAGTTTCAGACTGCCCCAAATTCAAAGAATAGAAGCAAAACCTAGAAGAACATTTCCCCGATTGCTCTGATACTATTTTGAAAAGCCTGATTGAACGACCAAAACCACAGAGTAAAATACAACTGCAAACATGTACCAGTACCAAGACACCTAACGACCTAATGATGAGGATAAGCGGTCGGATATGATAGACGAAGTGTATAGGCTGACAACTGTTGATGGATTTTGATGGGTATGACAGTTGTGAAATATTGGCTATGGATTCGAACAAATCCCCAATTTCGTAGCGCAGCCAGTGCAAAATATGAATTATGCGCTACGAAATCACCTAAAACATGTTGCGCTGCGAAACTGATAAAGGGATTTATGTGCTGCGAAACCACTTTAAAATGATTACAGGCGCTACGAAATCACCTAGACAATTTCAGCTTTGAAACGAGTTTGGACATATGATATCCATGTGAGATGTGAGACCAATGATAGACTAAGACAGAGAATTGACCCCTTTATACATACCAACAATACTCTTAACAAGACTCCTATTCAAACTATTTAGACTCTAAAACCAGATGAAAAGACTAGACCCAAAATTGACACCAACCCTTTGACAAACAATCGAACTGATGTGAACAATTTAAAAATTTTTCTTGAGTGATAACAATGGCTCCACTTGGGATAGTGTGCTCCTGTAGTACACTAAGAACTCGTAGGTCCAATGCTTTATCTTTTTTTATTACAAACGGAAATTTTCTTGACAAACATCCCTTTCTAGCGTCTTGGGCCTTCACCTCGGGCTTAAGCTTGATGATCACTGTAGGAGAAAGAAATCTATATCTACTGAGAAAGGCTCAGTCCACCTTGAGCTTATTTGCAATTTCCTACCTACCTACCCTATCAATTTCCACTTGTAGGTCAAGCAACATGATATTTCCAATAAAGCCAATCAATTGTCTTTTCTGATATTGGAGGCTCTTGATTGTATCTGACCTCAAAATAACCATGATAGTGAAATGACCAAATCAACTTATAATGTACCTGATCTTCATAATGCAAATGAAAATGAAATACTGGTGTGCAAAGCTTTGCCATGTAATCACTTACAGGGTCAAAAAGGACATGGTTATTTTGATGATCATCATAACACTCTACATCTTCAGACAACTGATTCTCAACCACACAAATTTCCTTTGATATGTTATCCAACTGCTTTTCTGAATGATTCTCATAAACAATATAATTTTTCTCTTTCTTATGATCATTTATTGCTGTAAGCTGCTGAGAAGTTTGACATAAAAAACCAACCTTTTCCTCTGCCTGAGGGTCGTAAAAGCTATCTTCCAGTACTTCTTGGTGTTTGCAATCAATTTCATACTCTTTATGACCAAAAGACTAGCAAGTTTGTTGCATCTTCTCATTCATATCATGGGATTGAACATGGTTTTCATAAGTAAACCCCTGCTGATATTCATGTTGCATTTCATGGGATGTTATACTTTCTTCTTGGTGCTGAAATGCATTGTTATGAAGAGCCTCTAAAATTTCTTCATCCATAAATTCATCATCATCATAACAATCCTCCAAGTACTGAATAAGACTTAAAGAATGCCTACAGCAATCTTTAAGCAACAATAAGGAAGGATAACATTCTTTATACATCTCATAGAATTCATCATGAAAACTAGCAAGCGAATATATTGAACCATTTTCAAAACTTTTATACCAAGACCATGCTTTTCCTTCTAAAGTGGTCATAAACATCTTCATGAGACAATCTTCAGGGAAATGAACCTTAAGACTGCGCACATGCATATGAAACCTAACCAAATGAAGAGCAGCATCATCTTTCTTTTCATCTTTGAATATTGGAAGATCCTCTAACTAATCAACCTTTGGCATAGGATTTGGAAAACCAGGGATATGAGACCGATTCATAGGAGCATACCTGGCATTCATTCTTGCAGTGGAACTCATCTTGTAACTTCATCAATCTACTGATCTTCTAGCAGTCGAGTCACCTTCCAATTTATTATTTGATGTGTGGAGTCACCAAGGTAGTTTTGCAGCCTCAAAAAAGCTCCTGCTACCTTTAGAAGTTCAACCATTGATTTCGGTAATGAATAATCTTCAGACTCCCGATAGATGCACCAAAATGTCCATTTTATGAAAAACATAGATTTGTTTGACAAAAATCCCCTTCAAGCTTCTTGGGCCTTCACCTCGGGGTTAAGATTGATGATGACTGTAGGAGAAAGAAATCTACATCTACTGAAAAATGCTCAGTTGACCTTGAGCTTAGTTGCATTTTCCTACCTACCTACCCTATCAATTCAAACTTCTTTCAGCTCAATCAATGTGAAATTTCCGATGTAGCCAATCATTTATCTTATATGATATTTGAGTTTTTTGATTACATCGGAGTTCAAAGTCACTATGATATTGTGATGACCACTACCACTGAAATTGCCTCTGATCTTCATAGAAAAACTGAAACACTGGAGAGTAAAACTCTTCCATGTATTTAGCTATAGGATCCCAGAATACATGATTAGCTTGGTGATTCTCGTAACTTTCTGGTTGTGCAAACCGATCTTCCATAACAATGTATTCTTCCTCAATTATGAAAGGGAAAGGAAGCCACACTCTCTCCTTGCGTTCTGACACAGAAACCTTTTGAAAAGAATGATCATGACCATGAAGACTATATGATTGAATTTGACCTTCTAAACCTTCAATGTCTTTCTCAATGTCCTCAGCAACTTCATCCAAAAATTTCATGTTATCCTCTGCCTTACACTCAAATGATTTTAGATACGAGGACAAGGACAAAGAAAAACTTTCATTTGTTTCTCCATTACTATGATCATTATTCCATTGTTTGAAACCTTGAATTGAAGGAGAGTTTTCCACCGCATCTGATCTATCTATCAATTCCTCCAAAAACATAAGCCAAAAGTCTTCAAATGACTTAATGGATTTGGTAGGAAAGCTTTCAATCCATTGTTTACATTTCCCTTGAAATGAATCATAGAACAACATAATGCAAACATCCTCATGCTTAACTCTAAGAAGCTCTGTAAAATCACAAAAATCTGATATATGCTTCAAAGTTAAACTAAAATATTCTCAATTGAATTTTGGACCATTCCTTAGAAAATATGCATCCTTGGGAAAATGATTTGGGAAACCATGAATTTCTGAAAAATTTATGCATACCTTGAAATGAGAATGGTAGCATCTGGGTCCTTCATAACTCCAGTGGAACCACCATGAATGTATGAATTTTGAATTCTTCAACAATGGAGTCGCCAAGGTAGATTTGCAGCCTCGAAAACCTTCTGAGCTCCTGCTACCTTCAGAAGTTCAGCTTCATGATTTCGGGAATGAATAATCTTCAGGCTCCCGGCAGACGCACCAAAATGTTATCTCAAAATCGGATCCTGATAGGCTACTGGTCAGGTTGACTCTAAGTAACTATTTCAAACCGACTTTAGGCTGAGGCTTAGCCTCCTCAACCTGAGAGGGCTCTCTCTTGATGGACTAATGATTTTGATTAAAGATAAGATGGCTAACTCTTATAGAACAACTGTGAAAAATATGAATGGTGTAAACACATTAAACAACTATCCATTGGGCTTATGGAGTCAACAACAGCTCAATATAACAATAAACTCAACCTTACATGGAAGTCAGGGCATTGAGCATTTAAACATTCAGAACATAAACTCATATGGGACCACACAGTTTATAAATGTATACAGGAAGTCAGAGCACATTCAGTGAATTCTGAGTGATTATACATCCATACCACTGTAAGAATTAAGAAAAGGACAACATCACATATTCTGAACATAAAAAATCCTTCATGAATCCTGAGAAGTAAAGTCAAGCATGTATTACTTAAAGTGAGTCTTACATAGGCTAAATACAAGCTTTTCCATAAATTTTCCCAACCCTGATTACATTGCTGTTTCAGCTATATATAGAGCTCTTATTCTAATTGATCGAGATTCCTCCTCTAGCATGAGGGGAATTCGAAAACTACTTCTATTACTGACAACTCTTAAACTATAACTACTTAATAAATACAACAAAGTGTTGACTGGAGTTTTTAGAGATCTAAATCAACTATGACTCTAACTCCATAACAGCCTTGGTCTACAATCATTTTCGTTCTCTGACATCTGGTTCCCTTTGGCGGTGGCTGTGATGGACCTTTAATGCTTCATGTTGCTCTTTAATATCACATGTTTTCCAATGTCATGAAACATCGGAAATTATCCCTGTTTTACTGGTCTTTGGTTTACCTCAAAATGTTCGAATCCAAAGAAGCATGCCCTTTATCCTTTAATTACCCAAAATAGAGCAGACTGCCATGTCCTTGATGTGCTGTCCACCGTTTTCATGTACCTGTGTGATGACAAAACCTTTCAAAAATATTTTCCGCTTTGTAAATCATAATTGATCAACTGAATTGTAACATGTAGCTACAGCAGTTTCGTAGCGCAAACTGCTGTGTAATTTCAAAAGCACAGTCTTCCTTTCATAGCTAAATGATCGCCATTGTTCATGGCTTAAGCACCCTACTCCCTTGATCACTTTGACAAGATTTTCTTGCAACTTTTTAAGAAACAGATATTGCTCCTGAGGAAGAGATGCAATGACACCAATAACACCATTGACTGTTCCAAATATAACTGTATGAATCTGGTTAGTACCTCACGTCCAAATTGTATAGGCATCTTCTCTTCAGGTGCAAGGGGATTTCCTAATATAGTTTCCTCTGAGATCTCCACAAAGAAATAGCCCATTCCTCCATGTAATACTTTCTTCCATGACATTCTGACATCAATATCATTCTCTCCAGGTCTAATCACATCAAACTCAAATCCTAATTTCTTCCATGCCTTTAAAAATTCACTTCGCATAGTTGATGCTTTGGACAAGGTTATGGGAACAACCTGTAAATGAGCATGATTATTTGCCTCAACTTTTCTGCAGAGCGTTTAACAACATTTACAACTAGTGCAAGGGCAACTGGTGAAGCTTTTTGCTTGTCTGTTCTCAAGTTATTCAGTAAAACAGATAACATTTGTTGTGATATGTCTTCACTCTCATTCAAACCAAACTCATAATTGTTTGCATTGAAGCAGATACGTTTTCAGTGTGATTCTCACTAGCACTGGCAAGGAAATGTTGAAACATGTCAAGGATGAGATTATCACACTGAAGGTCCAGCATTACAACGCATGACCTGACCTTTGCGACAGTTTCTAAAATTGTTATCCTCCTTCCAAATGTGGGACTATTCATTTGATCTAGTCCCTGAAGGCTTCCAACAATCAACTGAAATATTTCCCTCATTAAATCATCATTATATGGTGCTTCAAGTGTCGTTATTCTAGTGATTTCACTAATGCAAGTAACAACAATGAGCCTGACATCTTTGTCTTGGTGCCTTAGAAGCTCTGGTTTTACCAATGCACTCATGGATGGAATCACTGCATCCTGCATTATCTCAGAAGGTTACTGTTCCACCCTAGATAAATAGTCCTCCACTTTCTGAAATTCCTGAATTGTACTTGAAACATTTGGCAGAGGCAACTGAAGTGGTTGTTGACAAATATCATAAATAATCTCATGGTATTCCTTTTGGAAATCACTATGAGAATCTCCTTCCGCTGACATCTCTGCTGTCAGATACTTCTTCCTTATGCTACTACCGGCGGTTGTGGTGAACTGAAATCATTACCAAACCTTTCTACTTGCACGATTGCCTACATAAACAACAACATTCGTTTCAGGTAGCCATTTGAGGAGTTCTTTTGCCTAGTTTGTTAATGTTGACAAGGGTACAACTACAAGGAAAAGACTGTGTATCTACTGCACATTCTGTAAAAAACCGAGCATTGACACATATTGCACAGTTTTTCCAAGGCCCATTTCATCTGCCAGAATAACATTTTTATCATTCCTCCAGCTGTTCACAAGAAACTTCAACCCCTCTAATTGGTAATCACGAAGTGTGCCTCCTTTAAACCATTCAGGTTGTTCATCAAGTTTACGCAAACTTGCTTTGCCTTTCTTTCTTTGGGCATCAACCGTCTTTCCTTGAATTGTCATCACAGCTTCACGACTCTTATATTCATCAATAGCATCTTTGAGCAAAAGCAATGTCTATGTCCTTCTCCCAAGTTGCTTCAGCAAATGAAAGCCCCTTCCACTTAACTAGATATTCCTGGGCCTCATTGTCAGAATCAATCTTTGTTGTTCTGTCTGCAAAGACCCTCTCAACCTGTCTATATTGAGTGAGAAGCTCTCGCTCCATTTCCTTGCTGACATCATGGACCTCTGCCTCTTCTCGTGAAAGCGCCCGCCTATGGTTTCGTTCCTTCTCCACCTTCCTCATATAGTTTAACACCTTTTTGAACCATTCAGATGTTGAAGCTCAGACAGAGATTGCCATTGACAGTGCGTATATGACTATCCTTTCCACTTAATCAAGAACTCCATTTCACTCCAATCTAGCTCCCCATCCATTGGCATGTTCAAGACAACCAGCTCAGGCTGTTCTTTTTCTGCTGGTCTGCTTTAGTCCATTCCAGAGTCTTTGTCAACATCAGGCAATTCTCGGTGCCATTTTCTTTATGAACCATAGGACCTGCACCAAGAACCCATCGAGGAATAGACATGGCAAACACACCCTTGTTCTACATCCTGATTAAGAAATTGTCTTTGCGCATGATGCGCATTATAACATCATGAGCTGAAAGATCTTTGACAACACAGAGTCACTGAATGCTTTGAAATTGAACGGTCTTTTCCAACACAGATGACCAGGAGATAGTTTGCATTTCCAATCTGTAATTTTGAGGCTGTTCTTATAAAAATCGCGGATCTCAAGTGTGTCTTTCAGCTGGGCGTAAAATCTCAGAAAACAGAATATCCAGTACAATGAGAATATCCCTAAAAACTGAGCTCAAGATCGTTTACAAGGAATAGTTTCAGACTGCCCCAAATTCAAAGAATAGAAGCAAAACCTAGAAGAACATTTCCCTGATTGCTCTGATACTATTTTGAAAAGCCTGATTGAACGACCAAAACCGCAGAGTAAAATACAACTGCAAACATGTACCAGTACCAAGACACCTAACGACCTAATGATGAGGATAAGCGGTCGGATATGATAGACGAAGTGTATAGGCTGACAACTGTTGATGGATTTTGATGGATATGACAGTTGTGAAATATTGGCTATGGATTCGAAAAAATCCCCAATTTCGTAGCGCAGCCAGTGCAAAATATGAATTATGCGCTACGAAATCACCTAAAACATGTTGCGCTGCGAAACTGATAAAGGGATTTATGTGCTGCGAAACCACTTTAAAATGATTACAGGCGCTACGAAATCACCTAGACAATTTCAGCTTTGAAACGAGTTTGGACATATGATATCCATGTGAGATGTGAGACCAATGATAGACTAAGACAGAGAATTGACCCCTTTATACATACCAACAATACTCTTAACAAGACTCCTATTCAAACTATTTAGACTCTAAAACCAGATGAAAAGACTAGACCCAAAATTGACACCAACCCTTTGACAAACAATCGAACTGATGTGAACAATTTAAAAAATTTTCTTGAGTGATAACAGAAATGAAGTATTATTTCCGCTGCATCTTTGAGTATATGGTTATCTCTGTAATTTGTTGCATTCCTGTTTAAATCCGGATCAGTGGTATCAGAGCGGTCTGCTTTTTCTCTGTTTTTCTTTGCATGTCCCCAACAAGGTCGGGATATAAGGAGTTAGGGCTTGAACTGGTTGAACCTTTGCAAGACCAGCCTCACAAATCCCGACGGCCTCCCATGGCGGACGAGAAGAAAGACGAGGGGGCAGGAGATCCCATCAAAATCTTGCTCGAAGAAGCCCTCGAGCGACAACGGAACGCGATGATGGACAGCTTTGCCCAGATCCTTCAGCGGCTACCCCGAAGCAACGCATCGGCTTCCAGCAGCTACTCTGGAAACGCCACACCCTTTAAGGTACAAGTAAATTTTGAAATCCCCAGATTCGAGGGTCAGATAGACGTAGATGCCGTAGATAAATGGTTAAATCTGCTAGAGGGTTATTTTTCTGTTCATGAATTTTCGAGTCGGGAAAAGATTGTTTTTGCTCTTCTCAAAGCAGCCCCCCACGTCAAGGACTGGTGGGAAACCTACTGCGAGCAGAAGGATGAAAGTACTGGCTCACTATTTTCAGCCGCACCCACCTGGGATTCGTTCTGGGATGCCATCAAGGAGCAGTACTACCCTGTCGGAAGCTATGAGGATGAATACATAAAGTGGACCACGCTGCGGCAGGGAAGGGACCAAGACGTGCCGGAGTTCACCAATCTTTTCCATACCCTTCGCACAAAGTTGGGTATCAAGGATTCGGAGCAACATTTGATACTCAAATACCGTGGCTGCTTGCACAAGTACATCCAGGAAGAAATACAATTCCTAAACATCCCCTCGGTCGTGCAGCATACCAATATGCCGTCAAGGTCGAGCAGAAGTTTAAACAAAAGAAGCGAGACTTTGGATCTACGAATCCAAAGCAGGGGAAAGGTGCCCCTAAACCACAGAACAAAGGACAAAGCCAAGGCGGGAAAGCCCAAGACAACCAGCCGAAGCTGCAAGCAAAGAACAACGCCGCGAAGCCGAGAAGGGACACTGGAAAATGGTGCGAGTTCCATAAGAGCTCCACTCACAACACAAGTGAGTGTCGGGCCAAGCAGTCACTGGTGGCTGAGCTAAAGGTTTCAGAATCAGATGCATGTTCCGACTCTGATTCAGAACCCGATAAGGGGTATGAAAAAGGGAAGCAGATCATTGATGCGGATCCCAGCGCCACTGTTGCTACCGCGAAGATCCAGAAAAATGAACCCGAAGATCCAGAGGAGGAGGAGCGTCTCTTCCACTCCTAGATGTGGGTAAAGGGCTCCCCGATACAGTTCATTATTGATAGCGAGAGTCAAAAGAACCTCATTTCGGCAGAGGTCGTGAAGCGGTTGGGCTTACCGACCACAACACATCCACAACCATACACCATCGGGTGGCTCCACCAAGGACGAGATCTTCGCGTGAGCCGACAGTGTCGCCTTCCATACAACATCAAGCCCTTCACGAATGAGGTATTGTGTGACATTGCTCCCCTTGAAGTTTGTGATGTATTACTAGGACAACCATACTTGTGGAAGCGACATGCTGTGTATGAATCAAGGCCCCGTGCTGTTATTATTACCTTGGGAAATAAGTTGTTCAGGATACCAGAGGTAGCACCACCTACCGCCATCTCTCTGATTACTGCCAAACAATGCAATAAGATCATTCCCAAAACCAGGAAATTTGTTTTCCTGATGATATGTCCTCAAGGAAAGAAGAAGACAGTGGCCGCGGCCTCCAAACGGGGTCCCTCTGCATGACAACTACAGATGGACAAGGTTGTGGAGTACGAGGGCATCTTCACCTCCCCGGCAGGGGTTCCTCTGCACTGTCAAGTCAAGCACTCCATCGATCTGACCCCAGGTGCGCCGCTACCCAATGGACCAATTTATCGGCGCTCCATTCTAGAGAACGATGAAATCAAGAGGCAGATTCAGGAGCTCCTGCAGAAAGGTCACATCCGTCCGAGTTCATTGCCCTGTGGGAGCCTGATGATGTTGGTACAGAAGAAGGATGGGACGTGGAGACTCTGTATTGACTATCGGGCGCTGAACAAGATCACTGTCCGTAATAGGTACCCGATCCCGCGGATTGATGACCTCCTAGACCAACTAAAGGGGTGAAATATTTCAGCAAGATCGATCTGCAGTCAGGATATCACCAGGTACCAATCGAACCCTCCGATGTGTGGAAGACTGCCTTCAAATCCAAGGAGGGCCTCTTCGAATGGTTGGTCATGCCTTTCGGATTGACGAATGTTCCTGCAACCTTTATGAGGCTAATGGATGACATCTTGCGGCCATTCACCAACTCCTTTGTAGTAGTATACTTGGATGACATTCTGATCTTCAGCCAGAGTTGGGAAGAGCACCTCCACCACATCCGACAGGTTCTCCAAACACTGCGGCAACACAATCTATGTGCCAATTTGGAGAAATGCACTTTTGGCATGACCCAGGTTTAGTATCTGGGATACATCATTGATGAGCAGGGGGTGCATGTCGATCCAGCCAAGATCCAAGTCATTCGGGATTGGCCCTCTCCAACCACTCTAACAGAGCTCCGCAGCTTTCTAGGCCTTGCCAACTTCTACCGCAGGTTTGTGTTGGGGTTTTCTCATATTTCTTGGCCCTTGAGTCAAGTCACCAAGGGTGGGGCGAAAGAAAAATTCTTTTGGTCTGAATCTCAACAGAAGGCATTCAGGGAGTTGAAGGATCACCTTTGCACGGCACCAGTGCTCGCGTTACCAGATTTACAACAACCATTTGAGGTCGAGACAGATGCCTCTGACTATGCTATTGGGGCAGTCCTTACTCAACATGGACATCCAGTGGCATATCACAGTGAAACACTTTCAGACACAGTCCGAAAGTACCCCACTTATGATAAAGAGATGTATTCCATTGTACAGGCCTGCCGACAATGGAAGCATTACATTTTGGGGAAGGAAACGGTCATCCACACAGACCACCGACCTCTGCAGTTCATACAGACCCAAGGGAAATTGCAGAATGATCGCCATCAGAAGTGGTCTACATACCTGCAACAATTTCACTTGAATATCAAGTATAAAAAGGGCAACACCAATAATGTTGCAGATTGCCTCAGTCGGCCACCGATCATGGCGCTAACCACCGTGCTCAACTCTTGTGGGCACGAGACTTCTGATTGGCCACTTCTCTACAAAAGCGACCCAGAATTCGGCCACACATACCAGACACTCTTTGAGGGTCGACATGTTGCAGATTTTCACCTCCAGGATGCTCTATTATGCCACCTCGGTCACCTTTGTGTTCCTTCAAGCGAGCGTGCCAAGATGATTTGGGAAGCACACTACAGTCGGGCTGCTGGGCATTTCTGGGTCGAGAAAACAGTGGCAGTACTGAAAAATTATTTCTATTGGCCGAATCTTCGACAGGATGTTGGGAAGTACATCCGATCATGTACTGCCTGTGCCATTGCCAAACCGACCATTAAGAAGCACGGCCTCTATACCCCGTTGCCTACCCCTAGTCGACCTTGGGAATCCATCTCCATGGATTACATGTCAGGCCTTCCTTCCACTAAGCATGGAAATGACTATGTTTTTGTGGTCGTCGACAGGTTCTCGAAGATGGCCATTATGGTGGCCTGCAAGAAGAATATCACAGCAGAAGCCACTGCTAAACTCTTCTTTGAACGAGTGTGGGTGCACTTTGGGATCCCATAGTCCTTCATCTCAGATCGGGATAGTCGGTTTCTCAGCACATTTTGGTCCAGTCTCTGGTCAATGCTGGACACCAAACTCACGAAGTCCACAACCTTCCATCCTCAAATTGATGGCCAGACAGAGGTTGTCAACACGATGATTGTGCACATTTTGTGCATGTATAACTCAAAGCATCCACGCACATGGGACGAGAGCCTCCCCTATGTTCAACACAGCTACAACCGAGCTCTTCACAGCTCCACTGGCCATAGCCCTTTTCAAGTGGGTTTGGGATTCCAGCCACTATGCCCCATTGATGTGGCCATGCCACTTGCAGCTACTCACATGAATTCAGCTCATGTCCAGTCCGAAATAGATAAGGCCACCAGCTTCATTGAGCGCATCCAACATATTCGCCTACAGGTCCATGACATTCTTGAGAAATCAAATGCCAAGTACAAGCAGCGACATGATCAACACCGGGTGCCACACAAGTTTCAAGTGGGCGACAAAGTCTGGTTGCATTTACAAAAGGAATGCCTTACTGGAGCCTATCGGAAATTGAGACCACTCCGATATGGTCCTTACACCATTACTAAGGCTATGGGAGACAATGCATTTGAGCTCAGCATTCCCCCATTCCTTGGCCCACACCCAGTGTTCAATGTGGACCGCCTTCGGCCATACTTTCCACCATTGCTAGACACATCCGACATTGCAGAACAGCTCAAACCCACAGAATTAAATCCCGACTGCATGGAACAAGATGCAACTGATCGGATCATGGACACACAGATCAAGAACACTCGCCAATAGAATATCCAACTGTATCGAGTTGTCAAAGCAGGCCAACTCCTTCAGCAGGGCAAGTGGCTCACTAGGGAACAAGTTCAGTAGAAGTTTCCTCATCTCATGGAGGAGCTCAACGCAATGGGGACCATTGCTTCCTAAGGGGGGAGGAATGATCTAGGTGGATGTTGGTGGCCACCTGCCAAGTCCACCTGGACCCCCACCATTGTCTTTCTCAGCATTTTCAGTTTCCTTAATTGTAGCAAAACTTACTATTTTTAGCAGTTTTTCGGGTCCTGAACTTCCGGAGCCGTTTTGAGGCCCTAAACGACGTTTTTTGGGGAATCCGGGGGAAACATGGGGCCAATGTTGCCCGTTCCAACAATGATAGTGCTCGGATAGATCTTTCTAATGAGCTATTGTACGCGTCAAACGGAGATCATATGCCAAAGTTACGACCCCTGGAAGTTGATGTAACAATTTACCCCAAACGGGGCCCACAGTTTGGCGTTTCGTCTCCTAGGGTTAGGTTGTGGAATGTTAAGGGTTTTCCATTGTTTCTCAACAATAAATAGGCCTTCTAGCCTCATTGTAATACAGTTCAGAGGCATGTAGCCATCACATCTCTTCTCAGAGATAAGCTACCATCGCCCTAGCTGGTTTATTTCCAGTTCTGGTTGTAAGCATATTTCAGTATTTTCCATTAATGAAATGAAGTATTATTTCCGCTGCATCTTTGAGTATATGGTTATCTCTGTAATTTGTTGCGTTCCTGTTTAAATCCGGATCATAAATTTTAATGATGCTTTGACACCACTTTGCTTTTTCAAATGGTTGATGGCAACATGATACCTTCTGAAGATTGAAATCCTTGGCATGTGTAAGTAAAAACCCTCAGAAGAGAACAGATGGAAGAAAGAGCCATGGCTAGGGTATCTGGAATCATGAACTGCATCACCGCCACGATGCGAACCAATAATGGAAGCCAGGGATCAACATGAAGCCCCTATGGGAAATTGACAAAAGGGAGAGTTGAGTTTGTCGGTATATCAGTGGTCCGACCTGGCCTCGAACCAGAAAATGAACTGTCTGCTATGAATCTTTTTTCACTCAAGCCCGGGGCGTGCTCTCTCCCCCTGAATTGAGGCGATTCTTAATGTGAGGTACACGGATCTATCATACCGGGACATGAAACGAGCAACAGACCCCAGCATGGATCAGATTTGAGGGATGAGTGTGAATGGTTATGGGCCGCATAGTTTGTTGCGCCCCTGTTTTCCTTTGAACGGACGAGGGTTTATCCCATCAACTAGAAGATGAGAATCATTACGAGGGAGGCAAGATCATAGGTAGGAAGCAAATATCGGCGGGAGCGTGTGGGATTAGGCAGAAGAAATTTAGTTCTGCCACACCTAGAAAATGCAGGGGAATAAGATCTCCTTGTGGTCCTCGTTCCCTGCTATACCCTGCTGCCGAGGTACCCAAGCGAATCCCATGCAGTTTCACAAGTGAAGATGAAGCTCCGAAAATTTTTTCTTGGGTTTCCTGGCAAGTAGATATCTACAAGCACTGTCTCCATTGTAAAGGCCGAAAAGGGTTATTGGATCGAGAGCAGTCAGAATGCTGATTCTAGACCTATGCAAGGCAATAACTGTGCGGCTACAGAGGTAAATCCACAATAGATGCAAGGTACATTTCATAAACTGGAGCACTCAGATCCTACAGCTACAGTAGCCCAAACAGCAGATGGATCCTTCCAAAAGACAACATCACCCACCAAGGACTCCGGACAGGAATTGATACAAATATTTATTAGAAACCTATCAGAAAAAACGATATGCAAGAGAACTTGGGCAGGGAAGCTGATAGAAGATATAAAGTATGAAATACAAGCATCCAAAGCAATATTAGCAAACATGCAAAGTTTGATATATGCAGGACAAATCTTACAGGATCAATGTACAGTGCAGGACTATGGAATTGAACCAGACTCAACGATCATCCTAAACACGAGGCTGAGAGGTGGAAGCTTTGGATCTAGCTCAAAAGGCACAACTTCTTTCAAAGATGCCATCAAAGGGAAGGGGGAAACCACCAATAAGCCATCACCAACACAAGAACTACCTAGACCCTATATTGTGGAGCAAAGATCGCAGACTCCAATACTGACAATTGCTCTGCCTGAGGTAAACAATTTTTATACTGATTTCTCTTCAAGGGCTGTCATATGTAGATTTAATGGCTTTTGACCCGAATCATATGCATTACAACAATGGATCTACTCCACATGGAAAACAAATTGTGATATCTATTTATGCTCCAAAGGTTTTTTTATCGTTAATTTTGACACGGTCAAGGAAAAAGAATATGTTCTCCACGAGGGGCCATGGTTTTGGGGAAATGCAGGACTCTTCATAACCCCCTGGTTTCCGGGTTTTGACCCCACCACTATGGTAGTGTCTAAAATGTCGGTATGGTTTAGGATTCACAACCTCCCGCTACAATTCTGGCTACCCAAAGTTTTCGAAGCAATGGGGAATACTATAGGAAAATACCTCAAGCAAGACATGGAAAGAATATCTAGAGGAATACATACTTTTGCTAGAATTTTTGTTGAGGTAGATCTTAGTCAAGGGCTACTTGATAGCATAATTATGATCCATAATAACTCACAATGGAAACAACCACTTGATTATGAGAACACAACTTTCAGGTGTCATGGCTGTCAACAAACAGGTCACCTTCTTAGTAACTGCCCACAAGCCAAAAAAGAAACCAGAAGAAACAAGAAACATGCACAAAAACCAAGAAGCTAGCAACGCATAGTGGAACAACGGGATATAGAAGAGGATGAGGAGGCAACTATCCCTCCATCGGATCCTGATGATGTTCCTATTGATGAAGAAGCCACACCAACCATCCCCACAACAAACAATCAAACACACAAGTCACCAAGAACTGAGAAATTAGAAGCACAGGAACTGATGGAATCTTTGCCGGAGAAAATACCAGATACAGAGGACATCAATGGAGCCAAAAGACAACATTCTCCAGATGACTCTAATTCAGACAAGGACAATACTCACCCTGTGGAGGACATTTCTCTCGTACTTTTTTTGTCGTCATAGACTCTTAGGGAGTGGCGAAAGGTTGAGAAGAAAAAAGGGAGAAAAACATAATTTCCTCCCCATATGTACATTATTTCTTCCCGTACTTTCTTTCTGGTTTTTTTTCTTGAGAGAAATATTTTGATTTTCTATATGCATATGCACCTCAGCAACTACGAGCTGGGGACAGGGGTTGTTTTCCTCGATATGAAGAGGCCCATGCTTCAGATCAGTGGTTATATTTTCCTTCATGTTTTTTGGACAGGACTGATAGTCACATCCTGTGGAGCTCTATGATTTTCAAATCATACAGCAAAATGAATGCTTAGGCATATACTATGTAACTTTTTATTTTGGTTATAAAAAGTTCGATTTTTTCGTTGGAAAAAAAACTTTTCTTTTTCAATTTTTAAGAGTCAAGAAAAAGCTAAAGATGACTCTAGTCCCCTTTGATTTTTAATGAACTTGAAGTGACAAGTGCTCAGATGGAACTTTTCTTTTAAAGAGTCGAAAAGGAACAAAAGTGACTACTCTGGAAATCTAGACAGAGGGATTACCAAACCAATTGCAAAACTGCAATATACACCTTGGTGATAAATTAAAGAGAAATTACCAAGGACTTATGTACGACAGTCAATCTTCCCGAATGTTGTGTTCAGTGCATTGCAATCGATAGGGCGGCAGACACGGCTTCCTATGGATAAATGATATAAGCCTATTGTGGTCTCCCAATATATACGCGACGGTACGGGGAGAACAAGTCCATGCTAGCACTTGTCATATCAAAGAGGAGGAATCACCCAACCTTCGATGAAAATGATAGTTACTAGATTTTATGACGTCGGAACACGTCTCTAGCCTAGACCTCTAGATGTGTTGCATTAGGTTCCAAAGCGTTGTTAGGTTCATTGAGATTTATTTTAGAGTTGATCTTGTTTAAAAGTTTTCCTTTCAATGGTTCACCGCGTGATGTTGATTTGAAATTCCTAAAAATTCAATCTATAATGATAAACAATCGTTGTTTATTTTGATCAATGAAAATCCTAGCTACTAGGGAAAGAAAATTGCTATTCTTTCAAACAAAAAGCAAAGAACACACACTAAATTCACTTTCCTAAATAATTTTTTGCAAACAAGCTAAAAGCAAATGAAAATTCATGTATTTGTTTTTTGTTCCCCTTAATGTGAACAATGCCAAAAATGAAAACTAAGTATAGCACAAATCTGGAATATTTCATTCAAAACGACATTTTCGACAATTTATTTTTCAAAATAGAAAGGAAGACTAAACGACACTTTTCAATTTCGAATAGAAAATGCTTTCAACACTTCGAATAACAACAAATCAAATCAAATACATGACAAAAAGTTCAATCGACTATTCAGAGAAGGAAGACTGCACGACACTTCTCTTTTTTGACACAAAACGACAGTCACGACATTTTTTGTACCAAAACGATAGATTGATTTAAGAAACTTTTCGAAAAAGGATTGTAAATGATGGACAAATACATAAAAACATTTACTAATCCTAATCAATGGAGGTTGATCTATGTAATGCAAGCAGGCTTTAGTAATGAGGCACTGTTCATAAGCAGCAAATCAACTAAACAGAGTTGAAAACAAGGACAAAAACCCCAAATTTCAAGAAGGGAAATAGGCTCAGTCAGTCATCGCACCTAGGCTTCACAGAAATAGGGATGAATCACACCTTCATGCTTGGGAGGTGCGATGCATACTGGTTGACAGTGACAGATAGTGCAATGGGCCAGGGAGCGCAACTGAGGTGGGTTTTGGCTCAAATTTGCAACTGATTTCAGTGGTTTAAGCGAGCTATGATGGATAGTAAAGAGCAAAGTATAGAGGAACGATCTTGGGAGGCAACTGAGCTACCAAAAGGGCATCTAGAATGCTTGTAAGTCCAATGTTCAATTCATAAACTAAACCGGAGATTGACTGAAGCAGCATTCATCTACTATGCAATTGCAGAGCAAGAGCAATTCGAAGGCTATCTAACTAACTTCAAGCTTCGTCTATAGTTTATAAAACAAACAACAGTGACAAACAAACATCTATTCAATCCCAAGTGGAGTCACCATTTTGTTTCTGGGAAAACTAGTGTCTTTTCAATTGACTAGCCCTCTAGGATTGGCAACTATCCTTGAAACAAACAATCAAAGAAATTTGGGATCTATTCTATGTATGATAGATAAGAGAGAGGCAAAGGAACCAACCTGGATGATCTGATAATCACCCTATGAGTGAACTTAGTTAAATAATTATAGATATTATAGACTCATATGTTGGTGTGTGTGTGTCTATGTTATTTAAGCAATGGATCGATTAGATTGCAAATACAAGTACACTTAGGATGGAAAATAGTAGAGAAATACAGTAAGAAAATACAAGAACACAAGAAATTAATAAGGAGCTCACCCTATCCTCCCGGGCTACATCTCTGGTCCAAATCTTAGTGGTGGCCTTCTTTTATTGTGTCTTGAAGCAGAGAATTACAATGAAGGAACTCAATATGAGTCCCCTGAAACAGATTGGCTTGGCAGGGTGGTTCTTGGATTCCCCAAACCACTGGAGTACACAGAATCTCTTCTCTACCAGCTCTTTGACCTCTCTGGTCTAACAGATCCTCTCAGGGATGGCTTGAATCTCTCAAGCTCTCTGGTGCTCGACGCTGCCTTTGGTCAGCTTGGCCCTGCTGTCTTCTTCTACTTTTTGCCTTACTGGTTCTTCTCTTCTCTGTCTTTGGTCTTCGGTGTTCCTCTTCGGGTCCCCGACTCCTCCATGTCCTTTTTGTTCTCTATTCATGGCTTTAAAGCCATTCGGGCTCATGGTAATTCGGTTCCTCTTCCACCTTTGTCAGATCACCTGCTTGCATCTGTGCTTGGAGTTCCCTGTTCTCAGCGTCATCATCAGGCTCACAGGGAGTGGCCACTTGTCGTCCTGCAAATTGCGCCAGCCCGTGTCGTCAGTTCAATTCTTCGTTTATGTCGTGGAATGAGTCTTCTGCCACCTTGGTGGTCAAAGTGGACCTCAAATTCTTCTAAATCGCGGCTTATTCCCTCGTTAAATTCAGCTTCTCCATCGGGCGCAATCTCAGCCGTTAGATCTGGATCCCCTAGATCCGATGTCGTTCGCTCATCCCGTGCGGTTGACTAGATTGACCGTTAGTGCATGATGAGCGGTGGTTTTCTCTCTCCTCCGCTTGCCATGCGTCGGGCGCTGAGTGGAATCGCTCCTTTCCATCAAAACTGCTTACTGCCCATGGATGCCCTCGATCAATACCACCGGTTTTTGGAGCGGGTCCTGCCTTTAGCGCTTAATCTTTTGTCCCATGGTTTTCCTGCCTCCCACGTGACTGAGTGCTCAGGGCTTCTCCATTTTCAATTTTTTCGCCTAGCGATAAAAAACTCCTCTGTTTCCTGATCCGGGCCTCCCAGGGGCTAATTTTGCCTCCCGCACAGTCTCCATGGGCCTCAGTCAGCACGCTTTGACCGAGGTCCTTGTTGTTGCACGTTGGTTGCCATTACCATTGGTTTAAAGGTGTTTTTGATTGCTATTGTAAATTCTTTGAAGTCTATCCCAACCTGGTACAGCCATGGCTCTGTTAATCATTCTTTATGGATCCAATTCGGATCATGCCCTTCCACTGAAAATATTTTGGACCACCAAAAGTTAGTTCTATTTCAAGCATCGACTAAGTGAGGGTACTGTTGTCTCACTTCCCCAATCTCAATCCACTTTGCACTGCTCGGCTTCGAACCTTTGAGTCCAATTTTGAGGTACTCAACATCTCCACTACGCGTTGTCCTCACCTTCCCGTCCAAGACTGTGTATTCTTGCAATTCATTAAGATATTCAGGTAGTAGGTCATCAATAGAAGGCAATTGACTTTTCTCTTCAGGATCCTCAATCATTGAGGGTTCAAACAATCTCAAGCAATCTGCATTTGCGTCTGAGTAGATGTACATGTAAGCTGGTAGATCGAGGCGAAAAGCATTTTCACCAATCTTCTCAAGAATCCTAAAAGGGCCATACCTGATAGGCTTTAGATTTTTACCTTCACCTTGCATCCCGTCCTTGTTGATATACAGCTAGACCTGGTCTCCAACTTGAAAACTATGCTCCATTTGATGCTTTTCATGCCTTGCCTTGTATTTGGCTTGGCTCTTTTCCAGCTGTTCCTGTACTGCCTAGTGGATCTCCTGGATTTGTTCAATGAACCTAGTTGCCTTGTCCACATCATTGTGTCCATCAACTGTGGTATCTTTACCAAAGACAAAATCCAAAGGAGACCTTGGTATGAAACCAAAACAAGTCTCAAAAGGAGATCTATGAGTAAAAGAGTGTTTTTCTCTGTCGTAAGCATGCTGCACATAACATAAGTGTTCATCCCAAAGCTTAGGATGTTTGCTGCAATATCCTCTGAGTAACTGGATCACCATCATGTTAACTACTTCTGTTTGGCCATCGGTTTGTGGATGAAAAGTTGTGATTTTCTTTAGTTGGGTGTCCATCAACTCTCATAGACTTGACCAAAACTTCCCCATAAATCGGGTGTCTCGATCAGATACAATAGAAGTGGGTAATCCAAAATGAACCCCTACATGTTCAAAGAATAGTTTTGTAGTTTGTTCAACTGTAATTTGTTTATTACAAGTCATCAAAATACACATTTTGTTGAACCTATCCACAACCACATATAGATAATCATGACCTTTCCTAGATTTAGGCAGTCCTCCAACAAAATCCATGGAAACACTTTCCCAAGGGTGAGAAGGAACTGGCAATGGAGTGTACAAGCCTAGTTTTCTATTGTCGGGCTTGCTTTTAGTACACATAGCACACCCTCTTACATATCTAGAAACTGTCTCATTCATTTTCGGCAAATAACAAAATCTTTGCAGCTGTGCAACTGTTTTACTTACCCCAAAGTGACCTGATATCATAGAAGTGTGTGCCTCTCTAATTATCTTTACTCTCTCAATTTGTGGAATGTAGAGTTTCCCATAATGATATAAGAGTCAGTCCTTCACATGATAATCCAATTCTTCTACCTTTTTTCCTTGTCTCAAAGTTGCATATACATCTTTAAAATCTATATCTTGAGCATATTGTTCAATGTAGCTTTCATGTAGTACAGAATTATGCCTAAGTATAGTAGATGCATTTATAATGGGTCTAGACAACATGTTTGCAACTTATGTATGCCCTTTTTGTATCTGATGACCAAATGAAATTGTTGTAGAAAACCCATCCACCTGTAATGTCTTGATTGCTGCAACTTAGTTTGGGAGTGTAGATATTGAAGTGGTTTATGATCAATATGTATTATTGTCTCTTTGCCCATTAAAAAATGTTTCCACTTTTTCACGCTCTGAACTAATGCATGCAATTCTTTATCATATGTAGGATAGTTAACTACTGTAGGATTAAAAGTCTCAGATTGATAACATATGGGTTTACCATGCTGTGTTAACACTGCTCCCATGGCATAGTCACTGGCATATGTTTGGATCTCAAATGGTCTTTGTAGATCAGGCAGTGCTAGTATAGGTGTTGTACTAATATTTTCTTTCAAGGTGTCGAAGGCTTTCTGATGTTTGCCTCCCCACTAAAACACCTTGTTCAATCCTTTCAAAGCATGTAAGGGAGCTGCAATTGAGGAAAAGTTAAAGATGAACTTCCTCCAATATTGTGCTGCTCCTAAGAAGCTTCTCACTTCTGTAGCAGACTTGGGTTTAGGCCAGTTTACAATGATTTCCACTTTAGAGGGATCTATTTTCAATTCACCACCCCCTACTATATGATCCAAATAATTTAAAGATGTTTTGCCAAATTCACATTTTGAGAGTTTAACATAAAGTTTTTCTCTTTTCAAAACATCTAATGTCTGCTTTGTTAGAGTCGGTCTGGTCAGCCCTCCGTCAGAGATCAAAACTCTTTATGCATTTCATTTTTAGGTGTCCCGCTCCATTCACTCAGCTGCATTCTGCTAGGGGCATGCCATAATCTGACGGAGAAGGTCATGCTAGTCATTCCCCCTCATGTCTGGTTCCTGCTGGCTTAAGTCTTTGTGTCAAATAATCAAAAAGTCCATAACAGTCAAGGTCTGGTCCTTCAACGGACAAAAGTCATTTTTGGTCATTAGGTCTAGGGATTGATCAGTTTGGTCTTGAAATATGTCCAGTAAAGCCATGCAGGCCAGAGTGATGCTCTTGCAAAGTAATGATCCACAACTTTCCATCATCTTATTGATAAAAATCGACGGTTCTTCAAAACTCTGTTTTGAAGAAAAGTCAAAGAGTGCTATTGGTGACAAAATTTTCAAAAAGGGTCGACAATTGATTTCTTCAGGTGCAGTCATGGTTTCCGTGGCCAAATGCTTTGTCATGCAATCCTTGCAAAAAGTGTCAAAAATTTCATCGTTTGAGCCCAAAATTTAGAAAAAGGTGAAAATCAGGGTTATATTAAAGTCAGTGAAAAAAGTGTTGAACAGGACATTAGAAAAGTGGGTCTTTTAAAAAGTGAATTTAAAACATGACCTCCAAGCCTATATACACCAAGTTTCCATCACAAAACACACTCATTATGAAATCAATGTATTGGGAGAACATTGCAAGGTCGTGAGTTGAGCAATTCAACGACTTGGAGCAGTTTGGAAGCGATTTCAGGGCGCGCGGCGCACACAGGCAAGAGCGCGGCATAAACACCACACGCGGTGCACATAGAGCCCGCCCACAGTTCAGAATTACCACTAGCGCAGTGCACTCAGATCACGCGGTGCACTGGGCCTTGTGCGCGACGCACAGGGGCAAAGTGCCCAGAACCTACCAAATCCACTCAAATTTCTTGTGAAGCCACTCCAATTGCAAGGTAGGCTACCTACATTCACTTATGCATCAAATTTGGTAGAAATATAATGGTTTTATGCCTCTAATAAAATGCAAAAAGTTTTCATAAAGCAAACACAAGAAGACATCAAAGAAAAACTATTCTGCTAGGGTTTGTGCTACAGTGTTGTTGCTGCCAAGGTTATTCTTCTTACCCTACCCCTGTTCCTTATTCCCCTATGCCATTGTCCTATTGTCACTACCCTAACACTACCAAAATCATACACCCTTTCCCCTCCTCCTATTGCTCAACAAACCCTAAAACCCTACCTTGCCAAAAACCCAAACCCTACCCTATCAAAATACCCCAAAACCCCCTATACATCCCTAAACAAAATTCTCCTATAAACCCCTATTCCCATTATATTATCCCCATCCTAATACTCCCTTGTTTAATTGTCTCCTTGGTGGCAGATTTTCAAAGCAACCTCCAGCTTCACTATAATCAAAGGGTAGCCTAAATTCAGTTTATCAAACAGCAGTCATGGCATCTGAGGTTTCATCAGAGTATGAGGAGGAAACCCTTAGTGATACAGCTTCAGGAGAACAGGCCCCCAGGATACATCACCGGAGTGGCATACATGTTAGAGATGAGCCAAACACCCTCACTAAGTTGCAGGCATGCCCTCTTGCTATGTCTTGTTTCCAGCACTTAGCATGTTTTGAATTTTGTCAAAGGGTGGCAAATGTCAGAGTTCATCATGAGTTGGCCCATCTTTTTGCACTTCACCTACATGGAGGTCAGTCTATCTTGGCTGGGGTCACTTTCACATTGACACCCGAAACCATATTAGTGGAAACAGGCATACCAAACATTGGAGAATAGTGGCATAAGAAGAAGAAGGTGGAGAGGCATCATTATGAGCCTTACATTAAGGCCAGCTGTTTGAGCCAGCTCATGAGAGTTTTTCCATTCAGATTTTTGAGAGATGAGTATGCTTCGCTCATGAAATTGATCATGAAGTACTTCAGTTGTGAGGGGAGGTTTTCTCACCTTTATGCCTATCACATCAGATTGCTCATGCACTTTACCAGGGTGCAGATGATGAACCTCCCGTTTTTCATTTGCGGTAACATAGAGAGGATGAAAAATTTCATGCAGCACAAGACCCATCGACAAAAACTCAACAATGTTTATCACTTTGCTCTTATCCGGATTTTGGTGGACCATCAGTTGGGATTACAGGGTATTGATTGGGAGGAATTCATCTCCCGTGACTTCGTCAGCACCCCACAGGTAGTATCAGAGGCAGAGCATGAGGTAGGTAGTCCTTCACATCAGTATGAGTGCCATGAGACTGCTACCATGCCAGTATACATCACCTATCAGAAAGGCAGTAGACCCTTTTTTGTAGCAGCAAAGCGAGTGTTATCTCCACCCGGGGTGGAAGGTGCCTCGCTTCCTACATCAGCATCACAGGAGCAGGTCAGAGGTAAGGAGCCAGTGTAGGAGGAAGGACCGTCAGGTGAACGAGAGACTGAATTCGTTCTCCTTCATGATGATGAGACAGACACATAGCCAACACATGCAGAGCTCAAAGAGATCATTCGGGAGTAGCAATCAGAAATTGATGCCTTATCCCTTGACTTGGAGAGGGCCAAGTGGAACATGAAGTACCTGGAGCAGAGAAAAAAGCAGCTTGAAGACCAGTAGACGATTATGGAGCTGCAAAACATTCGTGAGCATCGCCAAGCTGCTCAAAGGAGAAGAGTTGAGCTCACATCATTGGAGCAAGAAATCAATGAGGACCGGGAGGCCAACCTTGAGAGGGTCAACATGCATTTGGAGAGGCTGCTAGACAAGGCCAACAAGGAACTTGCTCTATTGAGACACCTGGCTTTTCATTACAAGGCACGAAACATGAGCGCCAAGGCCAGAATAAAGAGTTTGAAAGCGAAATTGAGGAAAGCAACAAGAAAGGCAAAGGAGGAAAATGAGAAATATCAGCTTTGAATCTTGGCTGAGGCTTCCTTAGCACATCATAGCACCCCATAGAGAACCTCCAGCCCAAATTTCAAGAAATTTGGGGAATTTTTGGTCACATCACAAATTTTTGGGCAAAAAACAGGGTTTTTCTCCCAGTGGCGCGACGCTAAAATTCTAGAGCTCCAAATGAGGAATGGTTTGCATTTTTGGATTCATCATGGAAAATCACGACTACTAGTGTCCGAAAAAGAAATTTGGGCAAGATCTGAGTCTCCTAGAGGTCAAAAACACCCAAAAAATGGCCTCTTTGCCCCTTTTTTGACACACAGGAAGCAATCTTGGGAGAATGAAGATTTGGAGGGGAAAATAAGCACCAAATTCAAAAATTCTAGTTGGTTTAGAAAGTAGACAGGACAAGCTTTCCAACAAGCCCACTTGGGCACATTTTGGACACCTACAAGTGCCCCAAAACAGGCACCAAAGTAGCGTGGTGCACAGAGAAAATGGCGCGACACATAGAGGAAAAATTGCCAAATTTGCTTCCGTTTCGCGAAATTTCGGTTCACGACTTCTCCAAGTGGGCCCGCTCATCTACACTTCAGTTTTTTGGCACCAAAGGTGGCATTTAAAGTATTTTTTCTCTATATTGGCTTCTATCCAAGTGGCGAAGGAAGGCGATGGGTCACCCAAGCCAAATGTCATGTTTGTAACGCTGCACCTATAGCTGATGGTTGGCTCTCCATCTCCATTTTGTAATGATTTGAGTAACTCCCCAACCCTTGGGCGTTCTATCTCTTCTTAACACATTCTATATATTGTAAGCAAGCTATTTTCAAAGGGTTGGTTGGCTCGTAACTTCTGGGAGACTGTGGGAAAGAAACTCTATTTCTTCACTGTATATTTTTGACAAAGAATTAATGAAAGGCAGCGGCTCTGTTTCATGAGATTCTTGTGGTTGTGTGTGTAGCAAATGTGTCTCTTATGTTTTTCATATGTATTTTTTATGTTTCATAATTCAATTCATTTTCATTTCCAGTGAAATTTTCTGAGTGAGATTAGGTAGAATTTAATTTTATTGCTCTGCCTGTGGGAAAATTTCATGTTCAGTGTTCTTCTTCTGTTGAAAAGGGTTCATGTAACTATGCCCTTTTCACTTTCTTCAGCAATATTTTCATTCCGCATTACCTCAAAACAAAATTGCTACACTTTTTGCCTGCCTTGCCTCACGGAATAATCTGTGCCTTTGTATTAAATTCTCTGTTCTTTGCTGACCGTTGGTCCCATACCATCCCAGAAGCTCGGTCATTCATGAAAATTGTTTCCCGAATCCCTATTCACTTACTAGCCTAAGGTAAATATTTCATTGTAATTCATCTCAGACCGTTTGTGATTATCTATTCACTGAGTGTGACTCAGAGAGAGCCCTCTCCTGTTCTGGTAGGGCTAGCTACCAGACTGAGCGTGGTTTGTGGTTACCCTAAATTTTTCCTTCCTTCAGCCTAGGGCAGGTTTAGGTGCTAACATAGTGGCGACTCCACTGGGGACAAACTGAATATCAAATTCCCTTGTTTCATAATAATTCTAAGCTTCTGAATGATGAGCTTAGGATTGGATAGGCTGAGTAAATTGGTTGTCACCTATGATTTTTCTCAATAGCACGCTGGCTTCTAGACGATATACCAGAGCCAATCCAGACCCGGATCCTCCTCACATCTACAAGAACCCCAATTTGATTCCAAGACTCCTTCATCAAGAAAGCACCATAACTCCCGTGTTTAAATCCCATTCATGTCCTGACATTTTTGAGTACCTTGAAGAGCTTGAGTTTGACGAGCGATTTGAGATATCATTGTTTGAGTCTAAGTCTGAAAGGGCTTTAAACTATACTGTCCCCAATCCGAAATTTCTTGTAGACTTAGAAACATAAAGAGCTAACCGATCGATCGATAATTATATTGCGGCACAGCCCCAAACTCTAATTTCTAGCCTCTTGCAAACTGTGCACACTCCTCCAACACCTCCAAGGTCAAATCCACCGAAATTAATGGCCACCCGTTTCACACCCCTTGTGCTGCCCCATGTTCTAGATGATATGCCCTCAGATTATCAAAGCAAAATCCCATTCTTTGATGGCACTCCTAACAGCATTACTACTCAGCAACATGTAGACAAAATGGCAAACTTCTATGAACTTCACGAGATAGATGAGGAGAATGTGGCGATGAGACTCTTTGTACAGACATTTGCAGGTGAAGTGAGGAAATGGTTCAGAGGTTTGCCGGCAACACATATCGCTACCTTGGCTGAACTACAAAGATAATTTTTAAACCGGTGGGAAGTAAAAAAGAATCCCCTTCAAATTCTGGCTGAATATGAACAAATCAAACGAAACGCTGGTGAGTCGGTCCAAGATTATTGTGTTAGATTTAATGTAGTCTATAACAAAATTCCAGATCATCTAAAGCCACCTGTGGGACTAGCTATGATGAATTTTCCAGATGGTTTTGATGCTGACATGGCCTATCAATTAAGAGAGAGAGAACCGGCCACAATGGAAGACATGCAGAAAATCGCGGTCAGCGTTGAAGCAAATATGCTATCCAAAAGAGCTAGAGCGAAAGTAGAAAAGAAAGTCACTGTTAAGGAAGAGTCTTCTTCAATGGATCAACTACTCAAAAAGGTAGAGAAGATGCTTGAAAGGGTGAAGCTCCACAAGCCTGAGCCATAAGTTAGAAATCCTAACTTCTGTGGCCAGCAGTAGCCACAATATAGAATTAGACAGAGAGATCAGCGACCCTAAGAGCAAACAGCACAACAGCCGGTACAAACACCTTTGCAGCAAAATTTTGTGCATGGACCGGAGTCAGATGAGGACAAAAATGTAATAGGTGAAGAAAACCACCTTTTTACTCTAGATGAGCTGCCTACTTACGTTACCGAAGAAGAGGAGTGTGCAGTGAGCTCAGCTGCACACAAAGATGCAGATTTCATTTTAGCTAGCGACACTGTTTTGGAAGAAGAATCAGAAGAATATCAAAGGGGGTATATGAATGCTCTGTCCATACAACAATAGCGATATTCACTTAGAAACAGAGATGTGCTGGCCAAGCCAATTCAGAAAAAGAAGGAGGTTGAAGCATCAAAGAATGATTCATCGGCTACATAAAGGAAAGGAAAAGAGGCGATTGGTCCGGAGAGCAGCGAATCAAAATCAGTAGAACAATCACAACTGCAAACTACATCAAAGGAAAAGGAAAGGAAAGAAATCCCAGTCAAAGAGGTAGAAAATACTCCCACTTTTAGCTTAGAGAATGAGATTTCTAAGTTAAAGGTATTGATCCCCTTGACTAAAATAATGAAGAAAAACTGTTATAGAGCACAGATATCTAAAATGTTGAATTTGGACCCAATGTCCGACATGGTAAATGTAGAAGACGATCAACTTGAAATGATTTTTGGACCAGCATCAAATGGTGAGTCTCCTGATAGCGATGTGCCACCCTTTTACATCAGTTTAAGACTGCATGATTTTGTGTTACATAATACCATGTTCGATTCCGGAGCTTCTCACAATCTCATGCCCAAGGCTATCATGGATAAGCTCAGTCTGGACATCACTCGATAGTACCACGATCTCTATTCATTTGATTCCAGCAGAGTAAGATGTATAGGACTCATCAAAGACTTGGTTGTGAGTTTGGATAAGCTTTCCATGAAAAATGTTTTGATGGATGTGGTGGTAGCAGATATTCCTCCAAGGTTTGGCATGCTTCTTTCTAGGTCTTGGGTAGCGAAATTGAAAGTGACACTACAGTTGGATTTCTCCTATGCAACGATCGCGGTGTTTGGACAAATGAGAAAATTATATCGGAATAGAAAATGAAATATATGATCACAAGCAAGGAGAAACCTATAAATCATCCTATTAACTATGTACATACAGATTTAGAGTCTTTTGTTTTGTTTTCAGATAGTTTAAATGATATAGATAGTCAGATAGTAGAAGCAGATGACATTCTAGAAATAACAGAAAATTTCAGAGAAATTTTGAAGAAATTTTGAAGAAAGAAGGACAAGAAAAGAAGAAAAATGTTGGGAAATCAGTTGAAAGCAATGGACAGCAAGCAGTCAAGGCACAACAAACAGATTTCCAGCACTTACAAGAGGAGGAAGAAGGCTTGTGGACCATGGATTTTGATGGAGCAGTAGGAAATGATGGCGCTGTAATTGGAATTTAGGTATGCAGTCCTTTCTCCTCCCCAAACAAAGTTCCTAGTAACGTGAGGGTTTACTCTTACAAGCTGGCCTTTGAGTGTTCAAACAATGAAGCAGAGTATGAAGCTTTGATTGCTGGCCTGAAGATTCTTAGAAAGCTGAATGCTAAAAGGATTTCGGTATATGGCGTCTCCGAATTGGTAATAAAGCAGGTCAGAGGTGAGTATCAAGCAAAGCATCCTAGGATACGAGCCTACCGTAATGCAGTTTTAGACATCTTAAAATTATTTTCAAAATACACCTTGACATGTGTGCCTCGTATACAAAATAGTATTGCTGATGCTCTTGCAAAGGCAGCAAGTAGTTTGAAGATCCCCATGAACACTAGCAATAAATTTGAAATGCATGTCAAGCATCATCCAACCATTCTAGACAATCAGAGATATTGGCAAGTGTTTCAAGATGATGAGGAGATTAAAGATTTTCTGCAAAACAAAGGCAAGTTCAAAGAAACCTCCATTGATGTAGAAAATGACGATGGCAAAGGGAATGGTACAAATGAAGTGCAGATCAATGAAATGGACGTGTTGCAGCTGAAGAATAACATTATTCCTAAAGGCTTGATACCTCTAGAAGAACTTTTTGATCAAGATGATGTAGCCCGCAAGCCAACATTGCAGTCAACAGAAAAGGGTGTAGAAGAGGTCAACATCGGAATAACTGCCAATCCTAAGTTGGTAAAATTGTCTAAAGCATTACCGCCAAAGATCAAGGACAAATACATCAGTTTGATGGCTTCATTTGCAGATGTGTTTGCTTGGGATTATTCTGATTTAAAGACCTATGATACCAATATTATTCAACACACGATACCCATCAAGCCTAATCAAAAAACCATTCAGACAGAAGCTAAGAAGGATAAATCCAAAGTTGCTGCCATCTATCGAAAAGGAAGTAAACATGTTGTACAAGTCAGGTATCATTGTACCCATCAGATTCTCAGATTGGATCTCTAGCTTAGTACCCGTATGAAAGAAGACAGGTGAGATCCGCTTGTGCATTGATTTCAGAAACCTCAATAAAGTCTCATTGAAGGACAACTATCCACTGCCCAAAACGGACCATATACTTCAGCGAGTAGTGGGGGCATCTCATATGTCACTGCTTGATGGTTATTCCGGATATAACCAAATTTCTATCCATGAAGATGATAGAGACAAAACAGCATTCACCACTCCATGGGGAACCTTTCATTATGCCAAAATGCCTTTCGGTTTAAAGAATGAAGGTGCCACATTTCAGCGAGCAATGGACTTGGCTTTTGCGAATGAGAAGGATGTGTTTTTGGTGGTGTACCTGGATGATTTGACAGTGTTTTCTAAATCTGATGAAGAACACATGCACCATCTAAAAACTGTCTTTCAAAAGTGCAAAAAATATGGTTTATCGCTGAATCCTAAGAAGAGCTTGTTCGCCATGGAGGAAGGAAAATTACTTGGGCACATTATCTCAAAGGATGGCATTTGTATTGACCCAACACATGTGCAAGCAATTCAGCAAATCGATCTACCTAGGAACAAAAAAGAGATACAATCATTCAATGCTAAGATGAATTTTCTGCGTCGCTTTGTGCCTAATCTTGCTGAACACTTAAGAGAAATGACCAACATGCTTAAGAAGGACAGCCAAGTGAAATGGACAGAGGAGGCTGTAAAATCTTTCAACTTGGTCAAATTGGCACTTTCTTCAGCTCCAGTTCTAGTAAGCCCGGACTACACTCAAGATTTCATATTGTTTTCATTTGCTTTGGAGCACACTATGGCAGCAGTATTATTGCAGAAAAGAGATGATCATGAAAGACCCATAGCATTCTTCAGTAGGGCTATAAGAGATGCAGATTTAAAGTACAACATCATTGAGAAGCAAGCCCTGGCACTTGTGAAGGCATTGAAGGATTTCTGGGTATATATTTTACACTCTCACATTCTGGCCTATGTTCCTAACGCTGCTGTAAAAGATGTTTTAGTGCAGACCGATCTGGAAGGAAGAAGAGGAAAATGGATTGCGGCCTTGCTGGAATATGATGTGGAAATAAATCCCACAAAGCTGGTCAAAGGACAGGGATTGGCGAGGTTGATGGTTGAATCAAACTTGAATTTCTTGGACATAAATCTGATTGTTGCCATGTCCGATGAGAATGAGGAAGGATCATCAATTAACGTATCTAAAATGTTTGCTCTGTCCCCATGGTATACATATATAATATATGTGCTAAAAAATCTGTCACCATCGCCCGGCATGACTAGAAAGAAAGTGAGAACACTCAAGTTGAAGGCAGCCAAGTTTTGCATTTTAAATTCTGCGCTGTATTGGAAAGATCCCGGTGGCATTTTGTTAAATTGTTTGGTGGAAGAAGAGGCAAAGAAAGTCATGGAGGATTTCCACGGAGGAGAGTATGGTGGTCACCTTTTTTGGAATTCAACAGCGAACAAAATTTTGAGAGTAGGGTACTATTGGCCTACTTTGTTTGCTGATGTGTATAAGATGGTCAAGCGCTGTCATAAATGTCAGATTTTCGAAGGAAAACAGAAATTACAGCCTTTGCCACTTAAACCTATTGAGGTGAGTGCTCCTTTCCAGCAGTGGGGGTTGGATTTCATTGGAGAAATTCATCCCGCTTCTTCCGGATAGTATAGATGGATCCTTGCAGCAACAGATTATTTCACAAAATGGATTGAGGCAGCTCCCACCAGACCAGCTACAAATATGGTAATCATTTCATTTCTTAAAAATAACATCTTGTCTTGCATTGGTTTTCCAAATAAGTTAATCACCGATAATGCAACAGCTTTTAAATCAAAAAGGATGGTAGAATTTTGTCATAAATATCACATCATTTTCGGTCACTCAACTGCCTATCATCCACAAGGCAATGGATTGGCGGAATCTTCGAACAAATCATTGGTCAAAATTATCAAGAAGCTGCTGGAAATAAATAAAAGGAGCTGGAATAAGAGGCTGGTCCATGGGCTTTGGGCAGATCGGATCAGTCAGAAAAAATCCATTGGTATGTCACCGTTTGAGCTTGTTTATGGAGTTGATACAATATTTCCTACCTCTCTCGCTGCCCCGATAATCAAACTTGTTCAGGAGACCGGCAGTGAAGAAGATCCCATGCAGAGAAGGTTGAATCAAATGGTCCACTTGCAGCAGACAAGAGAAGAAGTTTTCAAGAACACATCCAAATTGCAGGAGAAAATAAAGAAAATCTATGACAGAAAAGCAAAGGCAGATAGATTTCAGTTGGATGATGTGGTGCTGAAGTGGGATGCAAGGAATGAAGAGAAAGGTAAGCATGGCAAGTTCGAGAATCTTTGGAAAGGTCCTTTCAAGATTGCAGCATATAGGGGTCAGAATGCCTTTCTTCTGAAGGAAATGAACGGGGAAGATTGTCCAGGAGGGCCGATCAATGGTCGGCTGCTCAAGCAGTACCACTGTTGATTTATTAACGCTGCTTCCACTATCATTGTAAATACCATTTTTATTTCAGTTTGGTTTCAGTCTGTCAAGTTAGTTTTTGAGTCATTTCAATGTCAAGTTGAGTCAAATGTTTGGTCATTTTAGTTTCATAAATGAGTCAAAGCCTTGTGTTGTTTTTTGAAATGATGACTCCATAGCCCAATGGATGAAAGGCACTATCTAGCTCCTCCAGAGAACTGTTATTCTTGGCACCTCCAAGGAGCTACCATCCCCTATTGGAGCCAATGTTAGAGTCGGTCTGGTCAGCCCTCCGTCAGAGATCAAAACTCTTTATGCATTTCATTTTTAGGTGTCCCGCTCCATTCACTCAGCTGCATTCCGCTAGGGGCATGCCATAATCTGACGAAGAAGGTCATGCTATTCATTCCCCCTCATGTCTGGTTCCTGCTGGCTTAAGTCTTTGTGTCAAATAATAAAAAAGTCCATGACAGTCAAGGTCCGGTCCTTCAACGGACAAAAGTCATTTTTGGTCATTAGGTCTAGGGATTGATCATTTTGGTCTTGAAATATGTCCAGTAAAGCCATGCAGGCCAGAGTGATGCTCTTGCAAAGTAATGATCCGCAAGTTTCCATCATCTTATTGATAAAAATTGACGGTTCTTCAAAACTCTGTTTTGAAGAAAAGTCAAACAATGCTATTGGTGACAAAATTTTCAAAAAGGGTTGACAATTGATTTCTTCAGGTGCAGTCATGGTTTCCGTGGCAAAATGCTCTGTCATGCAATCCCTGCAAAAAGTGTCAAAAATTTCATCGTTTGAGCCCAAAATTCAGAAAAAGGTGGAAATCAAGGTTATATTAAAGTCAGTGAAAAAAGTGTTTAACAAGAGATTAGAAAAGTGGGTTTTTTAAAAAGTGAATTTAAAACATGACCTCCAAGCCTATATACACCAAGTTTCCATCACAAAGCAAACTCATTGTGCAATCAAGGCATTGGGAGAACGTTGCAAGGTCGTGAGTTGAGTAATTGAGTGACTTGGAGCAGTTTGGAGGCGATTTTAGGGCGCACGACACACACAGGCAGGAGCGCAGCGCACACATCGGGCGTGGCACACATAGAGCCCGCCCACAGTTAAGAATCACCACTAGCGCGATGCACTCAGATTGCACGACGCACTGGGATTTGCGCGCGACGCACAGGGGCAAAGCGCCCAGAACCTACCAAATCCACTCAAATTTCTTGTGAAGCCACTCCAATTGCAAGGTAGGCTACCTACATTCACTTGTGCATCAAATTTGGTAGAAATATAATGGTTTTATGCCTCTAATAAAATGCAAAAAGTTTTCATAAAGAAAACACAAGAAGACATCAAAGAAAAGCTGTTCAACTAGGGTTTGTGCTACAGTGTTGTTGCTGCCAAGTTTATTCTTCTTACCCTACCCCTATTCCTTATTCCCCTATGCCATTGTACCTATTATCACTACCCTAACACTACCAAAATCATACAACCTTTCCCCTCCTCTTATTGCTCAACAAACCCTGAAACCCTACCTTGCCAAAAACCCAAACCCTACCCTATCAAAATACCCCAAAACCCCCTATACATCCCTAAACAAAATTCTCCTATAAACCCCTATTCCCATTATATTATCCCCATCCTAATACTCCCTTGTTTAATTGTCCCCTTGGTGGTAGATTTTCAAAGAAACCACCAGCTTCACTATAATCAGAGGTTAACCTAAATTCAGTTTATAAAACATCAGTCATGGCATTCGAGGTTTCATCAGAGTATGAGGAGGAAACCCTTAGTGATACAGCTTCAGGAGAACAGGCCCCCAGGAGACATCACCGGAGTGGCAAACATGTTAGAGATGAGCCAAACACCCTCACTGAGTTGCAGGCATGCTCTCTTGCTATGTCTTTTTTCTAGAACTTAACATGTTTGGAATTTTGTCAAAGGGTGGCAAATGTCAGAGTTCATCATGAGTTGGCCTGTCTTTTTGCACTTCACCTACATGGAGGTCAGTCTATCTTGGCTAGGGTCACTTTCACATTGACACCTGAAACCATATTAGTGGCAACAGGCATACCAAACATTGGAGAATAGTGACATAAGAAGAAGAAGGTGGAGATGCATCATTATGAACCTTACATTAAGGCCAGTTGTCTGAGCCAGCTCACGGGAGTTTTTCCATTCAGATTTTTGAGAGATGAGTATGCTTCGCTCATGAAATTGATCATGAAGTACATCAGTTTTGAGGGGAGGTTTTCTCACCTTTATGCCTATCACATCAGCTTGCTCATGCACTTTACCAGGGTGCGGATGATGAACCTCCTGTTTTTCATTTGTGTTAACATAGAGAGGATGAAAATTTTCATGCAGCACAAGACCCCTCGACAGCAGCTCAACAATGTTTATCACTTTGCTCTTATCCGGATTTTGGTGGACCATCAGTTGGGATTGCAGGGTATTGCTTGGGAGGAATTCATCTCCCGTGACTTCTTCAGCACCCCGCAGGTAGTATCAGAGGCAGAGCATGAGGTAGGTGGTCATTCACATCAGTATGAGCGCCATGAGACTGCTACCATGCCAGTATACATCACCTATCAGAAAGGCAATAGACCTTTGTTTGCAGCAGCAAAGCGAGTGTTATCTCCACCCGGGGTGGAAGGGGCCTCACTTCCTACATTAGCATCATAGAAGTAGGGTAGAGGTAAGGAGCCAGTGTAGGAGGAAGGACCATCATGTGAATGAGAGACTGAATTCATTCTCCTTCATGATGATGAGACAGACACAGAGCCAACACATGCAGAGCTCAAAGAGATCATCCAGGAGTAGAAATCAGAAATTGAGGCCTTATCCCTTGAATTGGAGAGGGCCAAGTGGAACATGAAGTACCCGAAGTAGAGAAACAAGCAGCTTGAAGACCAGCAGGCGATTATGGAGCTGAAAAACATTCGTGAGCATCGCCAAGCTGCTCAAAGGAGAAGAGTTGAGCTCACATCATTGGAGCAAGAAATCAATGAGGACCGGGAGGCCAACCTTGAGAGGGTCAACATGCATTTGGAGAGGTTGCTAGACAAGACCGACAAGGACCTTGATCTATTGAGACACCTGGATTTTCATTACAAGGCATGAAACATGAGTGCCAAGGCCCAAATAAAGAGTTTGAAAGCGAAATTGAGGAAAGAAACAAGGAATGCAAAGGAGGAAAAAGAGAAAAATAAGCTTTGAATCTTGGCTGAGGCTTCCTTGGCACATCATAGCACCCCATAGAGAACCTCCAGCCCAAATTTCAAGAAATTTGGGGAATTTTTGGTCACATCACAAATTTTTGGGCAAAAAACACGGTTTTTCTCCCTGTGCGCCGCGCCACTGGCGCGACGTTAAAATTCTAGAGCTCCAAATGAGGAATGGTTTGCATTTTTGGATTCAGCATGGAAAATCATGACTGACTGGTGTCTGGACAAGAAATTTTGGCAAGATCTGAGTCTCCTAGAGGTCAAAAACACACAAAAAAGGGCCTCTTTGCCCCTTTTTTACTCACAGGAAGTAGTCTTGGGAGAATGAATATTGGGAGGGGAAAATGAGCACCAAATTCAAAAATTCTAGTTGGGTTAGAAAGTAGACAGGATAGGCTTTCCAACAAGCCCACTTGGGCACATTTTGGACACCTGCAAGTGCCCCAAAACAGGCCCCGAAGTAGTGCGGCGCACCGAGAAAATGGCGCGATGCATAGAGGAAAAATTGCCAAATTTGCTTCCGTTTCGCGAAATTTTGGTTCACGACTTCTCCAAGTGGGCCCACTCATCTACACTTCGGTTTTTTGGCACCAAAGGTGGCATTTAAAGTAGTTTTTCTCCAGATTGGCTTCTATCTAAGTGGCCAAGGAAGGCGATGGGTCACCCAAGCCAAATGTCATGTTTGTAACGCTGCACCTGTAGCTGATGGTTGGCTCTCCATCTCCATTTTGTAATGATTCTAGTAACTCCCCAACCCTTGGGTGTTCTATCTCTTCTTAACACATTCTATATATTGTAAGCAAGCTATTTGCAAAGGGTTGGTTGGTTCGTAACTTCTGGGAGACTGTGGGAAAGAAACTCTGTTTCTTCACTGTATATTTTTGACAGAGAATTAATGAAAGGCAGCGGCTCTGTTTCATGAGATTCTTGTGGTTGTGAGTGTAGCAAATGTGTCTCTTATGTTTTTCATATGTATTTGTTATGTTTCATAATTCAATTCATGTTCATTTCCAGTGAAATTTTCTGAGTGAGATTAGGTAGAATTTAATTTTATTGCTCTACCTGTGGGAAAATTTCATGTTCAACGTTCTTCTTCTGTTGAAAAGGATTCATGTAACTATGCCCTTTTCACTTTCTTCAGCAATCTTTTCTTTCCACGTTACCTCAAACAAAAATTGCTACACTTTCCACCTGCCTTGCCTCACGGAATAATCTGCGCCTTTGTATTAAATTCTCTGTTCTTTGCTGACCGTTGGTTCCATACCATCCCAGAAGCTCGGTCATTCATGAAAATTGTTTCCCGAATCCCTATTAGCCTAAGGTAAATATTTCATTGTAAGTCATCTCAGACCATTTGTGATTATCTATTCACTGAGCGTGACTCGGAGAGAGCCCTCTCCTATTCTGGTATGGCTAGCTACTAGATTGAGCGTGGTTTGTGGTTACCCTAATTTTTGCCTTCCTTCAGCCTAGGGCAGATTTAGGTGCTAACATGCTTAACATGCTTTAAGTGTTCCTCCCACATTTTACTAAAAATTAGAATTTCATCCAGATACACAATAATGAAATCATCAAGAAAAGGTCTGAGTCCATCATTCATTAATCTCATGAAAGTAGCAGGGGCATTGGTCAAGCCAAAAGGCATAACCAGCCACTCATACAATCCCTGCTTTGTTTTTAAAGCAGTATTCCATGCATCTTGCTCTGCAACTTTGACCTGATGGTATCCATTGTGCAAATCCATCTTGGTGAAATAAACAACTTCCTTTAATTGATCTAAAAGATCATCTAAGCGAGGAAGGGGATAACGATTTTTGATTGTCATCTTATTCAGTGCTCAGTAGTCAATGCACATTCTCCACGAGGCCTCTTTCTTTCTCACCAAAATGATTGGTGACCCACATGGTGATGTGCTAGGCTTGATGAATCCCTTCTCGAGCAACTCCTGCACCTGCTTCTTGATTTCAACATTCTCTAAAGCAGACAACCTGTACATTCCAATGTTAGGCAATGGAACATGTTGCTGCAAAATAATATCATGTACTATTTCCTTTTTGGGTGGCAGACCTCTAGCTTCCTGAAATAGGACATCCTACTCTGAAACAATTGTTTCTATATCAGCGTGCTGCTTAGCATTACAACATCAAATACATTGGTTTTATCAGGCTTATTTTCCTTTACAACCATTAGTAAGAATTGTTTGCATGAATTTATCATTCTTTTCATCTGCCCTGAGTTTATGATAGTATAATTATTCTTGAGCTTATGAGCTCTTACAAAGTATTCGATTCCGTTTTTAACAAGTAGATACTTGTTCTCAGCTGTATAGAAAATAGCCTTTTTATCATACAAGGACTCCCTAAAACAATTCCACATATATCCAAAGGAATTATGTCTAACTCAACCTCATCTAGGAATGCTGACCCAAAAGAAAACTTGAGTTTGCACTGTCTAGTCACTTGTAGTTGTGCTCTATCATTCAACCATCCTAATGGCTATGGTTTCTTGTGAGGTGTAGTTTCTAATCCCAATTTCCTTACAATTTCTTCAGAAATCAAATTTACTTGTGAGCCACTATCAAAGAAAGTATCAATCTTTTCATGTTTGGAAATAACTCGAATATGGAAAATCTCATGTCTTCTTCTCTCATGTTCTTCATCAATAACATATTAAGTAGAATTACTAGTAGATGCTTCAGAATTCTTACCTTTTATACATGTGGCTGCAATGATTGTTTCATCTCTCGAGTCTGACCCCAAATCTTTCTGAATAGCTGCAACAGTCTTCTTCTTCTTGCCCTCGGAGTTCATAGGTCTCAGCTTTGGATGTAGAATCCAACCGTGCTCATCATCATTCCCATCCTTTTTACAGTGAGTGAATGAAGCTTTGCATTTCTGTGCAGTGTTAGCCTTCCTTGCTTTCCACTTCTTCTTTCTTTTCTCCTTGCTCTTGCTTGCAGTGGGTTGGGATGGTCCCCCAACTTCTGGATTTCCATTCTTTCCTCTAGCCTCTAGATGAGTAGCTTGTACAAACACCTCATCTATACTAGTTGGATTAAACATGAGGATGGTATGCCTCATGTAGCTGCGTAGACCACCAATGTACTTGAAAAGAGTCTCTGGTGAGTCTAATGAGATCCCTAGAATCAATGCTCTATTTCTAAATTCATGAGTGTACCCTTGCACACTTTGCCCTTTCAGCTGCCGAAGAGTTTTCCAAATCATCATGGCTTGTTGCATGTAGGCCAATGGATAGAACTGCTTCTTGATTGCAGAAACAAAGTCACTCCAGACAGAGATAGTCTTACCATGTCTTTTCACGTCAGCTTGGGTTCTGCATTCCCACCAAACCAAGGTAGTGCCTCCTAGGTGTAGGCTTGCGAGCTAATTTTTTCTCTTGTTTGAGTCGATGTTCTGCACTCTGCAATACACATCAATTTGTCTAATCCAATTTTCCAACTTTTCAGCATTTAGCTCTCCATCATATATAGGCAAATCAAATTTAACATCTAGCTTAATAAAATATGCTTTCTTATTATGCATAGGGCTATTAGGAGGTGTGAGAAACTTTTCCTCTTTCCCTTTTCCTTTTGAGTGGTGACAGTTATGAGATTCTTCTTCTTATTTATTTTGTTTAGAACTTGATGAATCTTCATCCTTATGCTTTCTAAAGTCCCTATACATTTCTTTTACCACAGACTTTATAGCTAGGAAACTTTTTATGAATTGAGGGTCTGGCCCCACAGAACCTTCCTCTGACATTGTCTTTTGAGGATAGACACTCCCAATTTTAGGATTAGTTTTGACCAACTCTCCTTCTCCTAATTTGAGCTTTGATCTAGTGAGCATTCAACAGCTAAACCAACACAAGATTGTCTAACCTTACAGCCTAAAGCTCTGATAAGACTTGATCTGATAATCACCCTATGAGTGACCTTAGTTAAAGAATTATTAATCAAAGGTATTATAAACTCATATGTTGGTGTGTGTGTGTTTATGTTATTTAAGCAACGGATCGATCAGATTGCAAATACAAAGACACTTGGAATGGAAAACAACAGAGAAATACAGTAAGCAAATACAAGAACACAAGAAATTAATAATGAGTACACCCTATCCTCTAGGGCTACATCTCTGGTCCAGCGCTCAATGGTGGCCTTCTTTTATTGTGTATTGAAGTAGAGAATTACAATGAAGGAGCTCAATATGAGTCTCCTGAAACAGATTGGCTTGGTAGGGTGGTTCTTGGATTCCCCAAACCACTAGAGTACACAGACTCTTTTCTCTACCAGCTCTTTGACATCTCTGGTCTAACAGATCCTCTCAGGAATGCCTTGAATCTCTTAAGCTCTCTCGTTCTCAATGTTGCCTTTGGTCAGCTCGGCCTTGCTATCTTCTTCTACTTTTTGCCTTACTAGTTATTCTCTTCTATGTCTTCCGGCTTTGATGTTCCTCTTCAAGTCCCCAACTCATCCGTGTCCTTTCTGTTCTCTATTCATGGCTTTAAAGCCATTCGGGCTCATGGCGATTTGATTCCTCTTCCACCTTTGTCAGATCACCTGCTTGCAGTTGCTCTTAGAGTTCCCTGTTCTCGGCATCATCATCAGGCTCACAGGGAGTGGCCACTTGTCCTCCTGTGAATTGTGCCAGCTTGCATCGTCGGTTCAATTCTTTGTTTACGTCGTGGAATGAGTCTTCCACCACCTTGGCGATCAAAGCGGACCTCAGATTCTTCTAAATTGTGGCTTATTCACTCTGTTGACCACTACGTGTCAACTACCCATAGCAGTACTCCCCCCTTTTTCTTTGCAATAAGGGTAGCGCTTGATCGACTTGTTCGTGCCATTCGACAGTCATCGATAGCTTGATCAATCTATGTTGTAAACCTAGTCTGCATGTATAAATTGTAAATAATCTTAGCAGATATGAGTCATGTATGTAAATTGCCTAGGTGGACCTAATTTTCTAAGTGATAATCTACGTTCCGGAAGGTTTTTCGTCTCACCGATCCATGATCGGCAAAGTTTTCCTTCAGCCTAACCCCAAAGCCGGGATGGATTTTGTCACTAGAATCTTAGGAGAATCCTAGTGTGTTAAACTGCTAGATTATAAGTTGTGTCGCAGAACTGGGTGGTTTATGAGGGTCTATGTCAAATGGGTTTTCCCTCTTGAGATGTAAATTTGTAAAAGTCATGATCTAAAGTGTCTTGAGGGTTAGAAAATGTTTTAATCCCCTCATAAGTCCTAAGTCCTAGGTCCTAGGTGTTTTTTCCAAAGGCTAAGTTCGAGGATCCATTTAAAAATATATATTAAAAATTAAAAAAAAAAAGAAAAGAAATAAATAAATAAATAAAAATAAAAATAATAAAATAAAGCAAAAACCCTAAAAATAATAAAAAAATAATATTTTTGAGTAAATAAATGCAAATTTTCATTTTTTAATGAATTAACTAATTCGACGGATGAGATTAAGAGATATCTTGATTCTCATCGACAGTCGAGATCATTTCAACATGGATCACTCGAACTAGCCGTTGGGATCTTTTCCTTTAAATAGGGTGCTAGGGGTCATTTGAGATCAGATTGGATCTGTGAGTCTTGTGCTGAAGCAGCTCTCTTGTAGTTCATTTCTTTTTTGTGCAATAAAGAAGACTTTGGGGTTAAAAATCTTGCTGGTGTTACTCTTCTGAAAATGCTATAAGATTGTTCTATTTGTTTTGCATAATTTTATTTTCAGCCATTAATGATAGCTTAGTGAAGATTGATCTAGGCACATGTATCTTGTCTGATCTTTGGGGTTTGAATGATAGTTTAGATTCTGAAATATATTGGCAGGTATCTCCATTTGATCGGGGTTTCACTATTGTTTTCTCCTTCTATGTTGATGGTTGAATTTACGCTGTGCAGGAAATCCTTTTTTTTTTTTCAGATTACCAGGCATTAGGGGAAGTTTTCGGCTAAACCAGCCAACTCCCGGGTTTTGTTTTCTGAAAGAGCCCAGCCAGTTCTTGATCCCGGGCTTATCATTCAAAATATTTTTTTATGAATGCATGCAGGGTTTTCTGAAGCGTTTTATATTAAAATTAAATTCTGATAAAATTATTGTGATTATTGATAAATCTGGCTTCTGAAGAGCTTTCAGTTTGTAAATACTGTAAATTTTTGCTGGGTTTAGGGTTTTCAGTTTTTGTTTTATGCACATATATTTTTTGGGTGATTTTCATTTCAGGTTGCAGGCACAGGGTTTTAAGAAAGAGCTTCAGGGCTGTTCCCTCATCATCATCATCCTGCTGCCATCTCTTCAACGCTGTTTCAGGCTACCTCTATTTTTCTCATCAGTAAACCATCAATCCATCACCTGCGTGTTATCTCAGGCAGTCATTACTTCCGCGACCTTTTTCTTCTCCACGCAATTGAACCCAGCCACCAGCCATTGCTCCAGCTCTCTGCTCGCACCCAGACTCGTTCCTTCCAGAGCCTCAGTAATAGTCGTTGTCATACGCAGACCTGCAAAAGAAAGTTGCAAAAAAAAGGGGAACAAAAATTTCGATCTTCATTTATGAGGGCTAGGTTTAGCGTAATTTTTTTTTTTTTTTTCCTGTTCTGATACGATGCATGCGTAGGTTGAGCTGTTCTTTTTTGCGTAGACAGTAAAACCACGTTCAAATTTTTGTTGATAGATGTTATAAATTTCTTTTTGGGTTAAATACGTTCCAGGGTTAGCATTAAATTTGTGGCTTTGATTTTCTATCTGCGGGTTTTTATATACAGTTGTTCCCAGTTCCTCACTTATTTATGTCTGGCCACACATTTCCAGCACCTGATTAAACAAAAATCGTTGCAGTTCTCAAAGATGGGGAAGGGACCAGATGTTTCACGTGAAGTAAATCTCTGTGGGTTGTGTGTTAAAGGCATTCCGCGCGGGCAACAACAAGATTTGCAAAACCTGCGTGAGTCTTCTTTCTAAACATTGCTGCAAAAGCACAAAAGCCGTCCAAAGCAGAGAAATCGTGGAAATTCTCAGAGCGTAGCTGCAAATCAGTTTTCAAAAAGGCTGTGTGCGTGGGTGATAACATCTTGTGCGTCAATCCCTGCTGCGTCTATCTGCTCTTTCGATTTTGCAAGCATTCATTCAGCCTTCAAAATCTGCTGTAAAATATCACGCACGGGCCAGGTATTTCATGAGGCGGCATCAGGTAAATTTCTCAGCTCAAATACGTTTCACGTATATCTTGTAAGTGTTTGGCAATTTTTTTTTGGGTATCGTTTTAGATTAATTTCTTTTTAGTTTTGATTTTAATTAAAATATATAAAAAAAATATAAAGAAAAGGGATTTAGGACTTTGCTTTTAGATTAGATTTAGTTTTCCTTAGATTTCTTTTTCTTAGTTTAGATTTACTTTTTAGTTGTTTTTTTTTTTTTTGAATCTTTATTTTATATATATAGATATATATATCAAAAATAACTTTTTGTTTTAAATTAGATTTTATTTGGTAATTTTTTCATTTTAAATTTAAAATTTTTAAATCATAAAAAAATATATATAATAAAAAAAAAACATAAAAAATTTTAAATTTTAAAATCATAAAAATAATTTTAAAATATAAAAAGTCCCTTTAGTTAGGGTTTTGGTTAATTTTTTAGAACTAAAATTTTAGTGTAGATTTAGATTTTTTTAGTTTCATTTAGTTTTAATTTTTGTTTTTAATTTTTGTCTAAAAAAAAATAAATTTGGAAACTTTTGCCAGATGCAGTCTTAGCTTGGGGACTTATCACGTTTTATTTTTTCCTACTGAGACTAAATTTTGATGTGGGATTAATGTTTATCATCTTTTATATGATTTGGCATGCTCGAATGATCATGAATGTAATATCTGGTTAGCATTTAAAATTACATGGTTGTGTATCAAGCTTTATCTTTTCGAAGTTTTAAATTGCTAGATCAACATTAAAGCATTGTGAATTTACTGGCTATCTTGCATCGTTCGAGTTATTTGATGATAAATGATTGCTTTACATGGTTTACACCTCTGCAACATTTAGTGAGTAATCATTTAAACATTAACTTCATAAGGCATTGGTCTGTTAATCTAATAAAATCTATTTAGTGTTGGTTTCCTTTTGTGTCTCCCAACCCAACTGGTTCACAGTTGGTCATCCTTCCCTACAGGGTCTACCCCCCTTAGCCGCGGGAGACAGGCTTAAACGGAGAGATCGGGGATCAGAGTGACAACCCCTGGTCTGAGCGTTGTCGTGACAATTTGTGCGACAACATTTTTTGGCGCCGTTGCCGGGGATACTTTATTCTCGGTGTTTCAACGACTTTTCATCATTCATCGTTCATCTTTCTATCATTCGTTTGAGCCGGCAACGCCAACATTTTTTGGCGTCATTGCCGGGGATAAAGTTTTTCTATTCCTGGCGTTTCAACGACATTCATATTCTCATTTCTCATCATTCTTTCTCATCTCGCATTTGAGCTGGCAGATTCAACATTTTTTGGCATCATTTGGATCTCTTTCATCACCTTATCTTTCGTCATATCAACAACTTCTCTTCGATTTGTCTCTTGTTTGGGTGGCAACTCCATTTTCTTATTTTTCCCATATAAGAAACCTCCCTCATATCTACTTGTTGGTTGCTTTTTGGATCTTAGAATTAGATTCATTGTTCAAGTGGCGACTCCACTTCTTTCATCTCTTAATTTTCTTCAGCAGAAATCTCTTTCTATCATCCATTTGATCCCTTATTATTCATCATGGATTATTCATTTAAACCATGTCATTTTACTGATAATCTCCATGATTCTCCGAAAGAGGCCATTTCTAAATTATTTAAGTTCTCAGGTGGTGATTCGGTCGTTGTTAGACAGCATTTAAATAGGTTTACTTGTGTAATGATCATATATTGTAGACTTCCTCAATATAATCATGAAGATGTCAAGATGCGTCTATTTGTCCATTCTTTAAAGGGTGATGCTTTGAACTGGTTTAATAGTTGTCCTGAAGATTCCTTCATTTCTTTGCAAGACATTGTCGATGCTTTTAAAGATAGATATGGTGATCTAGATAGCTCGCCTTGTGCCCCTAGAATTGTGCAACAAAATGAAAGTAATATTGTAAAAGGTCCAGCTGTCCAAGACAATTCTTCATATCAGAATGTTCCATCCACTTGTACCATTGCAGATCATAGTAGTGTTGACAATGAAAAGGAAGATCATAAGCAAATTATACAAGATCTATTGCTACTGGTAAGAAATATGGAGATAAATCAATCTAATTACGCCAATGATGTGAGAACTTTATGCACTCACTTGGAAAAGCGTAATAGGGAGATGGAGATCATGCAAAATCAACATAGTAAGGAAATTGAAGCCATGAAGATTAATCATGACACAGAAATTAGATTCATGCAAAGCAAGATGTCAGGCTTAGAGGAAAATATGACGACCATGAAAGCTGATCATGATAGGGAAATTAATTCTATGCAGACCAAGTTATTAACTATGGATGAAGAAATGACTATCATGACGTTCAATCATAATAATCAGTTAGCTACCATGCAAGAAAATCATAAAGAAGAAATAAACTCTATGCAGTATTGCTTGATGAATGTAAAGGAAAAGAACGATAAAGTAATAAAAGATATGGAAGAAGACAATGTCAGGGAAATCAGTGCTATAAAGGTTGAACACTCTAGTCAGATAAATGCCATTAAAATACAGGTTCAAAAGTTTCAACAATGGTCAGAGGATGAGAGAAACCACGAGACATCAATAGATCAAGAGCCTTCTCATTTGTTGCAACAAGCTCCATCTTACTATGAGGAGGTCATTGGTTCGATTGAAAGGTGGTTAATTGAAGGTGATCCAGATAGAATTAAAAATGATAAATATCAGATGCAAGATAAAGAAAGACATGTCATGCATATCTTACATACTTCATCTAATAGCTTTGAAGCAGAAAGTTCCATGTCATCAGTAATACAACCTGCCACAAAGAAAACGCGCAAGAGAAAGAAAATGAGAAGAAGATTTGATGTATCAGACGGCCGCGAGCAGCTTGATTTTCGAATAGGAAAAAGTCCTACCATATGTAGAATTGGACATGGCACATCCGACAAGCAGCCGACGGATTTTCCTGAAAGCAGGCAAATGCTCAGTATACACTATATTGAACACATCTGATGCCATGGGGCATCCTTTGTATTGTATTTCTAACCCTACTCCTTGTCATTTCAACATTTTCATTTTTGTTTTAGGATTAAATTTGCTTTTCTAGATTAGTTAATAAATGAAGAGCTTATATCTTTCCTGTGCTTAATGTTATATGATGATTTTTGGATGGACGCTACTTATCTTATGTTGTGTGTTGCATGGGTGCAAATCCTGGATTCTCACATTCCTACAGTGCATCAACGTTTCCCCAAGTGGAGCCAGATGTTGACCACTACGTGTCAACTACCCATAGCAGTACTCCCCCCTTTTTCTTTGCAATAAGGGTAGCGCTTGATCGACATTTCCGTGCCATTCGACAGTCATCGACAGCTTGATCAATCTATGTTGTAAACCCAGTCTCCATGTATAAATTGTAAATAATCTTAGTAGATATGAGTCATGTATGTAAATTGCCTAGGTGGACCTAATTTTCTAAGTGATAATCTACGTTCCGGAAGGTTTTTCGTCTCACCGATCCATGATCGGCAGAGTTTTCCTTCAGCCTAACCCCAAAGCCGAGATGGATTTTGTCACTAGAATCTTAGGAGAATCCTAGTGTGTTAATCTGCGAGATTATAAGTTGTGTCGCAGAACTAGGTGGTTTATGAGGGTCTATGTCAAATGGGTTTTCCCTCTTGAGATGTAAATTTGTAAAATTCATGATCTAAAGAGTCTTGAGGGTTAGAAAATGTTTTAATTCCCTCATAAGTCCTAAGTCCTAGGTCCTAGGTGTTTTTTCCAAAGGCTAAGTTCGAGGATCCATTTAAAAAAAAATTAAAAATTAAAAAAAATTAAAAAAATAAAATAAAATAAAATAAAATAAAATAAATAAATAAATAAATAAAAATAAAAATAATAAAATAAAGCACAAACCCTAAAAATAATAAAAAAATAATATTTTTGAGTAAATAAATGCAAATTTTCATTTTTTTAATGAATTAACTAATTCGACTGATGAGATTAAGAGATATCTTGATTCTCATCGACAGTCGAGATCATTTCAACATGGATCACTCGAACTAGCTGTTGGGATCTTTTCCTTTAAATAGGGTGCTAGGGGTCATTTGAGATCAGATTGGATCTGTGAGTCTTGTGCTGAAGAAGCTCTCTTGTAGTTCATTTTTTTTGTGCAATAAAGAAGACTTTGGGGTTAAAAATCTTGCTGGTGTTACTCTTCTGAAAATGCTGTAAGATTGTTCTATTTGTTCTGCATAATTTTATTTTCAGCCATTAATGATAGCTTAATGAAGATTGATCTAGGCACAGGTATCTTGTCTGATCTTTGGGGTTTGAATGATAGTTTAGATTCTGAAATATATTGGCAGGTATCTCCATTTGATCGGGGTTTCACTATTGTTTTCTCCTTCTATGTTGATGGTTGAATTTAAGCTGTGCAGGAAATCCTTTTTTTCAGATTACCGGGCGTTAGGGGAAGTTCTCGACTAAACCAGCCAACTCCCGGGTTGTGTTTTCTGAAAGAGCCCAGTCAGTTCTTGATCTCGGGCTTATCATTCGAAATATTTTTTTATGAATGCATGCAGGGTTTTCTGAAGCGTTTTATATTAAAATTAAATTCTGATAATATTACTATGATTATTGATAAATCTGGCTTCTGAAGAGCTTTCAGTTTGTAAATACTGTAAATTTTTGATGGGTTTAGGGTTTTCAGTTTTTGTTTTATGCACATATATTTTTTGGGTGATTTTCATTTCAGGTTGCAGGCACAAGGTTTTAAGAAAGAGCTTCAGGGATGTTCCCTCATCATCATCATCCTGCTGCCATCTCTTCAACACTGTTTCAGGCTACCTCTCTTTTTCTCATCAGTAAACCATCAATCCATCACCTGCGTGTTATCTCAGGCAGTCATTACTGCCGCGGTCTTTTTCTTCTCCACGCAATTGAACCCAGCCACCGGCCATTGCTCCAGCTCTCTGCTCGCACCCAGACTCGTTCCTTCCAGAGCCTCAGCAATAGCCGTTATCATATGCAGACCTGCAGAAGAAAGTTGCAAAAAAAAAAAAAAAGGGGAACAAAAATTTCGATCTTCATTTAGGAGGGCTAGGTTTAGCGTAATTTTTTTTTCCCGTTCTGATACGATGCGTGCGTAGGTTGAGCTGTTCTTTTTTGCGTAGACAGTAAAACCACGTTCAATTTTTTGTTTATAGATGTTATAAATTTCTTTTTGGGTTAAATACGTTCCAGGGTTAGCATTAAATTTGTGGCTTTGATTTTCTGTCTGCGAGTTTTTATATACAGTCGTTCCCAGTTCCTCACTTATTTATGTCTGGCCACACATTTCCAGCACCTGATTAAACAAAAATCGTTGCAGTTCTCAAAGATGGGGAAGGGACCAGATGTTTCACGTGAAGTAAATCTCTGTGGTTGTGTGTTAAAGGCATTCCGCGCCGGCAACAACGAGATTTGCAAAACCTGCGTGAGTCTTCTTTCTAAACATTGCTGCAAAAGGACAAAAGCCGTCCAAAGCAGAGAAATCGTGGAAATTCTCAGAGCGTAGCTGCAAATCAGTTTTCAAAAAGGCTGCGTGCGTGGGTGATAACATCTTGTGCATCAATCCCTGCTGCGTCTATCTGCTCATTCGATTTTGCAAGCATTCATTCAGCCGTCAAAATCTGCTGTAAAATATCACGCACGGGCCAGGTATTTCATGAGGCGACATCAGGTAAATTTCTCAGCTCAAATACGTTTCACGTATATCTTGTAAGCGTTTGGAAATTTTTTTTTTGGGTGTCGATTTTAGATTAATTTCTTTTTAGTTTTGATTTTAATTAAAATATATAAAAAAAAATATAAAGAAAAGGGATTTAGGACTTTGCTTTTAGATTAGATTTAGTTTTCGTTAGGTTTCTTTTTCTTAGTTTAGATTTACTTTTTACTTTTTTTTTTTTTTTGAATCAGATTTACTTTTTATTTTTTTTTTTTTTTGAATCTTTATTATATATATATATATATATATATATATATATATATATATATATATATATATATATATATATATATATATATCAAAATAACGTTTTGTTTTAAATTAGATTTTATTTGGTAATTTTTTCATTTTTAAATTTAAAATTTTTAAATCATAAAAAAATATATATATAATAAAAAAAAACATAAAAAATTTTAAATTATAAAATCATAAAAATAATTTTAAAATATAAAAAGTCCCTTTAGTTAGGGTTTTGGTTAATTTTTTAGAACTAAAATTTTAGTGTAGATTTAGATTTTTTTAGTTTCATTTAGTCTTAATTTTTGTTTTAAATTTGTCTGAAAAAAATAAAAAAATTTGGAAACTTTTGCCAGATGCAGTCTTAGCTCGGGGACTTATCACGTTTTATTTTTTCCTGCTGAGGCTAAATTTTGATGTGGGATTAATGTTTATCATCTTTTATATGATTTGGCATGCTCGAATGATCATGAATGTAATAACTTGTTAGCATTTAAAATTACGTGGTTGTGTATCAAGCTTTATCTTTTCGAAGTTTTAAATTGCTAGATCATCATTAAAGCATTGTGAATTTACTGGATATCTTGCATCATTCGAGTTATTTGATGATAAATGATTGCTTTACATGGTTTACACCTCTGCAACATTTAGTGAGTAATCATTTAAACATTAACTTCATAAGGCACTGGTCTGTTAATCTAATAAAATCTATTTAGTGTTGGTTTCCTTTCGTGTCTCCCAACCCAACTGGTTCACAGTTGGTCATCCTTCCCTACAGGGTCTACCCACCTTAGCCGCGGGAGATAGGCTTAAACGGAGAGATCGGGGATCAGAGTGACAACCCCCGGTCTGAGCGTTGTCGTGACAATCTGTGCGACAACGCACTCGTTAAATCTGGCTTCTCCATCGAGCGCGATCTTAGCCGTTAGATCTGGAGCCCCCAGATCTGACGTCGTTTGCTCGTCCCATGTGGTTGACTAGCTTGATCATTAGTGCGCGATGAGTGGTGGTTTTATCTCTCCTCCGCTTGCCATGTGTTGGGCGCTGAGTAGAATCGCTCCTTTTCCATCAAAATTTCTTACCGCCCATGGATGCCCCCAATCAATATCATTGGTTTTTGGAGCAGGTCCCGCCTTTAGCGCTTAGCCTTTTGTACCATGGTTTTCCCGATTCCCACGCGACCGAGTGCTCGGGGGTTCTCCATTTTGAGGTTTTTCAGCCACAATCGCACATCAAAAACTGCCTCTATTTCTCGATCCGAGCCTCCTAGGGGCTAATTTCGCCTCCTGTGCAGTCTCCATGGGCCTTGGTCAACATGCTTTGACCAAGGTCCTCGTTGTTCCACGCTGGCTGCCATTGCCATTGGTTTAGAGGTGTTTTTGATCGCTGTTGTAAATTATTTGAAGTCTGTCCCGACCTGGTACAGCCATGTCTTTGTTAATCATTCTTTATGGATCTAATTCAGATCACTAGATCTTCCACTTTATTCCTTGCTTGATCTATCTCCCCCTTGACAGAGTTTGCAACTCATCTCCTACTTATCCCGCTTACAGAATACTTGTAGAAACACAGTAACAAAACACCTTCTAAGCATCTTGATTGATTATATCATAAGCATTGCAAAATCAGAAATACAATGAACATACAATGGAATTCACAAATAATAACATTCGCAATTTCACAGTTGTATGGAAGAAAACTCAAAGAACTTTATTAAATAGAAGGGAGAATTACAACCTAGCTGTCTGATCCAGCATGATCCTCCCAGCATCAAAGCCCTCTTCACCTCATGAAAAGAAAGATCACACCAACAATACAATGCTCTTTCTCAACCACAAACTATCAGCACTTCCTTGCAAATTACAAATTCCAGCCCTCTAGATCTCTCAGATGAGGGATCCATTTATAGATGTGTGCAAGGGTGTGAGTCATATCTATTCTTTTGATTAGTGTCATTCCACTTGTTGTTTTTGGTTCCACTTGGAGATTTCTTGGATCTCTTACTCATCCCTGGGCGAATTCAAAGAGGCAAGTGCCATAGGAGAAGTTTCTAGAAGATTCCATGAGCATCCACTTGGAAAATTGTCTCGGACATTTGTCCATCCTCGCTCATCACACCCTATAGAGGGCCTCATTAGTATGCATCACACTTGGCTAGTGTAGAAGTCAGTATGAATTGCACCCTGACAGTGGAGTAGTCAGTATGGTCCAGTTTTGGCCAGTTCTGGATGGTTTTTCAGGTGGAACTTTTGGGGAATGATGTAATCAGTTGACCATGATCCTTTAGGGTATGAAACAACACTTTTAGGGGTTAAAGAGCCCTAGTTTATCGACATATAAGGTTGGGGTTGCAGTGCCAAAATATGTCTACAACATCTACACCCCAAATAGGGCTCTTGGCCCCCTGTTTTAGGGAGGTAGAAGACCCACGACTTTATTGTTCCAATAGTCCTGAGATGCATCCTTTTTTAGAGGAGAATAAACACCATAAACTACCAGCTATAAGACTCCATAAATATTTGGCATGTTATTTGTACTAAATCTACCCAATCACCATGGAAGAATAAACAAGACAAATGCATCTCCTTCCCTTGCCAATATTTAGACTTCTGTGACCTATTTCAGAGGTGTGATATTATGAAGCTTGTTTCAATTGGATGTGTGTGAATATTCTCACACTTTAAATTTATGTATATGCCTCCATGTGGTGTCATCTAACTTGACTTGGGGCATGCTAATCATCAAGAAGACTTGCTCTATGTGCCACAAAACCCACCAACAAAATATACAAATTCATTTCTGTTGGGTTGTGTTATATTCTTTCCATGACTAGCTGATGTAGTTAATCAGGGGGTTAGAAGGGGGGTGGAGCCCCCCCTTCATTGCGCCGATTACGTAGCCGGGGGGGTTCACATGGTGTTTGAGCGGTGTAGGTAACCCCACTCTAAGGGGTCTAGGGCAGTGCCTAGGGAAACTTTGTTTTTGGACCTTATATTAGCTTGAGTGGACCTACCTATGGTTATGCACATGATTTTTCGTACATGGTTTTGGACGCGATGGTTTTCTGTCCATGGTATTGGATGCTTCAACATGCATAAATATGTATTGTAAAATTGAAAGGAACATAATGAAAAATCAATCTAGTAGTCCCAGTTTTTGGATCCAGGGGAAATCTCTGTGCATATGTGTTTTATTTGTTATGCTCTCTTATAATTTATTTTCTATGTTTTATAATTAGTATACAGGTAATTTCTGTATGGGGTTAAAACCTACAAATTCTCCATCTATAAACCTCATATTTCGATGATTTTCACTGCCCCTAGTTCCTCTATAGCTCATCTATCATCTCCATCAGTCAAACCAATCAAAATCAACTTAGTTTTGACCCAAATCCTTTGGGTGCAAAACCGCTATTCTAAGGTTCTTAGCCCACAAGTGCCCTTGTGATGCCAATTCCTCAAACCCACTAGCCTAGGGTTTGGAGTACCTCCCAAGATATAGATATAAAAACTCCCTCTTATTGAGGGAGGTACTTCCAACACTAGTAAGTCTCCATCATCATCATCAGTAACGACACTAGCCCATCTGACATCCATCAGTGCAACATATTCTATAGTATGAACTGTGAAATCTCTGTAGTGCCTCTACCTCAACACTTCCATAGGGTTACTCCCTTTGAAGATAGACCCACTCGAAGTTTATATGATCTCCACTGGCTCAACCTGCTACTGATCTTGTGTCCTACAAGGTCAATCCGAGTTGTGGTCGAACACGAGACATCATTACTGCAATCCAATCTCGCAAGCACTCATCCTCCTAGAAAAAACACAACTTGTGAACATCCCTCCAATCTCAAATATGCAACATCACGATCTAATGAAGAAGCTAGCTTGTCAACATCTTTTCCATCACATGAAGCAATCTCGATCGTAGCAATCTCATCCATGCCAAAGAAATCCTCAAGTTGTCCTAATGATCCATTGCATAACATAGGAAGTCCATGATCAACAATCTACCCTACAACAAACTTTTGTTCACCAGGCTCACCGCCAGTCCACCAGAACTCTCATCTAACCTCACTGCCATGCTAGTCAAGACCACATCTCCATGTCTTCAATTGAATCCTCTACTCCATGATCTAGACGACCTAAGCTCCCTCTGAGCTACTTTGTTATGCACACTCTGATTCAATGACCTTTCAAATTAGCTTTGATACCATGTTGTTTTTCCATAATACTGGAGTCTAGGTTATAATCTTAGAATCACTGATTCTACTAATCCAAGTATCACAACAAACTACTTTGCATAGTGGAACAATAAATAGAAGTAAATCAACACATGCATAAATATCGACAAATTTTTACAACCCAACTTCGCTATATTGATCAAACTAATAATACAACTGTTTACGGCTCCCATAACTAGGAGACTAACCCTCATATATCCATTAGTACAAGAATACAAGAACAAGATACATTGAGGATCTGGTTGATCTAGTCGACAATCAAAACTTCTTTACCATATCCTTAACACACTAGGGGTCCTTCACTTCCTTTTTGTAGCACTGCCTCTATCAATGTACCAACTTGTTACAGATCCATTTGGGCACATCACTTCCATCATCTAGATCAGTGTTTTAGGGCTCATTAAACCCTAATTTCAGTTGCTACATGCCCTAAACAAGTCACCCTTTTGAATACCTCCTTCCCACATAGTTTCATGACTTGAAGACATCCTAAAATGACCTCTAGGGGGACTAGTGCAGGTATGCCCATGTAAGGGTGTGCTGCAAAGTAGTTGAGTCGATGCCAGGGTGCTCTGCAGAGCACTTAGGCCCTCTTTCACCTATGTTGGGCGAGATTGACCGAAATTCACATAGGATTTGGGGAATATTCTTATCTCTTGGAGTCATCTAGAAGTTTCCCTCACTTTTCAACTCATATAAGCTCAAAAATGGATGAGGAATGAGTTAATATGCATCCTATCCTCTCATCCCTTCCTCCATGGAACTAATTCTAAGTATGAAAGGCCATTCAATACCCCCATTTATGACATAACCTCCTCCATCCTCCTATAAATTGAACACTCATCTAAGTGATTAGGGGCTGGACTTTGATGAATTGTAAGGAGATAATGTTAGTTTGAGAATTGAGACTATTGTAAGTGTCGTTATGCTGCCGAAACGTCTTGCTTATGATGTGATGTGGATGGAACCAAAGATGGAGGAGTGACTTCAAATCAGACTTTATGGTTGTAATTCCTTCTTTTATTCAATAAAGTATTTGAACCTTTTTGCATATTCTTATCTTGTTATATGATGCTTATATGTGTGAATGTATCTAATTCCATTTACTTGTATTCAATAGATCTTTTGCTTTGATCGGTTCTTTTTCTTCTGTTGATGTTTACAGGTACTTATCAAGCGTGTTAAGTACGGGAAGGAGCGACAGGATTGATACAAAGTAGACAAGAGGAAAGGGGAACTACAAGTAGGTCTTCTCATCTTCTTTGTCTTATCTATTGCTTATAGGAAAAGGCTAAAGTACTTTAAATTGTTGTTCTAGATATGGCTACTTATCTAGGGAATTAGTATTTATTTGTAGATACCAAACTCTCCAAAAACAATTGGCGACTCTGCTGGGGAACGATCATCGTTCCGAGTAGCTTATCCAAATCCTAGGACAGTCTAGCAGACCTTACTTCCTTTCATTGATTGTATCTCAGCCTTGTTGAAGTGTTATTTGGTCAAAAAATTGAGGTTAGATGACTCTTGAGTGGCCTATCAGGAATCAGTGTAGGGTTGGTCAGGGGATAGTGCTCTCTAGATCTCCCTTGAGTGAGAGAAAATGCTCTATAATGAAGTTAGACCCTCTTTGACTTGCGCTGATCCACCTTAGGGAAAATTTTCACCTTTAGATTGGGTTTTTTCTCCAAATTTCATTCTGTTTATGCTTGCTGAAAGATCAATGATTCTAGTATGTCTCTGAAATCAACTTGTATTTCCTCTTTCCGACCCTACTTTGAATTGATTGATTAATATTTCTTAAATGATCTAGAATTTATCTAGAATAAAGAATGAAAGGTATTATAGACTCACGTGCATGGATGTGCCCATGTTACTTGTGCAACGAATCTATAAGATTGCTAGAATACGTAGACACTGAGGCAATTAGAGAAAACATAACAGTCAAACATGTAAACAAACAAGTTTACTAAGAAGTTCACCCAATGCTCCTGGGCTACGTCTCCTAGTCCAACCTTTCAGTGATGGCCTCTCTATTATGTTTTCAAGCAGAGATTTTACAACAGTGAGCTTGATTTGAGACTCACTAAACATAATGAAGCCAGTAGGAATGGAGTGCACAGACTCTCCTTACTGAAACTCAACCTCTGAGGGTCATAGTAGTATGACAGGCCTATGCTGAGGAGTTGCTTGAACCTCTCAAGCCTTCAATGGAGTACACAGATTCTCTGACTCTCTCTAGCTCTGTCTTTCTCGATGCTGCCTTCAGGTTAGCTTGACTTCTACTATGTTCTCTGCTATTAGCTTTCTGCGTCTCTTCGCTATCTTCCTCTGTGTTCTGCTTCTATCAGTTCATGGCTTTAAAGCCAGTCTGTTCTTTGACTACTCGTTTCCACTTCCCAACCTTCTGGTTTCCTTTACTCTGTCCATTTGAATTCATCTGCTCTACGTCATCATCACTGGGTAACGCCTCGCAGGGAGGTGGCCACTTGTTTGCTAATGAACTGGGTGTCAGATTCCCTGAATCATATTTGAACGGACATTAAATTTGTTTGCTTCAAGATTTCCCGTGAACACGAATCATTTGCCAACCCATCATCCACGTCAGACTTCAAATCCCTTGTCATCTTGCTTTTTGACCTGTCAAATCTGATTAGTCATCGGGACACATCTTCGTCGTTGATCTGGGCCCCCCAGATCTTACGGTTGTCCTTCATATCGGGCGGACAAGTCACACAATGTTTACCCCTTTGATGCGGGTGGTTTTATCTCTCTTCCTCCAGACGCATGTCATTCGATGTGTGGCATCGGGCGGGACTCAGTCAAAACTGCTTACCACCTCAAAGCCTTCCGATATCCTGCCAGTTTTGGGGAATCCCGTGCTACGAAACCGAAACAGTTACTTTTCTGAATTTTATAACATTTTCGGGTCCAAGGGCTTCGAGGCTTTCCTTCACTGAGGGGACACCTTGCGATACGTGCACTAATCGTGTATCAGAATCCACCTCTGTTTCTTGATCTCGCCTCCAGTTTGCCAGTTTTGTGCCATTGTGCTTTACCATGGGCCAATGATCTGCGCGCTCGACCGAGAGTCCTCGTTGCTTTGCTCTGGCCACAACTGCAGTTGTTATGAGGATTCCTTCTGATAGCTTCGATCTTTTCTAGGACTTGAATCTTTTAACATAATTTGAAACAATCATGAAAAATTAGAGAGTTTTTAGGATCCAATTTGGATCATGACCTTCCCACTGAAAAAGCTTTTGGACCACCAAAAGTTGGTTTTCTTTCAAGAATCGATCAAGTGAGGGTATTTCTTCCTCGCTTGCTCAATTTCTATCCATTTCACATTGCTTGGATTTGAACCTTTGAGTCCGATCCTGAGGTACTCAACATTTCCTCTGCATGTAGTTCTTACCTTCCTGTCCAGAATTGTATCTTCCTGCAACTCATTAAGATATTCAGGTAACAGATCATCAATAGAAGGCAATTGACTATGTTCTTCGGGATCTTCAATTAATGAAGGTTCAAATAGTCTCAAGCTGTCTGCATTAACAACTGAGTAGATGTGCATGTAAGTTGGTAGATCAAGGCAAAAATCATTCTCACCAATTTTCTCAAGTATCTTAAAAGGTCCATACCTTATTGGCTTCAGCTTCTTACCTTCACCTTGCATTCTGTCTTTGCTGAGATATAGCCAGACTTGGTCACCAATTTGGAAACTATGCTCCATCCGATGCTTGTCATGCCTTGCCTTGTACTTGGCTTGGCTCTTTTCCAGCTATTCCTGTATTGCCTGGTGAATCTCTTGGATTTGTTCAATGAACTTGGTTGCCTTGTCCACATCGCTATGTCCATCAACTACTATGTCTTTACCAAAGACAAAATCCAAGGGAGACCTTGGTGTGAAGCCAAAATAGGTCTCAAAAGTAGATCTCTATGTAGAAAAATGTTTAGTTTGGTTGTAAGCATGCTGCACATAACATAAATGTTTGTCCCAAAGTTTGGGATGCTTGCTGCAATAACCTTTGAGCAACTAGATCACTGTCCTATTGACCACTTCTGTTTGGCCATTTGTTTGCAGATGAAAAGTTGTGCTCTTCTTCAGCCTAGTGTCCATCAATTCCCACAAACTTGACAAAAATTTCCCAACAAATCGGGTATCTCGATCAGATATTATGGAAGTGGGTAATCCAAAATGAACCCATACATGCTGAAAGAACAACTTTGTAGTTTGTTCAGCTGTAATCTATTTGTTACAAGGTATTAAAATGCACATTTTGCTGAACCTATCCACAACAACATATAAATAGTCATGACATTTCCTAGATTTAGGCAGTACTCCAGCAAAGTCCATGGAAACACTTTCCCAAATATGAGAAGGAACTAGTAGTGGAGTGTACAAGCCTAGTTTTCTATTGCTAGGCTTGCTTTTACCACACATGGTACACCCTCTTACATATCTAGAAACTGTCTCATTCATTTTCGGCCAATAACAAAATCTTTGTAGTTGTGCAACTGTTTTACTTACACCAAAGTGACCCGATATTAGACAAGTGTGTGCTTCTCGGATTATCTTTACTCTTTCAGTTTGTGGAATGCATAGCTTCCCACAATGATACAAGAGTTGGTCCTTAATATGATAATCCAATTCTTCTACTCATTTGCCTTGACTTAAAGTTGCATATACATCTTTAAAATCTATATCTTGAGCATATTGTTCAATGTAGCTCTCATGCAATACTGAATTATGCTCAAGTATTGTAGATGCATTTATAATTGGTCTAGATAACATATCTGCAACTTTATTGTGTATGCCATTTTATATCTGATGACTAAATGAAACTATTGTAGAAAACCCATCCATCTATAGTGTCTTGATTGCTGCAACTTAGTTTGGGAGTGTAGATATTGAAGTGGTTGATGATGAATATGTATAACTGTCTCTTTGCCCATTAATCAATGTTTCCACTTTTTCACACTTTGTAATAATGCACACAATTCTTTATCATATGTGGGATAACTAACTACTTCAGAATTAAATGTCTCAGAATGATAACATATGGTCTTACCTTGCTGCATCAACATTGCTCCCATGGCATAGTAACTGGCATATGTTTCAATCTCAAATGGTCTTTGAAGATTGGGTAATGCTAGTACTGGTGTTGTACTAATCTTTTCTTTCAAGGTGTCGAAGGCTTTTTGTTGTTTTCCTCCCCACTGAAACACCTTGTTCAATCCTATTAAAGCATGTAAGGGAGCTGTAATTAAGGAAAAGCTAGAAATAAAATTTCTCCAATATTGTGCTGCTCCTAAGAAGCTTCTAACTTCTGTAGCAGATTTGGGTTTAGGCCAGTGTACAATGACTGCAACCTTAGAGGGATCTATCTTCAATTCACCACCCCCTACTATATTTCCCAAATAATTCAAAGATGTTTTGCCAAATTCACATTTTGAGAGTTTAATGTAAAGTTTTTCTCTTTTCAAAACATCTAGTGTCTGCTTAACATGCTTTAAATGTTCTTCCCACATTTTTCTAAATATAAGAATGTCATCCAGATATACAATAACAAAATCATCAAGAAAAGGTTTGAGTACATCATTCATTACTCTCATGAAAGTAGCAAGAGCATTAGTTAAGCCAAAAGGCATAACCAAACACTCATACAATCCATGCATCTTGCTCTGCAACTCTGACTTGATGATAGCCACTATGCAAGTCTAACTTGGAAAAATAAACAACTTCTTTTAACTGATCTAATAGATCATCTATGTGAGGAAGGGGATAATGATTTTTGATCGTTATCTTATTCAATGCTCAGTAATCAATGCACATTCTCCACGAGCCATCTTTCTTTTTCACCAAAACAATTGGAGACCCACATGGTGATGTGCTAGGTCTGATGAACCCCTTCTCGAGCAACTCCTATACCTGCTTCTTGATTTCTGCATTCTCTAACGGAAAACCTTTTATACCTATGGATGCGATTGTTGTTTCATCTCCTGATTCTGACCCCAAATCCTTTTGAATAGCTACAACAGTCTTCTTCTTATTGCCCTTGAACTTCTTAGGTTTAAGCTCTAGATGCAGAATCCAGCAATGTTTATCATCATGCCCATCCTTCTTACAGTGAGTGCATGAGGACTTTCTCTTTTGTACAGTGTTTGTCTTCCTCTCTTTCCATTTCTGTTTTCTTTTCTCCTTATATTTGCTTGCAGTGGGTTGAGATGATCCCCAAACTTCTAGGTTCCCATTCTTACCTCTAGCTTCTAGATGCGTAGCCTAAATGGATACCTCATCTATGCTAGTGGGATTAAACATGAGGATAGTGTGCCTCATGTAGCTGTGTAGACCACCTATATACTTCAACAAAGTCTCAGGTGAGTCTATATAAATTCCTAGAATCAAAGCTCTTTTCCTAAATTCTTGAGTGTAACCTTGTACACTTTGCCCTTTTAGTTGTCAAATAGTTTGACAGCTCATCATGGCTTGCTACATGTAGGCTAGTGGATAGAATTTCTTTTTAACTGTAGAAACAAATTCACTCCAGATAGAAAGAATCTTACCATGTTTCTTCATGTCAGTTTGTGTCCTGCCTTCCCACCATACCAAGGTAGTGCCTCTAAGGTGTAGGCTGGCCAGCTGAATCTTACTCTTGTCTGAGTCAATGCTCTGCACTTTGCAATAAACATCATTCTCTCTGATCCAATTATCCATCTTCTCTGCATTCAACTCTCCATCATATATTGGTAAATCAAATTTAACATCTAATTTAATCAAAGATGTATTCTTTTTATTTTTAGGGATATTAGGAGGCGTGAGAAATTTTTCTTCTTTCCCTTTGCCTTCGGAGTGGTCATGGAGGAGAGATTATTCTACTCCTTTGTCTTGTTTGGAGCTTGATGCATCTTCATCTCTATGTTTCTTAAAGTCCCCATACATTTCCTCCACCATGGATCTCAGGGTCATGAAACTATCCATGAACTAGGGGTTTGATTCCAAGGGATTTTCTTCTGACATTTTCCTCTTAGAATAGACTTTTCCAATTTCTGGGTTAGTTTCAGCTAATTCTTCTCCTAATTTAAGCTTTGATCTAGTTAGCGTTCAACAACAAAATCTAGCACAAGCTTGTCTAACCTTAGTAACCCTATGCTTTGATACCACTTGATCTAGAATTTATCCAGAATAAAGAATGAAAGGTATTACAAACTCATGTGCATGGATGTGCCTATGTTACTTATGCAACGGATCAATAAGATTGCTAGAATACATAGACACTGAGGCAATCAGAGAAAACATAATAGTCAAACATGTAAACAAACAAGTTTAATAAGGAGTTCACCCAATGCTCCTGAGTTACATCTCCTAGTCCAACCTTTCAGTGGTGGCTTCTATATTATGTTTTCAAGCAGAGTTTTTACAACAGTGAGCTTGATTCAAGACTCACTAAACAAAATGAAGTCAATAGGAATGGAGTGCACAAATTCTCCTTACTGAAACTCGACCTCTGAGGGTCATAGTAGTATGACAGGCCTATGCCGAAGAGTTTGCTTGAACCTCTCAAGCCTTCAATGGAGTACACAGACTCTTTGACTCTCTCTAGCTCTGTCTGGCTTGATGCTACCTTCAGGTTAGCTCAGCTTCTACTCTCTGTTCTCTACTATTAGCTTTTTGCGTCTCTTTGCTATCTGCCTCTGTGTTCTGCTTTTGTCTGTTCATGGCTTTAAAGCTAGTCTGTTCTTTGACTGCTCGTTTCCGCTTCCCAGCCTTCTGGTTTCTTTCCTCTGTCCATTCAAATTCCTCTGCTTTGCGTCATCATCACTGGGTAATGCCTGGCAGGGAGGTGGCCACTTATTTGCTAACGAACTGGGTGTCAGATTCCCTGAATCATATTCGAATGGTTGTTAAATCTGTTTTCTTCAAGATCACCTGCGAACACGAATCTTTTGCCAACTCATCATCCATGTTGGACTTCAAATCCCCTGTCATCTTGCTTTTTGACCTGTCAAATCCAATCAGTCATCGAGACGCATCTTCACCATTGATCTGGGCCCCCCAAATCCTATGGTCATCCTTCATATTGGGCAGACAAGTTGCACGACGTTTACCCCTATGATGCGGGCGGTTTTCTCTCTCTTCCGCCGGATGCGTGTGGCTCGATGTGTAGCATCAGGTGGGACTCAGTCAAAACTGCTTACCACCTCATAGCCTTCTGATATCCTGCCGGTTTTTGGGAATCCCACGCTACATAACCGAAACAGTTACTTTTCCAAATTTTATAGCATTTTCGGGTCCGGGCGCTTCGGGGCTTTCCTTCACTGAGGGGGATGCCTGCGATATGCGATTAGCACTTAGCACTAATCACGTATCAGAATCTACCTTTGTTTCTTGATCTGGCCTCCAGTTATGCCAGTTTTGTGCCATTGTGCTTTACCATGGGCCAACAGTTTGCGTGCTCGACCGAGGGTCCTCGTTGCTCCGCTCTAGCCACAACTGCAATTGTTATGAGGATTCCTTCTAATAGCTTTGATCTTTTCTAGGACTTGAATATTTTAGCATAATTTGAAATATTCATGAAAACTTAGAGAGTTTTTAGGATCCAATTTGGATCATTAAATCTTTTCTTTGTCATTAGCAATTCATCGTGAAAGTTAATTATAGTCAATTAATCTTTGTTCGAAAGAAAGTGTCGTAATAGTCTTCTTTTCCTTCAAAACTGAACTATCATAAAGTCTTCATTCCTATAAAAAGATAGATTGATTGTACGTGCATTACTTTCATTTTTGTTCATCATAACATTAAGGGAATAGAAAAGAAAAACTTGCATCATTCATATTGTAGTTTGTGAATGCTTGAAAGGAATAGCTAGGGAAATTGCATTAGATGTGTTCTTTTCTCTTTGTCAAAGATCTGATTGCTCTATCCCACTAGCTAAGGTTTTCATTGTTCAATTGAATGAAAATAATTCTTATCATATTAGTTGCATTTTAGGAATAGAAAACATACATCACGTGGTGAACCTTGAAAGGAAAATTCTAAAGAAGATCAACTTAAAATTTATTTGAATTTACCTAATGGAGCATTGTCACCTAACGAATAACAATTAGAGGTTCTAGGCTAGAGACATGTTCCGACGTCGTAAAACACAGTAGTCGTCGTTAACTTGCCTATAATACATCCTGAGTGTTATATCTGATTCCACGTATGTGAGAATATCGTAGCTCACCCACGTACCTTTGAGTATATAGGGCAGTGTTAAAGTATGTAAAGTATATGGGAATGCTCCCATTGTATAGTTTTGCATTAGACAACGCTAATACGGATTGGGTCTCCACGTAATTTTGGGTATATATGGGAGGACAACACCATATTTCTATCCATCCTTAGGTAACTGAGTTGGCCGCCTTGTACACTGTGATACACAGAACAAATCATTTAGGGAGATTTCCTGCGTGTACTTCTCAGTTTGCTAGGAGGTATTCTGCAGTTCACAGTTGCTTGGTAAACCTTTTCCCTAGATCATCCCTTTTTTGTTTTGTTATGTTACTTTGATTAAAATAAATTAATTGACCATGGATAACATCCTCCATGCTCACTCCTTAGTTGATGTTAGGTTGAAACATATGGTGACAAATCCGGAGTCCACCAATCAAGGAATTCCTTTTGATTGGAATCCTAGTCCTTTTCCTCCTTTCGGAAATATTGGTGCTCCTTATATGGCTACATTATCCCTATGGGGATTTACCATTGGCTTACTAGTATGGTTACTTTCAACCTCCTTGGTTCAAAATGTCATGATTTATCTGCAATCGAGTACACCTCCAACTGGAAAAAATCAACCTCCAGTTGATCCTAAAGTTGACACTTTGCCTTCTTCCTTGGTTGTTTCTTCCTCCCCTTCTTCCTCTTCGCCTGGTGAAAGTATTGGTACTAGTAACTAGGTGGCTAAGAAGAAGAAGAAGGGGATGAAGAAGAATAAGAAGAAAATTCTGCAGAGGGGCAACCAAAAACCCATTGCTTTGAATGCAACATCTGTTGAGAAACTTTACGTCAAGCCTCACAAAGTTCGATATTCATGCAAACTTTGTACGAGAGACCATCTTCTTCAAAATTGTTTTGGTATTCCTCAGATCTTAGAAGAATGGTCTTCTCGTTCACATCATCCTGTGTCATCAACTTGTGGAGATCATGCTAGTGACACACCACCAACTAGTGGTAGTAAAGTTTGTGGGAAGAAGGGTAAAGTTAAGTTTCCCTGTAGGTTATGTGAAGGGAATCACCCCATTCACCTTTGTCCCTATCTGGATGAAGCCAAAAAATTGTTGGATAACTGTCCTGCTTCTCTGCAGCGACTTCCATCTTGTTACAAGAGACTCTCCCTTAATCCTTCACTAGTTGATGAATTGACTGACCAAAATCAATTGTCGGTCAAAACCAATCTCTCTGAAAGTGAATCCTATGAGTCTATACCTGACCCAAATCAACAGGTCAAGGAAAAAATTGACTCGATTTCACCTTCAGTTAATCGTAATTTTCCCGAAGAGAGTGAATATGGTACCACATAGGTTCTTTTGTTTCTTTAGATTCAATGATCTTGGGGGCAACCCTCCTATTCCATCAAAACAGTAGGAAGATCCTCCCGTTCTTGTAACTCAAGGGGATAATTCTCCCGTTCTTATGGCACCCCCTCCAAGTAGTCTGGTCACTTCCTTTGATTGGAATCGACTGGTAGGATTCCATCTTCCTTCTTATGTGCCTTTCTAGATCATAATACAGGCTTGTAATATGATTGTACCTGACATTATTATAGATGAAGGTGCATCGGTGAGTATCCTTTTCTCAACTGCTTGGCAAGCGCTTGGTTCATCGCCACTTGTGCCTATTACCCAAAATATGTTAGTTTTTAACAAAGGAACAAGTCAACCATTAGGGATCCTTCCTCAGTTGCCTATTACTTTGGGAGGAAAAACCGTTTATATGAATGTGATTGTAGTCCGAGGCCCTTTAAATTACAATTTACTTCTTGGGTGTGACTATGTTTATGACATGGGAGCTATTGTTTCAACACTCTTTCGAGTAATGTGTTTCCTCCATGAAGGCAGAATTGTCACCCTTGACCAGCTTTCATTTCCCAGTCCAAATAAGGCTTCCAGTCAACCATCTTCCCTAAATGGTCCTTTTGTACCAATGGTATCATCCCCAACACGGGTTAATTATGTGGCAACCCATTCCATGCCTACATCAATTGACAATCAATTCAGTGATGTTGTACATTATGTACTCGGGGCATTGGAACCAGATCTCTCTAATGGATTCCTTGCTACGGATCACTTCCAGAGCATTATTCTCCCATCTGATGAGAACCTCTTGGAAGTCATGACCTCTTATGAGTTGTGATCAAGGTCCATGAGCATAGTTCCTTGTCTTGTGTCAAGCTCATTAAAAAATGAAACAAGGAATATGAGGATAGTTCTTTTACTGTGTCAACCTCATTAAAAAATGAAACAGCTTCCATGAGGATAGTTCCTGGTCTTGTGTCAACCTTGTTAAAAAATGAAACAAGGAGTATGAGCATACTTCCTTGTCTTGTGTCAAGCTCATTAAAAAATGAAACAAGGAATATGAGGATAGTTCTTATACCGTGTCAACTTCATTAAAAAATCAAACACTCCCATGAGGATAGTTCCTAGTCTTGTGTTAACCTCGTTAAAAAATGAAACAAGGAGTATGAGGATAGTTCCTAGTCTTGTGTCAACCTCATAAAAACATGAAACAAGGAGTACGAGCATAGTTCCTTGTCTTGTGTTAAGCTCGTTAAAAAATGAAACAAGTAATCTGAGCAGACTTCCTTGTCTTGTGTCAAGCTCATTAAAAAATGAAACAATGTCCCCTGGAGTAAAGTTCTAAGTCGAGTCTTTGATTAGATCTCATAAAATCCCAGTCGAGTCTTTCACTTGATCTCAGAAATGAACCTTCATTACATCCACCTGATAGTTGCGAGTAGTCTACTTAGGTGAATGTAATGAAGCTTGGGGGACATGCACCTAGTGGTAAAGTTAAGTTTCCCTCTAGGTCATGTGAAGGGAATCACCCCATTCACCATTATCCCTACCTAGACAAAGCCAGGAAGGTGTTGGATAACTGTCTTGCTTCACCGCAATGACTTCCATCTGGTTACAGGAGACTCTCCCTTTCATCATGTTGGGGGCATGTAAACCAATCTCAAGCATAGTTCTTCATTTCAAGCTTGTGTAAAAATGAAATTGAATCCAAGCATAGTTTTTCGTTTCAAGCTTGTGTAAAAATGAAACTGAATCCAAGCATAGTTTTTCGTTTCAAGCTTGTGTAAAAATGAAACTGAATCCATGCATAGTTTGTCATTTCTAGCTTATGTAAACATGAAACTGAATCCAAGCATAGATCCCTCTGGTTCAAGCTTGTGTAAAAATGAACCCATCTCCATTTTAACCCTTGTGATTTCCATTCTATCAGCCTTTTTTGTTGGATGAGCCTTGGTTTTTCTCCTTCCATCGTCACTATCTGCTTGGATGATCATACACTTTCACTTGGTTGTTTAGCCCTTTTTAAGGAACATTTGCAATGAGTGGTCTTATTAGCCAACCTCTTCACATAAGTCAACATGTTTTGAGAAGTTACAACATCACCGGAACTAGTTGCTATCCTAGACACCACTCATTCCTCAAATTTGAGTCCTCTTTAAGCTCTTTTTAGACTCTCTAAACATGAAAATATTGTCGAGCGATTGTCCTTTTCAGCTTGTTAACGGATTGGAAATGACATCTAATCGGTATAAGTTTAACCATTTTTCGTTCTGAGATAGCTTAACTATGAAAAAGGAATACGTTGACTGAACATGGTCAATAGGTTTTCTCTTGTATTGTTTTACGCCTTTTCAGGCTTGATAGACAAATCTAGGAAAAGGAACTTCTGGAGTTTTCTTTTTTTCCCTTTTCAAACTCTCTAAACATGAAAAGGACCAAGTTATCTTTGTCGTTAAACTCGTTAAAATAAAATACTGATAAACTTTTCCATCTAGACAAGACCGAGTTTCACCTTCACTAGACTCGTTAAAACATCACATAGAGATCGATTCACCCGAAGGGTGGAATTATACCACAAGCATATGTTATCCTACTCAAGCTTGATAAAAAATAAAGAGGTACTGGTCAGCAATGACTGGGGAAAATGGGAAAAAGGGGAAAACGACTTTATGGTAGCAGGTCGCTCTTAAACATGACACTTTCACTCCATCACCGTGACTATTTGGGTTGGGTTATCAGCTTGATGGTTATCATACCATTGATCTATCGTACCATCCATCACTTTGTTTTGGGTCAATGCTACCAATTCATTTCAGTATCGGCGACATGTTCAAGAGATGTCATCCGGTCAAAATTCATCCTTTGCAATACCATAAACCTTCATTTTCATGAACACCATTCCTGAACCTTGTGTCGTTAGCCAAATTCCATCTCCAAAATCATTACACTCATTTCGTGTCATTGATGTGGGATACATCAAGGCCTTCTATGATGAGTCACTTCTTGTCGACATTAGCGCATTATCCAAGAAGTTGACTTAGAAACACCCTTCCAGTACCTTGAGGATTGCATACATCAATGGCGGGTTTCTCGCTTCTGTTGATAGGTTGACATCAATGAACTTCGACCGAAAGAATTTGTATGGTGTTCAACATCAGATCATCCTTTCACACGATGCAGAATGTACTGCAGTACCTTAAGGATCGTTATCATTATCGGTGATTTCTCTCACGTATGTTAACAACTTACATCATTAGTTGGTAATCAGATGGTGTCTTCCCATGTTCGACTTCAAATCACATATTCACATGGTTAGAATCATACTTGAGCAAACGATTGAATGAGATAGAAGACCCCAGATTTAGTTTCATCCATCGGGGCTGCGATTTCAGGAATACTAAATCATATGTACAATGGCTTTACTTTGATGGTCATTCCGATCATGGGTCTATATCTGTAGACGACTGTCTATGTACATGTAATGAAAGTTTATATGCTGAGAATGGGTATGCCTTCCCTCAACAATTCATGTAAAAATCAAAATATCATGATCTATGTATTTTAATTGATGTAGGTCACCTTCCACTTTGAAACCATCTCATCACATCGTAAAGCATTTCATTCAAAATTTGGATTTTTCAACTTCATGCTTTAGGGGGTAGCTGTTACAGATCCATTTGGGCACATCACTCCCATCATGCAGATCAATGTTTTAGGGCTCATCAAACCCTAATTTCAGTTGCTACATGCCCTAAACAAGTGACCCTTTTGAATTCCTCCTTCCCAGATAGTTTCATGACTTGAAGACATCATGAAATGACCTCTAGAGGGACCAACGCAGGTAGGTCTATGTAAGGGTGTGTTGCAGAGTAGTCGAGTCAATGCCAGGGTGCTTTGCAGAGCACTTAGGCCATATTTTACCTGTGCTAGGCGAGATTGAAAGAAATTCACATAGTGTTTGGGGAATATTCTTATCTCTTGGAGTCATCTAGAAGTTTCCCCCACTTATCAACTCCCATGAGCTCGAAAATGGATGAGGAATGAGTGAAGATGCATCCTATCCTCTCATCCCTTCCTCCATGGAACTAATTCTAAGTATGGAAGGCCATTCAATACCCCCATTTATGACATAACCTCCTTCATCCTCCTATAAATTGAACACTCATCTAAGTGATCAGGGGTTGGACTTTGATGAATTGTAAGGAGATAATGTTAGTTTGAGAATTGAGACTATTGTAAGTGTCATTATGCTGCCGAAATTTCATGCTTATGATGTGATGTGGATGTAACCAAAGCTAGAGGAGTGACTTTGAATCAGACTTGATGGTTTTAATTACTTCTTCTATTCAATAAAGTATTTGAACCTTTTCCCATATGCTTATCTTGCTATATGATGCTTATATGTGCGAATGTATCTGATTCCATTTACTTGTATTCAATAGATATTTTTCTCTGATCGGTTATTTGCCTTCTGTTGATGTTTACAGGTACTTCTCAAGCGTGTTAATTATGGGAAGGAGTGACAAGATCGATACAAAGGAGACAAGAGGAAAGCAGAACTACAAGTAGGTCTTCTCATCTTCTTTGTCTTATCTATTGCTTATAGGAAAAGGCTAAATAACTTTAAACTGTTGTTCTAGATATGGCTACTTATCTAGGGAATTAGTATTTATTCGTAGATACCAAATTCTCCAAAACAAATTGGCGACTATGCTGGGGAACGATCATCGGTTTGAGTAGCTTATCCACATCCTAGGACACTCTAGAATAACTTACTTCCTTTCATATATTGTATTTCAGCCTTGTTGAAGTGTTATTTGGTAAAAGCATTGAGGTTAGATGACCCTTGGTGACGTCTTAGGAATTACCGAAGGCTTGGTTAGGGGACAGTGCTTTGCAAAGAACCATTGAGTGAGAGACAGTGCTCTGCAATGTAGCTAGGCCCTCTTTGACCTGCACTGATCCATCTCAGGGAAAATTTTCACATTTGGATTGGGTTTTTTCTCCAAAGTTTGTTCTGTTTATGCTTGCTAAAAGATCAATGATTGTACTATGTCTATGAAACCAACTTGTATTTCCTCTTTCCAGCCCCACTTTGACTTAATTGATTAATGTTCTTAATTTTTTTCTTTGTCATTATCAATTCATCGTCAAAGTTAGATTATATTTGATTAATCTTTGTTCAAAAGAAAGTGTCGTAAAAGTCTTCTTTTCCTTTTAAACTGAACTATCATAAAGTCTTCGTCCTTATAAAAATATTGATCGATTGTATGTGCATTAGTTTCCTTTTTGTTCATCATAACATTAAGGGATTCAAAAAGAAAAACTTTCATTGTTCATATTGTAGTTTTTCAATGCTTGAAAGGAATAGCTAGGGAAATTGCATTAGATGTGTTCTTTACTCTTTGTCAAAGATCTGATTGCTCTATCCCTACTAGCTAAGGTGTTCATTGTTCAATTGAATGAAAATAATGCTTATCATATTAGTTTCATTTTAGGAATTACAAACATACATCACGTGGTGAACCTTGAAAGGAAAATTCTAAAGAAGATCGACTTAAAATTTATCTGAATTTACCTAATGGAGCATTGTCACCTAACAAATAACATTTAGAGGTTCTAGGCTAGAGACATGTTTGAGTGTCAGAAAACATAGAAGTTGTCGTTAACTTGTCTGCAATACATCCCGAGTGTGATATCTTGTTCCACGTATGTGAGTATATTGTAGCTCGTCCACGTACCTTCGAGTATATAGGGAGGTGTTACAGTATGTAAAGTATATGGGAATGTTCTCACTGTGCGGTTTTGCATTAGACAATCTAATATGGATTGGGACTTCACGTACTTTCAAGCATATTTGGGAGGACAACACTAGGTTTCTATCCATCCTTAGATAACTGAGTCGAACACCTTGTACACTGTGATACACCAAACAAAACATTCGAGGAGATTTCTTACCCTTACTTCTCGATTCGCCAAGAGGTATTCTACAGTTCACAGTTTCTTGGTAAACCTTTTTCCTAGATTATCCCATTTTTGTTATGTTATGTTACTTTTATTAAAATAAATACATTGACTGTGGATGACATCCTCCACGCTCACTCCTTAGTTGATCTTAGGTTGAAACATATGGTGACAAATCCAGAGTCCATCGATCAAGGAGTTCCTTTTGATGGGAATCCTAGTCCTTTTCCTCCTTTCGGAAATATTGGTGCTCCTTATATGGCTACATTATCCCTACCGGGATTTACCATTGGCTTACCCGTATCGTTGTTTTCAACCCCCTTGGTTCAAAATGTCGTGATTTCTTCGCAATCGAGTACACCTCCAACTGGACATAATCAACCTCTAGTTGATCCTAAAGTTGACCCTTTGCCTTGTTCCTTGATTGTTTCTTCCTCCCCTTCTTCCTCTTCGCCTGGTGAAAGTATTGGTACTAGTAACTAGGTGGCTAAGAAGAAGAAGAAAGGGAAGAAGAAGAAGAAGAATCAAATTCAGCAGAGGGGCAACCAAGCAACCATTGTTTTGAATGCAACATATGATGAGAAACCGTCCGCCAAGCCTCACAAAGTTTGATATCCATGCAAAGTTTGTACAGGAGAGAATCTTCAAAATTGTTTTGGTATTCCTCAGATCTTAGAAGAATGGTCTTCCCTTTCACATCATCCTGTGTCATCAACTTCTGGAGATCCTGCTGGTGACACACCACCAACTAGCGGTAGTAAAGTTTATGGAAAGAAGGATAAAGCTAAGTTTCCTTGTAGGTTATGTGAAGGGAATCACCCCATTCACCTTTTTCCATATCTGGATGAAGCCAAAAAAGCGTTGGATAACCATCCTGCTTCTCTGCAACGACTTCCATATTGTTACAAGAGACTCTCCCTTAATCCTTCACTAGTTGATGAATTGACTGACCAAAATAAATTTTTGGTCAAACCCACTCTCTTTGAAAGTGAATCCTATGAGTCTATACCTGACCCAAATCAACAGGTCAAGGAAACAGTTGACCCAATTTCACCTTCAGTTAATCATATTTATCCCGAAGATAATGAATATGATACCACTTAGGTTCTTTCCATTTCTTCATATTCCAATGATCTTGGGGGAAACCCTCCTATTCCATCAAGAGAGGAAGAAGATCCTCCCATTCTCGTAACTCAAGGGGATAATTCTCGCATTCTTACAGTACCCCGTCCAAGTAGTCTGGTCACTTGCTTTGATTGGAATTGACTGGCAGGATTCCATCTTCCTTCTTATGTGCCTTTCCAGATCATAGTACAGGTTTGTAATATGATTGTACCCAACACTATTATAGATGAAGGTGCATCAGTGAGTATGCTTTCCTCAATTGCTTGGCAAGTGTTTGGTTCACCGCCACTTATGCCTATTACCCAAAATCTGTTGGCTATTAACAAAGGAACCAATCAAACATTAGGGACCCTCCATCAGTTGACTATTACTTTGGGAGGAAAAATCATTTATTTGAATGTGATGGTAGTCCCAGGCCCTTTAGATTATAATTTACTTCTTGGGGGCGACTATGTTTATGACATGGGAGCTATTGTTTCAACACTCTTTCGAGTAATGTGTTTCCTTCATGAAGGAATAATTGTCACCATTGACCAGCTTTCATTTCCCGGTCCAAATATGGCTTCCAGTCAACCAGCTTCCCTAAATCGCCCTTTTGTACCAATGGTATCATCCCCACCATAGGTTAATTATGTGGCAACCCATTCCATGCCTACATCAACTGACAATCAATTTAGTGATGTTGTACATTATGTATTGGGGGCATTGGAACTAGATCTCTCTAATGGATTCCTTGCTATGGATCCCTTCTAGAGCATTGTTCTCCCATCTGATGAGAGCCTCTTGGAAGTCATGACCTCTTATGAGTCGTGATCGAGGTCCACGAGCATAGTTCCTTGTCTTGTGTCAAGCTCATTAAAAAATGAAACAAGGAATATGAGGATACTTCTTTTACTGTGTCAACCTCATTAAAAAATGAAACAACTCCCATGACGATAGTTCCTGGTCTTGTGTCAACCTTGTTAAAAAATGAAATAAGGAGTATGAGGATAGTTCCTAGTCTTGTTTCAACCTCGTTAAAAAATTAAACAAGGAGTATGAGCATAGTTCCTTGTCTCGTGTCAAGCTCATTGAAAAATGAAACAAGGAATATGAGGATAGTTTTTTTACTGTGTCAACCTCATTAAAAACTGAAATAGCTCCCATGAGGATAGTTCCTGGTCTTGTTTCAACCTCGTTAAAAAAATGAAACAAGGAGTATGAGGATAGTTCTTGGTTTTGTTTCAACCTCATTAAAAAATGAAACAAGGAGTATGAGCATAGTTCCTTGTCTTGTGTCAAGCTCGTTAAAAAATGAAACAAGGAATCTGGGCATACTTCCTTATCTTGTGTCAAGCTCATTAAAAAATGAAACAAGGTCCCTTGGAGTAAAGTTCTAAGTTGAGTCTTTGATCAAATGTCATAAAATCCCAGTCGAATCTTCCACTTGATCTCATAAATGAACCTTCATTCCATCCACCTGATAGTCACGAGTAGTCTACTTAGGTGAATGTAATGAAGCTTGGGGGACATGCACGTAGTGGTAAAGTTAAGTTTTCCTATAGGTTAGGTGAAGGGAATCACCTCATTCACCTTTGTCCCTATTTGGATGAAGCCAGGAAGGTGTTGGATAACTGTCCTGCTTCACTACAATGACTTCCATTTGGTTACAGGAGACTCTCCCTTTCATCATGTTGGGGGCATGTAAACCAATCTCAAGCATAGTTCTTCGTTTCAAGCTTGTGTGAAAATGAAACTGAATCCAAGCATAGTTTTTTGTTTCAAGCTTGTGTAAAAATGAAACTAAATCCAAGCATAGTTTATCGTTTCAAGCTTGTGTAAACATGAAATTGAATCCAAGCATAGTTCCCTATGGTTCAATCTTGTGTAAAAATGAACCCATATCCATTTTAACCATCGTGATTTCCATTCTATCAACCTTTTCCATCATATGAGCCTTGGTTTTTCTCCTTCCATCATCACTATCTGTTTGGATGATCATACCCTTTCACTTGGTTGTTTTACCCTTTTTAAGGAACATTTGTAATAAGTGGTCTTATTAGCGAGCCTTTTCACACAAATAAACATGTTTTAAGAAGTTCCAACATCACCGGAATGAGTTGTTATCATAGACACCACTCGTTCCTCAAATTTGAGTCCTCTTTAAGCTCTTTTTAGACTCTCTAAACATGAAAATATTGTCAAGCGCTTGTCCTTTTCATCTCGTTATCGGATTGGAAATGAGATCTGCTCAGTATAATTTTAACCCTTTTTCGAGCTAAGATAGATTAACTATGAAAAAGGAATACGTTGACGAAACATGGTCAATAGGTTTTCTCTCGTATTGTTTTATGCCTTTTCGGGCTTGATAGACAAATCTAGGAAAAAGAACTTGTGGAGTTTTCTTTTTGACCCTTTTCAAACACTCTAAACATGAAAAGGACCAAGTTATATTTGTCGTTAAACTCGTTAAAACATCAAATAGTGATAAACTTTTCCATCTAGACAAGATTAAGTTTCACCTTCGCTAGACTCGTTAAAACATCACATAGCGATGTGTTGTCGCACAGATTGTCATGACAATGCTCAGACCCAGGGTTGTCACCCTGATCCCCGATCTCTTCGTCTAAGCCTGTCTCCCGCGGCTAAGGCGGGTAGACCCTATAGGAAAATGGATGACCAACTGTGAATGAGTTGGTTTGGGAGACAGGAAAGGAAACCAGCACTAAATAGATTTTATTAATAGACCAGTGCCTTATGGAGTTAATGTTTAAATGATTACTTACTAAATGTTGCAGAAATGTAAACCATGTAGAGCAATCATTTAAATTCAAATAACCCGAGCAAAGATTAACTTTTATCAAATGCGAGAAAATGCTTAATGGCTTAATGATACTCCAGCAATTTAAAACTTCAAAAGGTAAAGTTCGATACACAACCACGTAATTTAAACGCTAACCAAATATCACATTCATGATCATTCAAGCATGCTAAATCACATAAAAATGATAAACATTAATTCCACATCAAAATTTTAACCTCAACAAAAAAGATAAAATGTGATAAATCCCTGAGCCAAGACTGAATCTGGCAAAACATTTCCAAAATATTTTTATGTTTTTCAAATGAAAATGAAACTTTAAGTCCAAAAATTGAACTAAACAAAAAAAAGAATTTTTCTTTTTTTTTGTTTATTTTTTACTTCTAAAATTAAATCTAAAACTAAAATAATTCAAAACGTAAACTATAAGAAAAGAAAATTTTTGTCTTTGATAATTTTATAATTTTTATGTTTTTTTTATGATTTTTAAAACTTTAAACTCAAAATGAAACAAACCTAAAAAAAATGAAAAATAAAATCTAATCTAATCTAATCTACAACTATAAAAATTCAAATCTAAATTAAAATCTAAAGCTTTAAATCTAAAGAATTAAACAAAATATAAAACCTAAACCCTAACTAAAGTATAAAGAAAAACTAAAACTAAACGCTACTCTTTAATTTTTTTTTTATGCTTTTGATATTCTATATATACATATCTTTATTAAGGTCAAAATAAAACTAAGATTAAATTAATTTAATATCTAAAACTAAATTTAAAATGAAAAGAACTAAGCTAACTAAAACTAAAACCACGTAACTTTAAAAAAAATTGAATGCTAACTCTTAAGCCTAAAACATGAAACATAGATCAAAAAAAAAATTTGAAATACGGGTTTACTGTGTTCGTAGGTTTGCAGCTTCGAGCAACTGGACGACGACAATAATAAATCAATCGCGGAATGGAAAAGAGAGAACAACGATGTTGGCTGGTTGTGGAGTGACTGAACGAGGAATAGAGAGGAATGGACGTGGAGGTTGCAGCAGATAACGTGTATGCATGGAAGGGATGAGCAATGGGAGTGGCCAGCGTGGACAGATAGTGAGCAGCGAGGGGAGAAAGATATGAAGATTGGTAGCTGAGTTGATTTTGCAGGTGGAAAAGATGTAGGATAAGAGCTGCGGGATGACAAGGGAAGACGGTGGGGATAGGAGAAGAAGACGTGGGAGAAATCTGCGGGAATGGAGCTCTTTGAACACCAAGGGAAAGCGAACGATGATGGGTTTCGCAGGCTGAGGGTGAGGGAACAGCGTGGGTAAGAACCGGAGGAGATTGAAGGCTGCGGTCGCTATGTGAGAAAATGGATCGATGCGTGAAGGTTGTGTGGAGGAGATTGCAGCTAATGGAGGACACAAAAAAATATCGATTTTTTGTAAGTGTTTTAAGTTTTTTATCTTGCTATGCGTGAGGAATGCTAGAGGTTTTATGCATGAGGATTCGATTCTGAGTAGCTAGCAACGTGGATATGGAACGGATTGCTCAGATTTCCCAGAAAAACCACTGAAGCTTTCCACAAAATCAATATTTGAAATTCCCTGCTCCAAACTTGCCTGATAAAACCCTGAAAATTTCTCAAAACCTGCACCTGTAACCTGCAAAAGAAAAGAAAACCTAAAATAATACGTGCAAGAAACGAAACTGAAAACCCTAAACCCAGCAAAAGAAATTTACAGTATTTATAATTTCTCGACTCTTAAACAGCCAGATTTATCAATAATCAACAGAGATATTATCAAAATTCCAGATTTATTATGAAATACTTCAGAAATCTCTCATGCAAATTAGAAAACAAACTTAAATGATAAACCTAGGATCGAAACTAGCTGGGCTCTGCAAGAAAATTCTTGCGGGAGTTGGCTGGTTCAGCCGAGAACTTCCCCAAATGCCCACTGATCTTCTTCAATAAGGGTTTTTTGCACAACTCACTTCAACCATCAATAAAGAGAGAAAAATAGTACTAGATCTCAGATGCAATGAACATACTTGCCATTATTTCATAAATTCTAATACCATTGAAACCCTAGCAAGTGAACAAGATACTTGTGTTCAACAATACTCTACAATAAGCTGTTACTAATGGCTGAAAATTAAAATATGCAGAAAATAAAAAAGCTCACAGCACTTCAGGAGAGTAACACCAGTAACATTTCAACCCCAAAGTCTATTTTTATTAGCACCAGAAAAGGTTTACAAGAGAGCTTCTTCAGCACAAGACTCACAGATCGAATGATCTCAAATGACCCCTCGCACCCTATTTAAAGGAAAAATTCCAAACAGCTAGTTCGAGTGATCCATGTCAAAATGATCTCGACTGTCGATGAGGATCAAGATATCTCTTAATCTCATCCGTTGAATTTTTAATGCATTAAAAAATTGAAATTCTGCATTTATTTACTCCAAATATTATTATTTTATTATTTTTTAAGTTTATTTTATTTTATTTTATTATTTTATTATTATTTTTTAAATTTTTATTTATTTTATAAATTTTATTTTATTTTATTTTTTATTTTATTTTTAAATTTTTATTTATTTATTTATTTATTTTAATTTATTTTATAAATTATATTTTTTTATTATTTTTTAGTTATTTTTAAATTTTAAATTTTTAAATTTTTAATTTATTTTTAAATGGATCCTCGAACTTAGCCTTTGGAAAAAATGACCTAGGACCTAGGACTTAGGACTTTATGAGGGGATTAGAACATTTTCTAACCCTCAAAACACTTTACATCATGACTTTTACAACTTTACATCTCAAGGGGGAGAACCCATTTGACATAGACCCTCATAAACCACCCAGTTCTGCGACACAACTATAATCGAGTAGATTAACACACTAGGATTCTCCTAAGATTCTAATGAAAAAATCCATTTCGACTTTGGGGTTAGGCTGAAGGAAAACTCTGCCGATCATAGATCGGTGAGACAAAAAACCTTCCGGAACGTAGATTATCACTAGGAAATTAGGTCCACCTAGGCAATTTACATACATGACTCATATCTGCTAAGATTATTTACAATTCACACATGCAGACTGGGTTTACAACATAATATGATCAAGTTGACGATGACTATCAAATGGCATGGACATGTCGATCAAGCGCTATCCCTTTTTGCGAAGAAAAGGGGGTGTACTACTATGGGTAGTTGACACATAGTGGTCAACATCTGGCTCTACTTGGGGACACGTTGCTGCACTGTAGGAATGTGAGAATCTATAATCTACATCCATGCAACACACAACAGAAATAAGTAGCGTCCATCCAAAAAATCATCATATAACGTTAAGCACAGGAAAGATATAAGCTCTTCATTTATTAACTATCTAGTAACATGAAAAGTAAATTTAATCCTAAAACAGAAATAAAATGCTGAAATAACAAGGAGTAGGGTTAGAAATACAATACAAAGGATGCCCCATGGCATCAGATATCATATTTGAAGAACATCTTGAGCATTTGGCCATTCGCAGGTAGATCAAGTGGTTCGCCATCCAATCTGCTCAAGTGGAATGAGTTTGGTCCAACTATGTCTTGAATGATGTACGGTCCCAGCCACAAACTGCCACTCTTTTTATGTTTTCCTGGTTTTTCATTCTTGCGATCCCAAAGAAGTACCATATCTCCCACCTGCAAAGATCTAGATTGAGAGAATTTATCAAATCTTTTCTTAATGTTAGATTGATTTTTACATATAGCATCAAAAGCTGTCCTACGAGCTTCATCTAACTCCAAAATCTGATCTATTATATTCTGAACAACATCTTTATTAGTAGAAAAATTCTGAAGGAGCTAATAAGCTGGCAATTTTAGGTGCACAAGTAAGGTTACATCCAAGCCATAAACTAATTCAAAGGGAGATTTACCAGTAGCTTTCTTCTTAGTGATTCTATCTGCCCATAAAGCATACTTGATTTTGTTGTCCCATGATCTCTTATTATCTCCTACTATCTTCTTGGTAATGGTTATGAGAATCTTGTTACTTGATTCAGCTAGACCATTACCCTGAGGATAGTAATTTGACGAATGAGATAAAACAATGCCATACTTGAAACAAAAAGACGAAAACTCTAAGGAACTAAAATCTTTAGCATTGTCAGTAGTGATCTTAGCAGGGACACCAAATCTAGTAATGGTATTATTTTCAACGAAATCCATAATAACCTTTTCAGTGGCATTCTTAGCAGGAATGGCTTCAACCCATTTAGTGAAATAATCTGTAGCAGTCAAAATCCATGAGTAGCCATTGCTAGAATTTTCATGGAACTTCCCTATGAAGTCCAGACCCCAATGCTAAAAAGGTGCCTCTACAATGACAGGTTGTAGGGGCAAGGCAGCAAGTTTCTGCTTCCCAGTGAATAGTTGACAGGCTTGACAATTTCTAACAAACTTGTGCACATCAGAAAAAATTGAAGGCCAATAATAACCATCTCTCAGGATTTTGTGGGTGGTAGTTCTAGCAGCATAATGACCAACACAAAATCCTGAATGAAACTCAGAAATTAATTTCTTGGACTCAACGTCATCAACACACCTAAGCACTATGCCCTCAGTATTTCTCCATCCAAGGCCATCCTTCATAAGGCAATACTTAGTGGCTTTCAGTATAAGAGCCCTTCTCTTATGAGAAGCTAAATGGTTAGGACATGCAAGATTCATCAAGTAATAAACTATGTCCTGGTACGACTCATGCTCTCCTAATTTTTGCAACTCCGGCGAAGATAGATCGCTAAGAAAAAACAAACCAAAAGTCTTTTCATTACCTTCAGTCAACATCTAAGACAAACCTTGGCCTTTGACTAACTTGGTGGGTCTAATCTCTAAATCATATTCTTGTATTTTAGTAACCCACCTAGCACGAGTCCCTAAGCAATCGGTTTGAGTTAATATATCTTTAATAGTAGAATGTGGGACGAAAGCAATGATTTTAGAATAACCCACATAAGTTTTGAAGTGCTCAAGAGACTTGACCAAGGCATAAGCCTACTTTTCCATGGTATTGTACTTCAATTCGGAATTTTGAAGCACTCTACTCATGAAAGCGATAGGCGACTCGTGACCATCTTTATTCTTTTTTAGCAGGACACCAGAAATGGTATCTTCGGAAGCGAAAGAAAAAATCATGAAATCCTTGGAATAATCGGGACTAACTAAGACAGGAGCTCTTGCAATAGCACATTTGCTTTCTTGGAAAGCCATTTCGCTGTCTTCTTGCCAAACAAATTTTGCATCTTTCTTTAGAAGACTTTGAATAGGCTTAGCTATTTCTGCGTAATTTAGAATAAACCTTCTAATAAAATTTATCTTTCCAAGGAAAGACTTAAGGGATTTAAGATTATGAGGGAGAGGAATATTTTCGATTGCTTCAATTCTTTCAAGATCAATCTTGATTCCTTCCTTAGAAATGATATGGCCAAGTAATTTCCCTTATGTTACTCCAAAAACAGACTTAGCTGGATTCAAAGAAATCCTGTATTCTCTACATCTATCGAAAACCTGCCTAAGATGATTTACATGACTGATACCATCTTTAGAAAAAACAGTAAGATCATCTTGGTAAATTTCAATAAATTTCCTGATTAACCCCTTGAAAGCATAATCCATAGCCCTTTAGAATGTAGCCCCAGCATTTGTTAACCCAAAAGGCATTCTTATGTATTAAAAGGTACCCCATGGTGTGGTGAATGTGGTTTTATGACGATCTTCCTTTTTCACCCATACCTGATTGTATCCAGAAAAACCATCTAGCAATGACATCATTCCAGAACCGGTTACTCTTTCCAACAAAGTCTCCATGTTTGGCAAAGGGTAATTATCTTTCTTGCATGCTAGATTAAGGTTTCGAAAATCGACACAAAGCCTTATCGTACCATTATTTTTCCTAACAATCACCAGATTTGAACACCATGTTGAATGCCTTGTTTGAGCGATAATTCCTGCTGCAAGCATTTTTGCAAGTTCTTTCTGAACTAAAGGGGCTAATTTAGGATTAATTTTCCTAAGTTTCTGGCGAAATGGTTTGGCATTTTCATCCTTTAAGGGGATAGTATGTTCCATGAAATCTTCCCTATAACCCTTTAATTCATCATAAGAAAAAGCCAAAACATCTCGATATTCGCGAAGTAAATTAGTTAACTTTTTTCTTTCCTCCACACTAGTACCTCTACCAATTTTAACAATCTCTGGGTTTTCAGAAGTACCAATGTTTATCTCGAGATATTCGCCTGGGTCCATCTTATTTTCTTCTCTCAACTTTGTGGCATCATGCGAATCAAAATGTTGCTCTAAGGAAACCACATTCCTAGGAGTAGGATTTATGATATTCTCATGATTTAAAGATCCATCCTCCTCAGAATCTATCCGAAAATCTTCAAACTCATCCAAACTATTAAGAAAACAAATGACTTGCTTTTCATCATTGAAGACCTACCAATGCTCCGATCTGGAACAGATGGTCTAAATATTACTTCCATTTTGATCTTATCATTAATTAGCTCATCAGATAACTAGAAAGTAGTAGCAGCTACGCAAGTTCATCTGGAAAACTATTTTGCTCTCTCGGGATAGCTTTGAGGTCAAGAGCATCAAAGTGCTCCATAGTATCCCACACAGCATTTCGATAATTCCTTAGTCTTTGATTTTTGCATGTGAATTTATTTTTAAGCTGCATGATAACTAAATCAGAATCCCCCTTAATGCTAAGCAATTTAACCTTCAAAGATTTTTCCAATTCAAGCCCCAACAATATAGCCTCATATTCAGCGACATTGTTGGTTGCTTCAAATTCTAATCAATAGGCAAACTTGAAAATGTGATCAAGGGGAGATTTAAGCACTATTCCAGCACCTTTACCATGCCTAGATGATGCACCATCGAAGTACATATACCAAAATTTATCCTTGAGATCCTTAATCTTATCATCGGGAGGAATTATGAAATTAGACATGATGGCATAGTTCCGAATGTCAGATTTCTCTTTGCTTATCTCGTTGTGAGGTCTCTTAGGATCTTCGACATGAAATTTTCTTTCGGGATCTCTATTTAGCCTTATAAAACCATCACCCCAAGGAGAAGGAATCATAGCATATGACTAATTCATTTGAATACTTCCTCCTAGATCAGAGGCCCACTTTCTGGATAACAGCATACCCCAGGCATCAGGCACATCCACAACAACAATATCCATGACAATCATGATGTCTAGGTAAACTGATAGATGAACTTGCAAATCTTTGATCAAACCATGCACTTCTATTTTCCTAGAATCCATGGCACATATGTTATAGTAGGGTCTAGAAACTCTTAAGTTAAGCTATTCCATGACCCTTTTAGTCATTACACACGCTGATGCACCAGAATCCAACATGAAATTATTAAATTTATATCCATTAACTAACAATGTGATAAAGAAAGGCTGGTGATCTTTGTTATCAGCATCTAAGCTTTGCAAATATATGGGAGCATCGTGATAGTCAAATTCTCGAGTCTTCTATTAAGAAGTATTCGCCTGAGAACCTTGAATAGCTTTTAGTAGCTTATCTCTTTGGGAAGGGATTTTAGCAATCTCGGAGATAGGAACCCAGATTTTTGCATTGTTAAACCAACTTCCCAAATCGACATCTAATCCAGAGTTCATACCAGGGTTAAAAGCTCGAGGGGGAATTTGATTCCCGCTTTGATCTTTATCCCTTCTCTGGTATGTCAAACCTTTATCTCTAGCAATTTCCAAGATTTGCTGGGGAGAGGGTTTTTCACCATATAACCTAGCCAAAATGTCATCTTCGTTTTCAAAGTTATTTATACTAAAAGCTGACGAAGGATTGATAACATCACGACTCTTTTCCTTAACCTCTATCCAATCATCCATAGACAAAGGAAACTTGCTACCTACTACATTTATTTGATCATCTGTTCCAAACATTCCATTATCTAAAATTCTTCTAACGATGGGACAAGTGGCCTCTTCATGAAGAGCATCACAAACTTGACAGTAAGGAGGAGCATTATCAACCAAATTAGTTAGCGGATTAGGAGGTCTCTCCTCACTAGATTGACCCTTCTTTTGCCAATTGTTATTTCTATTATTATTATTTCGAGGTTGGAAGTTTTGCATTTGTGCTCTCTCCATTTGGACCAACCTATTCTGTAAAGTGGTTATCTCCTTATTATGATTAATTTCCATGGTTTCAATCTTTTGAAGCAATTTGAGGACAAGTTCGCTTTCAGGTTCTTGAACTGCTTTTCCTTTAGGTTCCTTTAGTTTTGTAGCAGCCCTATCGAAAACTGGGATCTCAGACTTCCCAGATGCTGCCTTGTCCTTTTCAAGCTCTATAGCCAAGGATTAGAAATCTCTATAATCATTAAGCCTAGCACGCCTTAATTCATAAGATGGCTCAAGACTAAAGGCTTCAATGTAAAAATCTTGGAGAGATTTGTCTGTAGCTTTATAGTCTTGAGGTAATTCTCTAACAATACCATTAAACCTTTTATTAAATTCTTCAACAGTTTCATTCTCTCTCTTTTTTATTATGCTAATAGCTTTTACGAGGTGTCTTCCTTCTCTCTTATCTCTATATTTTTCTTTAAAGGCATTAATGATCGATTCTAAGGAATCAAATGAATTCTGAGGCTTTTTAGTAAACAATTCATGAGCTTCACCGCCCAAGGTTAAATGAAAAGAGTCATTCTAACATCTTCATGATCGAAATTAGGAGACCTTGCGTACTTAGCCATCCATATACTAAAATCTCTCAGATGCGAATTTTCACTAATTGCATTATCTCCCTGAAAGCTAAGCAACTTATCTATCCCAACTGATGGAAGAGCATTGGGATACCCTGGAATGTTAGAAAAATTCCAAGGGGCATACATATCCATGATGTCATGCCTAACTGGACTAGTAAAGAGCAAATAGATATCAGAGAGGGCTTCTTGTCCGAGGTTAACAAGAAGTGTACGAGAAGAGAGTTTGTGTAATCATACCCTGAGAGCCTTTTCAGGATCAAGAGCAGGATTGCACAGACTGCTTGGATGTCTTCTAGTATACACTCTTGAAGATAATATATGAAGTGGAGTCGCCACTTGGACAAGAAGTGAAACACTGAAAAGCTCGAAATTAAAGAACCAAGGACAAAAAAAACTCTATGCTCGACAACGACGCCAAAAAATGTTGTCGCACAGATTGTCATGACAATGCTCAGACCGGGGGCTGTCACCGTGATCCCCGATCTCTCCGTTTAAGCCTGTCTCCCGCGGATAAGGGGGGTAGACCCTATAGGAAAATGGATTACCAACTGTGAATCAGTTGGTTTGGGAGACACGAAAGGAAACCAGCACTAAATAGATTTTATTAATAGACTAGTGCCTTATGGAGTTAATGTTTAAATGATTACTTACTAAATGTTGCAGAAATGTAAACCACGTAGAGAAATCATTTAAATTCAAATAGCCCGAGCGAAGATTAACTTTTATCAAATGCGAGAAAATGCTTAACGGCTTAATGATACTCCAACAATTTAAAACTTCGAAAGATAAAGTTCGATACACAACCACATAATTTTAAACGCTAACCAGATATCACATTCATGATCATTCAAGCATGCTAAATCACATAAAAATGATAAACATTAATTCCACATCAAAATTTTAGCCTTAGCAGAAAAGATAAAACGTGATAAATCCCTGAGCCAAGACTGAATCTGGCAAAATATTTCCAAAATATTTTTATGTTTTTCAAATTAAAATGAAACTTTAAGTCCAAAAATTGAACTAAAGAAAAAAAAAACATTTTTTTTTTGTTTGTTTATTTTTTACTTCTAAAATTAAATCTAAAACTAAAATAATTCAAAACCTGAACTATAAGAAAAGAAAACTTTTATGTCTTTGATAATTTTATAATTTTTATGATTTATAATTTTTATGTTTTTTTATGATTTTTAAACTTTAAACTCAAAATGAAACAAACTTAAAAAAATAAAAAATAAAATCTAATCTAATCTAATCTACAACTATAAAAAATCAAATCTAAATTAAAATCTAAAGAATTAAACAAAATATAAAACCTAAACCCTAACTAAAGTATAAAGAAAAACTAAAACTAAACACTACTCTTTAATTTTTTTTTTATGCTTTTGATATTTTATTTATACATACCTTTATTAAGGTCAAAATAAAACTAAGATTAAATTAATTTAATATCTAAAACTAAATTTAAAATGAAAATAACTAAGCTAACTAAAACTAAAACCACGTAACTTTAAAAAAAAAATTGAATGCTAACTCTTAAGCCTAAAACATGAAACGTAGATCAAAAAAAAAAAATCAAAATATGAGTTTATTGTGTTCGCAGGTTTGTAGCTTCAAGCAACTGGACGACGACAATAATAGATCGATCGCGGAATGGCAAAGAGAGAACAACGATGCTGGCTTGTCGTGGAGTGACTGCACGAGGAATAGAGAGGAATGGATGTGGAGGTTGCAGCAAATAACGTGTATGCGTGGAAGGGATGAGCGATGGGAGTGGCCAGCGTGGATTGGCAGTGAGCAGCGAGGGGAGAAAGATACGAAGATTGGTAGCTGAGTTGATTTTGTCGGTGGAAAAGAGGTAGGATAAGAGCTGCGGGATGACAAGGGAAGATGGCGGGGATAGGAGAAGAAGACGTGGGAGAACGCTGTGGGAATGGAGCTCTTCGCACACCGAGGGAAAGAGAACGACGATGGGTTTCGCAGGCTGAGGGCGAGGGAACACCGTGGATAAGAACCGGAGGAGATTGAAGGCTGCGGCCGCTGCGTGAGAAAATGGATCGATGCGAGAAGGTTGTGTGGAGGAGCTTGCAGCTAATGGAGGACGCAAAAAAAGAAATCGATTTTTTGTAAGTGTTTTAGGTTTTTTATCTTGCTGTGCGTGAGGAATGGTGGAGGTTTGATGCGTGAGGATTCGATTCTGAGTAGCTAGAAACGTGGAGATGGAACGAATTGCTCAGATTGCCCAGAAAAACCACTAAAGCTTTCCACGAAATCAATATTTGAAATTCCCTGGTCCAAACCTGCCTGATAAAACCCTAAAAATTTCTCAAAACCTGCACTTGTAACCTGCAAAAGAAAAGAAAACCTAAAATAATACGTGAAAGAAATGAAACTGAAAACCCTACACCCAGCAAAAGAAATTTACAGTATTTATAATTTCTCGACTCTCAAATAGCCAAATTTATCAATAATCAACAGAGATATTATCAAAATTCCAGATTTATTATGAAATACTTCAGAAATCTCTTATGCAAATTAGAAAACAAACTTAAATGATAAACCCAAGATCGAAACCGGCTGGGCTTTGCAAGAAAATGCTTGCGGGAGTTGGCTGGTTTAGTCGAGAACTTTGCCAAACGCCGGCTGATCTTCTTCAATAAGGGTTTCCTGCACAACTCACTTCAACCATCAATAAAGAGAGAAAAACAGTACTAGATCTCAGATGCAATGTTGATACCTGCCATTATTTCAAAAATTCTAATACCATTCAAACCCTAGCAAGTGAACAAGATACCTGTGTTCAACAATACTATACAATAAGCTGTTACTAATGGCTGAAAATTAAAATATGTAGAAAATCAAATAGCTCGTGATGAGGTTGCATGAGACCCCAATACAGGATCCTAACCTAGGAGTTCAGGAGATCCATGCGCAATTGAAAAACTTGTGCCTTGAGATGCAGAGTCTAAAACAAGACATTACAACTCACCCGGAATTGTGCGACGAGGTATGGTGTTAAATGTAAGGGTCAGGGTCATGACAAGGACCACTACCCAGTGTTCGCGAATTACCTCACAGGAGGAGGACCGATGTCGTTAAGACCGGAAGCCCAAGCAGGACCTAGCACAGCGCCTGCGTTGTGGTGTGTGATTTTCCAAATAGGAGGAAAGCATGCTACAAACAACTTCCATTTGTTGCAGAAGTACACGCAGAATTCACAACAATTGTTCTGTAATTTCTGTAGATCAGTGGGACATGATGATCGCACCTATAGTAGCTATGAGCTGATGATGGCTAGGACTCCCAACTACAAAATTCAGGCTGAAACACGGCCCCTTGATCAGAACGTAGGAGTGGCACGAACCGGATTTCAGGGGCACAAACAAGGTCGAGGTGGAGGAGGACCTAGAAGAGGTTGCAGATAGTTGATATGTTACAATTCGGGGGGCCATGACATTATGCCCATGATTGTATGAATCTGACACGTCCATCATGCTTGTATTTTACATTGTTTGATCATGAGATGGAGGATTGTCCCACACTGATAGCGAGGCTGCGCGAAAATGGAGTGCTCCAACCTCCCCTGACTCAGAACTTGCAAATGATGAGGTCTGAGCTAGACGAAGAAGACCCTAATGTAAAAATTGTGCTCCAAAGTGCGATGATGATAGGCGACAATAAAAGCAAGCAACCTGAAGATAGTACTTGGTTTCACAAGGCTTTGACAAAAGAAACAGAGTTTGATTTGGAGCGCACTAAGGAAACCTTCATGGAAGCTAGGAAGAGCTTCGTTGATGCCTCCACTTCAGGAAGCAAAGACAGACTGGAGCCGGAAATGGATCCATTGATGCTCACGAAGTTCTTGCAAACATGCATGAAGTTGTTGCGCGATAGAAAGGTTGTAAAGGGATTGCAGGAACTCATAAATAGATGCGCTGGAACCGCACTAGGAGAACCACACGTAGTCTGGAAGATTGGAAAGCACGCCACGAGGACGAGAAGAGAAATGAGGTTGACCGTGCAGATTGGAGTATATGAGATGGACCAAGTGATTCTAGACCTAGGACAAAATGCGAACATTCTGCCAAAGCAGACATGGGAGCACATGGGGAGGCCTACGCTACAATGGTCTCCTATCTAGTTGTAAATGGCGGACCAGCAAAAGATCCTACCTATGGGAATATTGCAGGGAATCACTATGGATATTGAAGGAGCAAGAATGCTCGATGATTTTGAAGTGATAGAGATTGTTGATGAAAAAATCCCTACCCTACGTTGTTAGGAATAGATTGGGCCATTGACACGAATGGTGTGATAAATCTGAAGAAGTCCAAGATGATTTTTGAGAAAAAAGTCTCTAAGCGTAGTCGTACCTTTGGACCCTGCAGAAGTATCGCTACACGGAGCCAGTGCACGACTATGAAAGTGATGACGACTTAGATTGCATCTACAAGGTATCCGCGCGAGAGCAAGACTAGGTAAATCCCACTGCGGGTGGACACATCTCATGGGAGCATGAAAGCTCTTGTACGTCAGATTTAGATGAAGAGATAAAGCGATGGTAGAACCGACTACACAAGGTAACCACGCTGAACCGTAACATGATGACAAAATCGTTGGGCTGCATATCAACGGAAGTAAGGGATCTGCCTACATATGATGGGATAAGCGAGGTAGATGCCTTCCTGAACAGATTTGAAAAAGAGGTGCCAAAACAGCAACATTTCAAGGCTTTGAAATGGGTACTATGCGTTATGCCCGCGAGGTGGTGGGGTACGCACCAAGGAAGCTTTGGTGACTGGCGTGAATGCAGAAGAATGATGCGCATGCATTTTTGGAAGCCTCAGATGAATCTAAAAGACAAGTATGACAGACGAGATGATCTGTGCACGCACCTTGCCAAATGGACAAAGGCCTATGGGGAAGAGCCATAACCTAAGTGGGTGCACCTATTCTGTCATACCCTATATGTTATACCCATGAACTGTTATATAGAGATGGAGCTCCACCATGGGACAAGTGAATGGGATATCTTCCGTGAAGGGTTCCTGTTAACCTTCACGTTTGAGGATCGTTTGTGGGACACTATTGATGACGTGCTACAAGTAGTAAAATAAACTACCTTTAAAATACCCCAGGAGCCAATAGAATTGATTCAACCTGAATGGGTTACTCAGCTGAGTTGCACGCTAGAGTGTTATAATGTCAATACTGAAGAAGACGATGAGGATCCGTGAGATATTAACATTCCAGAAACTAAAGGCCATCGCGAGGTACAAGGACCACTAATTTAAGACCCTGACATAACCGCGTCAGTAAAAGCAAAATAGGTGAACATTGGTACGGAAGCCGAAGCTAAGTATGCAACACTTGGTGACTACTAGGATGACACAATGGTGGATAAGTTCACTAAGTTACTCTGCAAGTACCAGGACCTATTCCCGACCAAGATCACGGACTTAAAAGGAATCATCAGATATTTAGGAATGATGTGGATCACATTAAAACTTGACGCGAAGCCAGTTAAGCAGAGGCCTTACCGTTTGAATCCAAAGTACAAGGAGAAGGTCCACGTAGAACTAGACAAGATGCTCACAGCTGGAATCATCGAGCTGATGGAAGAATCTGATTGGGTAAGCCCTATGGTAGTGTAGGAAAAGAAGCAGAACTGAATGACACATGTGTGCATGACCCATTCCCAACTCCGTTCACAGATGAAGGATTGGAAAATGTTGGTGGGCAAGAAGAATATTCTTTCATTGATAGATTTTCAAGGTACCACCAGATCAAAATCATGCCGGAAGATAGGAGTAAGACAACCTTCGCATCTGAGTGGAGCTGCTTTCAATACATTGTTATGCTGTTTGGATTGAAGAACGCACTGACCATCTTTTCATGCATAGTTGTTGCAGCATTCAAGGAATATATCCATAAGTTCCTAAAGGTTTATCTAGATGATTGGATTGTATTTGGATTGGTTAAGCACCATGTAGCAAGCTTATGCCTAATGTTGGATACTTGCCAATGACACTAAGCTGCGTTGAACCTCAAGAAGTGTATGTTCCTTGTTCCCTTTGGGAACCTATAAGGACATGTGGTTTGAAAATAGGGACTGATGGTAGACCCCATGACATACAGGGTACTATAGGAAGCTCAACAAAAGTTGTGCCCAAATCACCACGCTGATGGAGACGCTGTTGAAAAAAGATGTCATGTTCTGCTGGAATGATGACTGCAAGAAAAGCCTAGATGTAATAAAAGATAAAAATGGCCTCTGCACCGATTTTGGTCTTCCCAAAATGGGACGAGGAGTTTCATGTCCATGTTGACGCATTGTGTATAGCGCTAGGAGCGGTACTAACATAAGAGGGTGGAGAGGGCCTGGATCACCCTATCACGTTCGCGAGCCGCAGACTATCTAAAGCATAAAATAACTATTCCGTAGCTGAATGCGAGGGATTGGCAATGGTGTACGCACTCCAAAAATATCGGCACTATTTGCTAGGGGGACACTTCAAGATGTATACAGACCATTCCACACTGAAATACTTGGTCAATAAGTTTGTGTTGGAGGGGTGCATATGTAGGTGGCTTTTTTTGTTCCAAGAATATGATTTCGTGGTCATCGTGAAGCCTGGGTGCCTAAATGCGGGACTGGATCACCTGTCGCGCATTGAGACAGGAGAGGAGCCTACTAGTTTGGAGGAAGGATTACTGAATGCACAACTCTTTGTTGTGCGCATAGCAGATGGACACTTTGAAGATATAATCCACTTTCTCATGACTAGGACTGCGCTAAAAGGATATTCCGTCTAGCAAAAGAAGGAACTGGTGGTGCGCGTGGAAGATTTTTCTATCATTGTAGGGCACCTATATAAGACAGGCAATGATGAGATGCTATGAAGGTATGTACCTAAATTCGAACAAAGTCATATGCTCGCGGATGCGCATGGGGGCGTTGCAGGAGGGCATTATGTAGGGCAAGCAACCACACAAAAGATTCTTCGCACAAGGTTATGGTGGCTAACCCTTCATCAGGATTCAAAAGCACATTGCAAGGCCTGTGATGTATGTCAAAGAACAGGTAAGCCATTGCGGAGAGACAAGATGCCTTTGAATCTGCAAATGACGTTGCAACCCTTTGAAAAGTGGGTGATCGACTTTGTAGGACCTATTAAACCTCAAGAAAAGACGGGCGCGAGATACATTATCGCTGTGATAGAGTACCTATTTTGTTGGGCAGAAGCACAACCAATAAAAGATTGCACGGCCACAAAGTTTCTATTTGAGCACGTATTGACATGGTTTGGATGCCCGAAGACCTTTATGACCAATCGCGGTACACATTTCCTGAACGAAACAATCAACGCGCTGACAGAAGAGTTTCAGGTGTATCATTAGAAAAACACATCGTACCACCCACAAGCCAATTAGATAGTAGAAGCATTCAACAAAATACTGGAGACTGCGCTAATCAAAGTATGCAACGCGCAACGAAGTGATTAGGACCTACACGTACCCGTAGTATTATGGGCTTATAGGACAACCTACAAGAAACTGACAAGACAAACACCCTTCCGGTTGGTCTATGGAGTGGAAGTCGTAATTCCAATGTAGTATATTGTACCTAGTCTGTGCATAGTAGTGTTCATGGGTATGACGGACCAGAAAGCTTGGAAGAGAGGCTTGCGAAGTTGGAGGAACTCGAAGAGGAACAGTTTTTGGCTAGATTCCATCAGCAGTTGCAGAAGAGCACGAAAAGGCCTGGCACGATTGACATATTAAGTTGTGCACCTTCAAGGTAAACAATCTGGTGTTACTATATGACAGTAAGTTTGATAAATTCCCAGGAAAATTTAGAATGCATTGGTTCGGACAGTATTTTTTTAAGGAGGTCACAAACGGAGGCGTGGTGCAGCTAGTAAAGCTAAATGGAGAACCTTTCCCAAGAAAAGTGAATGGTAGTCGATTGAAGCCATATACGGGTGACCCGACTATCTGACTAACTGACAAACACACAGTCTTCGCGCTCCAAGTAGCTGAAAGAAGGCACAGGACTATAAGCAGATGTAGGGATGCAAGAATAGATGCAGGGGAGCATTTCTGACACTGTGGTCTTAGAACAACGAGTACAGGAGATTCAGCAAGCAGTCGCTCAGTGCGTTGCCGACCTTGCAGTCATCCAAGCAGAGTTTGGAGGTCTCCGCACGAAGATCTCTACACCGACAGAGCGACTTGAGGGTGAGTTACGATGTTTGTGTTGGGGGTCTGTTGGGCATGGGATCCCCCCAAGGCATGTTTTGGGGCTTAAAGCCCAAGTTTTGACTAAGTCCATTGTAAAGACTCCATCATTTGTGAGTGTAGAGCACGAAGCTATAATAGTCATATGGTTTTCCGACCTTATTTTGTAAAGGTAGTGTCAGTTTGAGAGATCTACCCATGGTCCACGGACCATGGGATTGTATAAATAGAGCGAGGCTCTAAGTGTAAAGAGACAATTAATAAATATTCTAAGCATAGAAAGAAATCGATGAAGCAATGAGTTGAAGTGTAGAGTTGTATCTTTGGGTCGTAGAGTAGGAGAAGGCTCTGAAACTGAGTGCACAAAGGCCTAGTAGTCCACAGCTGAGTGTGCGTACCCCTGTAGCTAAGTGCGCAGGGAAGGTCGAGTCTGTAACCGTTGGAAGCATTAATAAAGAGAAGTTTTACCATATTTCTGTGTGTCTTTTCCTGTTTTATGTATTATTGGGTATGAATTGCAAGCTTACTGTTTATTTACTGTGCAAACTTATATAAAGATGGTGAGTAAGTGAATATAATACAATATATCTGTTTATGCGAGGAGAACTAAATATTATAAGAAGATAAGTAAGATCCCCAGTGTGACTTAGGGAAGTAGTGCAGATCGCTACTCCAGCAGTGCAAAAGCCCCACAGCCCCTGGTTAGGGCTGCGCGAAGGCGAATATAACAGGGTGAAAAGGCTTCACAAGCTAGGGAAGTGTGCAAAGTAACATGTGCAAAGGTACTCACAGTTGGACTAAATCAACCCCTCAGACATCTCAAGGGCGCGGAAACCTGGTTCCAGCATCCCCCCATACTGCTTCGGGTGAGACCTCAGTCTGCGCTCTGCAGACTATTGCCAAAAGGGCCAGTAGTACAGGGATTTGTTTGGCTAATTAAATCTAAACCTAGGTCAGGCCCCAACAAGCCAACAAATAAACATGTTATATTCACGCAAATAATTTGACATAAAAATTGATATTTTCATAGGATTTGAAGTAGTGATCAAATTAACTAAACTCTACATTTATCAACTAACTTTCAGTAGGTTGTCCACTAACTTGACTGCACTGGGGCCCCATCGACTAACTTCACATTTATCAACTAAATTTCGTTAGGTTGTCCCCTAACTTGAATGGACTGGGGCCCATCGACTAAATTCGCATTTATCAACTAACTTTTGACAGGTCATCCACTAACTTGATTGGACTTGGGCCCCATCGACTAACTTCAAATTTATCAACTAACTTTCGGCAGGTCATCCACTAACTTGACTGGACTGCGACCCCAACTAACTTCACTGGATTGTCGGCATAGAGGTGACTGTGGTGGGGTAGACAAAGGATGGGATAGTTAGGAAATCGTATTAAATAATTTCTACACACCTTCCTTTCATCTCTATTTCCCATCAATCATCAAAAAAATCACTTGGCATCGACTTCATACAACAACCCTGTTGGGTCGTTAATATGTCATTATTATTATCACTTGTGAACACTTATTCCACCCATTTCTACCATTCTTCATCACGTCATTTGTCATATTTTATTATAAAAATCCATTTATGATGATTTATGCTCTTATGAACAAATATTATTTATTCTCCTTTATTTATAATAAATTGATGATTATGCATGATTTTATCAATGATAGTTTTAATAAATTGGTTGTAACATTATTCACCATTTTTAGCCTCCAAGATAATTTCCAGATTGAAGATTTGATCATTAAAAGTGCCAACTCAGCAATTCGCTGGAATAAGAAGTGATAGTTTTACGGTTGGGATTCTGGGCAAATGAAGAAGAATCTGGAAAATCTGGAACATGGGTTTTGTCCAGAACGGATCGAATTAACTTTATCAAAGAACAGTTTGCCCAAATTCAGCTTGTACTGAGAGAAACGCAGGGTTCTTTGAGCATAATTTTCTCAGATTCGTTGTGTGGCCGTTTTCCAAATCTCAGCTGCAAAAGCCAAATTCACCTTGCTCTTGTTGAAAGATGGAAATATATCTTCTTGTTGATCAATTGGTTGGAAACAATCTAATTTTGTAATAGAAATCATGTTGTAATTATCTCTGTTGAAACTTCTCTCTGATCTCTCTCTATTTAAATGAAAACAGAGATCAGAGAGGGGGATGGATTCGAATGATGGAATTGAGGATGAATTAGAGATTCAGAATTGAGGATGGCAGAGAGAATGGATAATGGATGAGAGATTGAGAGACTTCTTGTTGTAATCCACTGTAACTCTGCTTTGATATTTTAATATAAATCTAGTTGCCATTCCATCTTTGATCCTAAAGTAACCTAGCAGCATCCGTTGGCGGCTAAGGGCCCAGCCTCTAGTGGAGTACGCTGCTGCTGTATTATATCTTTATGCTTCATGTGTGGTTTGATCTCTTTATTTTACTCTATTCAGTAATATGACACACTTTACTGTTTTACATATCAGCGCTATTAGATATACTTGATTGGATACTATCGTTATCTACAACAAGAGTGCTATGTTATCATTTTAACTTTTTATCGCATTGTTGTTCCTTTCGATAATTGATATAACATTGTTGTTCCTTACAGATTGTCATTCGATTACAGATTAACCATGCTGTATGTTCCTAAATTGGTACAACTGTATGATGTATTCTTAAATTGTGACTGTTGTTTATTCGGGATTGTTGTTCCGTTACACTTGTTGTTACTTTATAGCTGTGATTCATGCATATTGTATCGAAGCTCAGATTACTGTCCCTTTTAATGATAAGTGTGTTGCGTGCTTGATTTGGATTCTTGTACATTCATATTTAATCTTCTGTTCCATTTCCTGTTATTCGCATTATCTTTGCTTGAGCGTGAAGAACGGTCTGAAACTGTAGTGGGCATTGGCATTTGTTGTCTAGTCCCCAGGATGATGATCTGTTCCTTGATTACTTTTGGTTATATCAGTTTCTAAAGGGATGAGTTATTGTTACTGGACCCTTGACTGATACATTGCTTATTTTTTCGAATGAATGATTTAGGCTTCAAGGTATTTTGTTGTTGATTTCCATTAATTAGAGTTTGACGTTCAGATTCCTTTAATTATAGTTTGCTACCCATTTTGTTGCTCATTTCTGTTGATTAATTGCAATAGTTTGCTTTTAAAGAATTTTCCTAGTTTACTTTCAATGGCAGCTTTAGTTCAATTTCTATTTCCTTTTAATTGCTTTAAAGCAGGACTGTCAACTATAGAGAACATTGGTTATTGCTTCCTCGTTCCCAGATTGATTGTCTTGTTCTAGTTTGATTTCAATTGCATCAATCTCTAGAGGAATGAGTTATTGCTACTGTATCCTCAATCGATGTTTGCTGAGTGAATAGTTGGATTTCAGAGCATTTGCGTTTATGTTATTGTTAGATTTATTTTTCAAGCATTCATTTACATTTGGATTTTAAGCACTATACTGCAAAACATTACTCTTGAGTAAATAGCCGCCTCAGACTGAGTACACTCTTGAAATAAAAAGTCGTCCCTGGGTTGATAATTAATGTGAAGGTAATTATGAGTTAAAAAGACACCTTTTTATCGCTTCACAAACCCCTCTATAATTATATTTATACAGAGAGAGCCAAGGGCACAGAACACACAGGCTCCAAAAGAAGTTGAAGCCGAATCGGGAGAAATGGATTGCAGTGATCCTCTTCTTCTCATATTATTTTTTCTGTGTGTGGTTGCCTCTCTACCTGCAACGATGTCTATTAACTACTCACCCTCCAACACATATTCTCATCAATATGTTTATGATCCCATGCCCTGTGGATTAACTTCACTTCAAAATCATTTTGAATTTGAGAGCATGGATGAGGAAGTCCACAAGAAAAGGGACCTCGATGCTCTCTTGTCTTTCTGGAAGGCCATCACATTGGATCCAATGGAGAATATTTCCAAATGGACAACCAAGAACTCTAAGAATATATGCTCCTGGTTTGACATTAGCTACAGAAAATATAGCAGAAGGTTAGTCGCCATAGACCTATATTTCTTCAACTTGGAAGGTACCCTTTCTCGGTCTCTTGGCAACTATCTCTATTATGCACTCTCAATCTTTCTGTTAATAGTTTCACTGGAAGAATTACTCCCGAATTTGGCGAGCTTAAAGAGTTGCAAGAACTTCAACTATGGGCGAATCTTATTAATCGTTCTATTCCAGTGGAATTGGGTATGTTGCATAATTTGCAGATCTTGGATCTTTATTCTAATCGTTTGACTAGAAGAATTCCTCTCGAGCTTGGCCATCTTAAAGCACTGCGAATCTTGAACTTTAGTGGGAATAAGCTAAGCAGTGATATTCTTATCGAATTGAGCTTTCTGCAGAAGCTAGGGTACGTGAACCTCAGTTTCAACACCTTCTAAGGAAATATACTTATTCTCACAGGGGGCATAGCTAAATCCATTGTCAATTTGAAGAAGCTAAACTACTTAGATCTCTCTATAAACATGCTCACCGACAGTATACCTAAAGCCATAGCCAATTTGACTCAGTTGAGCAAATTATATCTTTATTTAGACATGTTTACCGGTGCCATCCCTGTAACTGTTTTTAATTTGAGTGAATTAGTTACTTTAGATCTCAGTGACAATAGGTTCAATGTTAGCATCCTTGAAGCCATTACTAACTTAAAAAAACTTGAAAATTTTATTCTCTCGAACAAAATTTTACAGGCAAAATTCCTAAAACTATAGGGAAACTTGGTTCATTGTATAACTTATATTTCAACTCAAGTAAATTCACTGGACATATTCCATATAGTATAGGTGAGCCAAAAGCTCTCAATTCACTAAATATATATAATAATTATTGTTTTGGCGGTGTTCCTGAAGTATTAGTGGTATGGTTGCACTCCTCCTATTAGATTTATCCGAAAATAGTTTGGAGGGCCCTATTCCTTATGGTATAGGTAATTGCATTTCTATAAATATTTTCTTTGCTCATTATAAGATATTTTATGGGACATTGCCTACATCTTTAGCCAACTACAAACAACTTCTTGGACTGGATTTGAGTAAAAACAAATTGACAGGTGAACTTCCTCAATACGTCATTTATTTGTTTATGAATTCAAATATTTAAGCCTTAGTTATAACAATCTTCATGGTTGTATTCCTCAAAATATCACAAATCTTGTTAGTTTGAATTTTTTGGATTTATCCAACAACAAATTTAGTGGAAGAATGCCAACACATCTTGAGAGACTGTTTGCATATGTAAAGGTGTCAAACAATTATGTAATTTCTAGAGAAATGGAAATTGTCATAAAAATATATATGTATAATCTACTATATTGGTTGCCCGCATACACTATATTCGATTTGTCTCGCAATAATCTCACAGGAGAAATCCGTGCAAACATAGGAAGTATTAGTGACTTGCAGTTATTGAATTTATCTCAAAATCAATTGGAAGGGAAAATACCTACAACTCTTATCCTAATATCTACTTTGGAGGAATTGGACTTGGCAAATAATAATTTGAGTGGACTAATCCCTCGAGAGTTGTCTAAGCTACACTAGTTGAGAATTCTAGATGTTTCATCAAACAACCTCTGTGGGTGAATCCCAACTAGGACACAATTTTACAATTTTAATGTAACTTCATTTTAAAATAATAAGTTCTTATGGGGTTGTCCTTTAGATTCATGTACTGAAAATGAAAGACCAATGAGAAAAAATGATGGTCTAGACAAAAGTAGTAATGTCAAAGTGTGTTGGCTAAATCATGTGGAGGAAAATATGTCCCTAGTAGCTTTGGGAATAGGAATGGGGATTGGATTTGGGGGAGTGGTTACTATCTTTATATTTTGTAAAAGAGCTAAATATTAGCTATTGTATCCCTATATCCCAAAACCTCAACCTTTTTTTTGGGTATGTAGATTTCCTACATAATCTCAATAGATGTTACATTCCATTATACCAAAAGATAAGTGTAGAGAATAAAAAGGTTATTCACTCCAAATATTATTTTCTAAATATTTAAAAAAATCAAAACATATTCTAATAGATACAAATTTAAAATTGATGTTTCATGACTTGAAATATATAATGTGCTTATGAAGTGATACTCTCAATTATTTATGTATCTTTGTGTGTATTGTTTTATAGCTATAGCTTGAGCAAGCCCAATTGTTAAGAATATATGTTTCTACTTGAAAGGTCACAAGTTCAAATCCAAAAAGTTCTCAACAATGTAAATTTGGAAAAATAACAATTTTGAATATGGTCTAGAAGTATGAAATGTAAGAAAATGAATTGGATTTTCCAATATATGACTTTTATTTATAGAAAAAATTTATAATCTTAGTTTTATATATTGTGTTAAATTATGAAAGTCATTATATCTTTGAAATTGCAAGGCCTTTTGTAAAATTATCTTAAGATTATTATACAATATGTTTTTTTAGATTGTAGGTCTCAATCCTTACTTGTGTATGTGTGTGCATGTATACCCAAGGAAATAAAAAGTTATAGTAAAAATAAATGAGGGAGGCATTTTAATATTCAAATATATGTCAAGATAAAATATCTAGATATTAGTAACACACACACACACATATATATATGGTTCCCCGATGAGGGTGCACACTTCCCTACTTCATGTGCCTCGAGGTGCATTTCAAACCTCGTATGAGCATACGATGAATCCATGAAGTTGGTGTGGAGATATCCACCCATGCAACAGTGTGGGAGCTCCTGCATTCATGAGGGGTGGCATTTATTAGGCATAATGGGGATGGTCTTTTCTCTCTATCTAATGGCATCTGGTGTAACTAGCAAGGAGAAAGTCAGGAATGGGAGCCCCCTGCTCGAATTAGGGAGGGTTGGCATCCTAGATGGTGTGTGGGGTCTAAGTGTTATTGGATATTATCCTCGTGCTTTTGTTCAGATCGAAGGATGGAAGGACTATTCGTGCATTAATTGTCTTTGGGCATACTGAGTGTGAGGGACTTCTTGCCAAATTACCCTAGTGCTCGTGTGTCAGAAAAGTGATTTTATGCAGATTCTACTAAGTAACTTTGGCACTATCATTCATTTGGGCATTTTGTGGCTTCCTCTTTGAGTAATTTATGTGAAATTTAAAATATGGGGGTGCTTTGGTGGAGTGTCAATTTCTTTTAATTGCTTTGTTATGATTTTCTGAAACTATGAAGCCCGCAATGGTTTTTGACTCGTAAGTGTGTCTGGATGTTGTTTGCAGTGGTGCAATTGGGTTTCAATGGACATTGACTTGTTTAGTTTCGTCTACTAGGTCCCCTAGGTCTGTTCTATTGGTGACCTTGGCCTTTTTTCCCATGGTATTACACTCTCTTGGCCTTTTGGTTTTGATGGTAAGTTGGGCTCCTCAACTCGAATATCCGATCTTGGTTCGTGTGTTTCCTTGAGTCTTGTCTACCATGGAGGGTTGGTGTGCTATTGCTAGTAGTTTGAGGAGTTGTGTTGTGCCTTGGATTTATGTTAACAATGAGTATTTGGGGGTTACTGTGTGCATTAGTGTGTTATCAGGGGCCTTTTATAGTTTTGTTGTGTTCTTCAGTGTTGGTATGCCTCCTCTATAGCAGGGAGGTAGGTGTTGTGTTAGTAGTTGGGGAGGTAGGCGAGTATCCTCTCATTGGGGATCTACAAGGTGACGAGATTCTTCAATGTCCCCAGCTCCCCAGGGTTCTTCTCATACGCAAGAGGAAATTCATCCTCAGGGCACTCTGGATTCATTGATTTAGTCTCTTCTTTGAAATGAGCATAAACTTAACAAAGCTCGCTAGGAAGAATGGGTTGAGCTCCTAAAAATTATTGGTCACCTTCAAAATACTCAATGGCAACTTCATGACCAGTTGGAAAACCTATGGTGTAGTCAATTTTTCACGTTATAGAAATTACAAAGATTGGATGAAATAATGGGCCACATGGAGGGTCATGTGCATTGTGACTATAAACCACCTCCATCTCCGAGGACTAACCCAGATAATTTGACTCTCATAAATTTCGCTGACTAGGATTGATTTTTGGTTTTTTCTATAGCATGCATGCATTTTGGCTTTTTTTCCTCATTAATCTCTAGCTATCTTATTTTCTAATTGGACTACTGATAGCTCTAAGAATATATGCTCGTTGTCTGACATTCATTGTGGAAAACACGCTTGAAGGGTAGTGGCCATAGACCTCTATTTCTTCAACTTGGAAGGTACCCATTCTCGATCTCTTGGAAATATATCTTTATTACACATTCTCAATCTTTCTGGCAATAGTTTGAATAGAAGAATTCCACCGTAGTTTGGCCACCTTAAAGCGCCGCAAGCACTTCAACTGCTGAGGTTTTATTCCACTTGAATTGGGTATGTTGCATAATCTACACATCTTGGATATTTCTTCTATTGGTTTAATTGGAAGAATTCCTCTTCAGCTTGGTAACTTAAAGCATTGTGAATGTTGAACCTCAACAGGAATAAGTTGAGCAGGGTTATTCTTGTCAATTGGGCTTTCTACAAAATCTAGAGTACCTGAACCTCGGTTTCAATGACTTCTTAGGAAATAGGCTTAATCGCACTAACGGCATAGCCAAGTCCATTCGAAATTTGACAAAGCTAAACTACTTAAATATCTCTATAAATAGCTCACTAGCAGTATACCTAAAACCATAGCCAATTTGACTGAGTTGAACAAACTATATCGTAATTCAGACACGTTCATTGATCCCATTCCTATTTTGTGTGAATTAGTTACTTTAGATATCAGTGACAATAGGTTAAATGATAGCATCCCTGAAGTTATTACTTATTTAAAAAAAGCTTGAAAGCCTTATTCTCTCTAACAATAATTTTACAAGCACAATTCCTAAAACTATAGGGAATCTTAGTTTGTTGCATAGCTTATATCTGGACGTAAATAAATTCATTGGACATATTGCATACAATACAAGTGATGTAAACTCTTTAAATTCGCTAAATATATAATATAATAAATTATTTTTTTGGGAGTGTTCGTGACAGTATTAGTGGTATGGATGCACTTTCTAAATTAGATTTATCTGAAAATAGTTTGGAGCAACCCATTCTTATGGTATTCATAATTGCACTTTTATAAATATTTTTATTTTTCATTCTAATAAATTTTATGGGACATTGCCTGCATCTTTAGCCAACTATAAATAGCTACTTGCATTAGATTTCAGTAAAAATAAATTGACCAGTGAGATTTTTCAATATTTCACCTTTTTTTTAATGGATTGAGATTATTAATCCTTAGTTATAATAATATGCATGGTAGTATTCCTCAATATGTCATAAATTTTGTCATCTTGTGCTGTTGGATTTATCTAATAGTAAATTTATTGGAAGAGTGCCAATACATCTTGAGATTGTTTGGATATGTAAAGGTGTAAAAAATTATGTAATGTATGGATGTAATTTATAGAGAAATGGAGATAGTCATACACTATATTTGATTTGTCTTGTACTAATCTTACTAATAGAAATCCCCGCAAGCATAGGAAGTATGAGTGGCTTTTTATTGTTGAATTTAGCTCAAAATCATTTGGAATGGAATGTACCTGCAATTCTTGGTCAAATATCTACTTTAGAGGAATTGGACTTGGTTAATAATAATTTGAGTGCATCGATCCTTCAAGAGCTCTCTATGCTACACCAGTTGAGCATTCTAGATGTTTCATCAAACAAACTTTGTGGACTAATTCCAACTAGGACACAATTTTCCACTTTGAATATAACTTCATTTCAAAATAATAAGTACTTATATCTAGTAGATTCATGTACTGAAAATGAAACACCAATGAGAAAAGTTGATGGTCTTGATTAAAGTAGTAATGTAAAAGTGAGTTGGCTAAATCATTTGAAAAAAAGTATGTCATTAGTAGCATTGGGTATAATACTGGTGATTGGATTTGGGGGAGTGGTCATTATCATTATATTTTGTAAAAGAGCTAAATATTGGCTAATATATCCATATATCCCATCCCAACTTTTTTTTGGGATATATAGATTTCCTAAATAATCATAATGGATGTCACATTCTATCATACCAAAAGATAATGTGTAGAGAATCAAAAGGCCATTCACTCCAAATATTATTTTCTAAATATACACAAAAAAATATCAAAACATGCTCTATTGGATACAAATTTAAGATTTGATGTTTCATGACTTGAAATCTATAATGTTCTTATGAAGTTACACTCAATTATCTATGCATTTTATGTGTATTTCTTTATAGGTATAGTTTGAGTGCACCTAATTGTTAAGAATATGTGTTTTCACCTAAAAGTTTACATGTTCAATTCCAAAGAGGGCTTAAGTATGTAGACTTGGAAAAATAACAATTTTGAAAATGGTCTAAAAGTATAGAAAATGAATTGGATTTTCCAATATATGGTTTTTATTTAGAGAAAAAATTATAATCTTAGTTTCGTTAGTGATATGTAAAATTATCTTAACATTTTCAATTACTTTTCTTTTTTTTAAATCGTAGGTCTCAATGTTTACTAGTGCATGTATGTGTATGTAGAGAGAGAGTAATAAAAAAATATAGTAAAAATAAATGAGGGAGGTTTGAGTATATGTGAAGACAAAATATTTAGAAATTAGCAATACACACACACACATATATATATTACAAATTATATATTTGGAATATGCTACTTGAATCTTTATGTGTTTGTAGTGTCATGAATAATGGATTTGTCTAGCTTATAGAAAAAAGTGTTAAAAATAGAGATGTATTTTGAAAAATTGAGGATTTCATGTATTTGTAGCCTAAATTTCCAGGTTTTTCATTCCAAACCTGTCTTTTAGGAAACCAAATCAACAAGCACATTAACTTCCCCCTTCAAAAATGAAACCAACTCAACTAACAAATTGACTTCCCCCTTGAAAAAAATTGAATTTAATAGAATGGACATGTTCTTAAGGAATATGTATGCATTATAAAAGTGCACACATGCTCACTGAGGAATATGTGTGTGCTACTTGAGCACAAACATGCTCATGCAAAGAGGGAAGTGAGGGTTGGGAGAGATGCAAGAGAGAGGAGGAAGGGGAGGGGGAGAGAGGGAGGCATAAATATGTGACGAAGAGTAACACCCTCCTCCCACACTTACCCAAGTTAACTAGTCCACCAGGTTAAATATGTGACGAAGAGTTACTACTATATGATTAATCTCCCCAAGTACAGTTAAGGAAGTGGAATCGAAAAAACAAGACCAAGTTGACCTTCCTCAGAAGCTACAAAACTCCCAGGGGCTAACCAACAACCCTAGGTGCCCAACCCCTGATTTAGCTTACTTCTTGACTGAACTAACCTCCATTCATTCCCATGACAAGGCATCCATGTGACTGTAACCCTCAAGTTGCTCTCATGTCAAGGAATCCATGTGAATGCAGCCCTTTTCAAGCAGTTATGTGCCAGCGACCCTGAATTCTGAGCCACATTTTCAAGGTTAGGACTCAGGCCTATTCCTAGGTCTTGATGAAATTCTCAGAAATTATAAATAACATGAAGACAAGGCTTCTTATGTAAAAACACGAACAAGGACCTAACATGATTCACCCTAACCATGATAGGCATTTCATCAAACACATGATGAAAATGTAATGTACAGGTCATAAAAAAACATTTGAACATAGGGACCTCATACTTATCTAAGAATCATCAAGAAGGTATTATTCCATCTCACATGAGTTGCATTATCATCTATTATGTTATTCATTTATTAACATTTCATCTACTAACCAAACCATGATGAGAGCCATAACTCAAGACTGTCATAAAACCATACTTATAACCAGCATATAACCAGATAAACAATAGTAAGATGACAACCATCATAGTCACATAATAACAAGTATATTTACATATAGAACATAAGAGGAAAAGAGCTCTTATTAACATATGCAAATCCAACCAAGTTAGGGACTTCCACATAACACCTAACCATAGATTGGGCTAAACAAAATCTCTCTTTCAACCAGTCACCCCCATGCCATATTCCAAGAATGAATGTGGGATCTCATGGAATAAACCAAGAAAACCACACTAGGGATTCCAAAGGCCAAACCACCTTAACTCTCAACCAGTGATTCTACCTCACAGTTGGACAACACTAACTATCACTTGATTAGTCTCATCCAAGTTGTCCAAGGCACCAAAGCATTTCTTCCAACCTAACTTCTAGGATTAGTAAGTCAACCCACAGTTGTCATTGGGCTCTAGAGCGTTTGTCCAACCAAGGTTACTAGGGCTAATAACTGAACCCCCCAATGGCTCCAGAGGGTTTTTCCAACTAAGGCTTCCAGGACTAGTAACTCAACCCAACTTGTTACAAGGCTTCCAAATCGTTTGTCCTACCAAGGCTCGAGGAACTAATAACTCAACCCACAACCATAATTAACATGAGAAACAACTAGAAAACAAAAGATAAAACCCAAAACATCATAGTTATCTAGGAAATGACAAGGATAGGAAAAACCACTGTCAATCTAGGAAATCCTCCATGCAAATGGAAGATCATAACCAAGAAACCACATGCATGCGCCACGCATGCCAAAACTAGCAAAGAAATCATGCATGTAATTTAGTACCTAGAAGCAAAACCCATTGTAGCTATTGATCCTTCTATCCTCTTACATTGTCCTACTTTTCCTTTGCCTTCTTGCTTCAAATCCCAAGTATGTTACACTCCTCCAATAGTTCTCCAAGAAAACTCTAAGTGTCCAAGAGTATGAGAGTGAGAGAATAAAAGAGAGAGCTCCAAGTTGAAACTGAAAAAAGGTTGTGAATTGATCCTAAGAAGCCCTTTTATCATTCAGGCCTCTATTTTCTACATTTTCCATTATTTTCCTACATGTTTCTCCTCACATGCAACATGTGACCTTTCACCTTCCTTTTCTCCTATTTTCCATTATTTTCATAAATAAAATGCCAATAATGCCTCATGTATTTCCAAAGCCTTTTCCATTGCCTTTACCAATTTCCATAGCCATTAATTAATCACAAGTGATCCCCACCACTATGTTTTTACCCAACATTCAACTTTATTTTTCCTTTATTAAATTTATTATATGGATTTTTAACCTGAGGCTATTACAGACCCATCCCCTTAGGGGAACACCATCCTCAGTGTTCAATGACACCTAAAAATAGAAATACTGTTGAAAATAAAAACATACTACACATGGAGCTTTATAGCACAGCTCGTTGCAGCATTTACAATGAACAACCTGTTGAAAGCAAACCAACATGACAAACATAGAAACATGACAACCATACCGCTTATTGGAGCTTTATAACACAAATTGTTGCAGTATTTACATCCATATACATATATACATAAACCAAATATGATTTGCCTCAACCAAAAACAAAGAAGGATACATAGGCCACATATGATCAACTATCTCCCATGTAGCTTCATCAATCCCAAAGTGCTTCCACTGCACTTTAACCTGCTCGATTGCTCGATTCTGGAGCATGACAATATTTCTCTACAAAATGCACTAAGGTTCTGGCTGGAATTTTCCTTCCAGATCCACCTGCAATACAAACCAATCAATAACATGATCAACATCTTTCACATATCTTTTAAGAAATGAAACATGGAAAACATTATGGAATTCCATTGTCGAAGGTAGTGCAAGTTGATAGGCCACTGGTCCAATCCTCTTAAGGATCTTGAAAGGGCCACAATACCAAGGTGCTAACTTGGCACATGACTCAATCCTGAATGAGCTCTTCTTGGGCTTGATGCACAAGTACAAATGTTCCCCAATCTAAAACTCCTTAAACAACCTGTATTAATCTGCATAACTTTATTTCCTGTCTTATGTTGCCTTTAGATTCTTCTCGATTACTTGCATTTCATGTTCCATCTCTGCAAACATGTTTGGTCCAATCAACACCCTATTCACTGGATCACTCCAACTAATGGGAGTATTACAACTCCACCCATAGAGTGCCTCGAAGGAACTCGTCCTCAATGAATCATTGTACCCATTGTTGTAAGCAAGCTCAACTAGTGGAATATACTCTTCCCACTTCCATTGCTAATGCATCACATACATCCTACACATGTCCTCCAAAATTATATTTACCCTCTTTGTCTGTCCATCTATCTATGGATGATAAGTTATGTTGAAGCCCAACTATTTACCCAAACTTGCAAATAACTCCTTCCAAAACTTGGAAGTGAAATTAGCATCCTTGTCTGACACAATCTTCTTCAGAACACCATGCAATCTCACTATCTCTCTAATGAATAATTGTGCTACATCATTAGCTGAATAAGTAGACTTCACTGGAATGAAGTGTGTTACCTTTTTCAACTTGTCCACCACAACCATGATAGAATCATGTTTTCTAGATGTCCTTGAAAAACTTGTAATGAAACCCATGGAAATGACATCCCATTTCCACTCTGGAATAAAAATCGGCTACATTAATCCACCTGGATTCTTACACTTTTCTTTTCCCTATTGAAAATACAAGCACCTAACCACAAAATCTTCCACTTCCTTCTTCAAATTCGACCAATAATAGAACTTATTCACCATTGTCAATGTATTATAATATCCTGGATGACCTAAATATGGCTTAGCATGAAATTCCCTCAAGATAAGCTTCTTGAGCTCATTATTTTTTGGTACATATATCATGTCCCTAAATTTTACCAAACCATCTCTCATGAGACGATAGTCCACATCCTGATGACCTATATCCTTTTGTAACCTATGCCTAAGCTTCCTATAATTGTCATCCCGATCTCCTACTTGTAGGATATGTTCTTATAGAACTGTCCCATATGAACTCATAACTATTATATGATTTACATGTACTCTTTTCTTGAGAGCATCTTCAACCATGTTCTCTTTCCCCTTGACGTACCTGATTTCAAAGTCAAACTCACTGATCATGTCCAACCATCTAGCTTGTCTGGCATTCAGATTTGGTCGATTAAATAGGTATCTCAATCCACTATGATCACTCATCAAGATAAACCACCTATAATGTCTCCACATATTCAAAGCATGGATGATCGTTACCAACTCAAGATCATGTGTAACATAATTCTTCTTGTGCTCATTCAATCTCCTTGAATCACAACATACCACTTGTCCCTCTTGCATCAAGATTTCACCAAGTTCTCTCTTGTAGGCATGTATACACACCACAAAATCTTTATCTAGATCTACAATATTTATAACTGGAGAATTTGTCAACATTGGCTTCAACTGCTCAAAACTTGTTGCGCATTCCTCTGTCCATTCAAATTTCTTCCCTTTCCTTTGCAACAATGTAATAGGATAATAAATTTGTGAGAAGTTCCTGATGAGCCTCCTGTAATAACCTGCTAACCCCATAAATGACCTTACCTCATCCACATTCTTGGGAGTTTCTCGTTCCATAATAGATTTTATCTTTTCTGGATCCACCGTTATGCCTTCCTTGAAAACCACATTTCCCATGTAATGTACCTTTGTTTAAAATAAATACCTTTACTAAGCTTGGCATACAACTCATTCTCTCTTAGAAACTCAACACTGATACTAAGTGTTTGACATGCTCTTCCTCATTCTTAGAATATATCAATATATCATCAATGAACACAATAACAAACTTGTCCAGATTAGGACGCAATACACTATTCATCAAGAACATGAAAATAGCTAGAGAATTAGTTAGACCAAAAGGAACTACAACAAACTCATAATGCCCATACCAAGTCTGAAAAGCAATCTTGTAGATGTCCTCTTCCTTAATGCCTACCTGATGATATCTTAATCTCATATCAATCTTTGAGAACATCATTTCTCCATTCAACTACTTAAACAAGTCATTGATCCTCAACAACAGAGACCTGTTCTTGATGGTCACCTTGTTGAACTTCCTATAATCAATGCATAACCTAAGAGTATCATCCTCATTCTTCACAAACAACACTGGTGCACCCCAAGGCGATACACTTGACCTGATGTCTCCCTTGTCAATAATTTCCTTCAATTGCAACTTCAATTCCATTAACTCTGATGTGCTTATCTTATATGATGCCTTTGATGTTGGTGCTTCCCCTAGTACTAACTCAATAGAAAATTCCACTTCCCTGTGAGGCAATAACTCTACAATATATGTGGGAAATACATCCTAAAACTGTTGTATAACTGGGAACCTCTTCAAAATTTCTCCATCCTCAAGATCCTTACCTTTATCACTGGAAATATGTACTGCAAATAAAACAAACCCTTTCTTGCGACTGCGCTTCACTTGCTTAGTTGTAACCATTATGATTGATTTTGCTTTCTTCTTACCTTGCAATATCCTTTGTCCTCCATTTTAATCCAAGAAATCAATAGCCTTGTCATAAAAATCCACCTTGGTCCTATGAAGATACAACTAGTCCATACCCAACAACATATTTTATGATCCCAATGGAAGCACATTCAAATGCGTTGATGTAGGCATACCATTCAACTCAAATCCACAAGCTCTTACCTAGTGATGAACCCTTTTCTTTTTTCTTCTAGCCAACTGCACTAACCAAGATTATAAATGCACTTATTTATTTATCCACCAGGTCAGGATTAAACTAACTATAATTAGATCCAGGGTCAATCAAAATAGAAACAATTTGATCACAATTCTTACCGTCCATCTCAATAATAGATGTCTGGTGATCCACCTAGCTATTATTCAACACTGCATAAATCCGAGGAATACTCTGTCCAACATCCCCTACTATCTATGCCTCCTAAGCATTGTAGATCTATGATATTCCACCCTGATGTTGTGGAAAATCTCTCCTCCAATGATCTTTTCCACAACTCCAACATTGCAAAATCTTCCTTCCATCACCCTTGTTCTTCTACTCAAATTGAAATTCCTATCCTCTGTGAGATGCATTGAACTTATTAGGTAGTGTTGCATTCTCTTTGTTACTTGTGTTATGAGGTATTGTTCTCTTTTTATCCCACTTTCCCTTATTCTTATCATTACTTTTCCAATCCTTCTTAGTTTCATATTTGCGCTTCGATTTCTCATAACAATGCTTTAACTTTTTGATGGCTTCCTCCAATGATATAGGCTCATCAAACTTGGTGTAGGGTAAGACCCACAGATACCTATAGTATGCATTAATATGCATAACACTTCTGTCCCAGGTATTTAACTCTGCAATGGAGTCAAATCTTCAATATACATGAATGGTTAAGGCCCTACATAATAGTTCCTTTATCAGAACTCAATCACCCCACCAAAACCTCCTATCAGGACTGTTAAATAAGCCTCAAGCCTTTGTTTATGACTTTATTAAAGTCTTCCCTTATATCCTTCTTATTGGGACCTTCGGGACACATACACCCACCTAAACTTTTAATCATTCATTATTGGGTTCATTCAACCCTCATAACCCTTCTTTAAATCTTAATCCCACATTATAACTAAAACACCCTTTAAGGTTGGTTATACCATGGACTTAACCCATAATTCCTTCATATTGTGCTTTATCCCTTTAAACCCATTTACAAAGGAATACTCTCAAACCATACCTTTTTTCCTTTGTCACGGACTTTGCACAGTCCCCGAGGTTAAACCTCATCGCAATCGGCCATCGCGTCCACTGCTGCACACCACATATATATTTACATCACCCCCTCTATCTCTAATATTCCACTATCATAATGCATATGTTGACTCTTTTACACTAAAAAGCTAACCATACATAAATACGGGAATACAAAGGAAATCCGCTCTGGACCATATAAAGGGAACTCAAATCTACTACAACCGCGACTATAAATATTATTGGTTCTGCCTTTCTCGCATATCACATACCTTTGCACTCATATTATCTCGACGCCCGATCGCCCATAACTCCAATCACCGATCGTTGATTATCGTTGTCGACGATATCACAACATCGCAAATCGCTCTATTCAAAGACCCATTCCAGTCCTTGTCCCAATGGTTTCCGTCAATGCAATAAGATTTTTTCTGCTCTTTAGTGACGTCATCTGGACCATTGATCCTCGAGAACTAACGGTTGCTGAGCGTTGAACCTCACTTCTATGTTCTTCCTTTTTCACTTAGTTTTTGCGCTAGACTTTAGTTCTTTTGTGGTTTGCTCTTCTTCAGACTTCTTGTTGTTTTATTGTGCAAATCCTATTGAGCTTTACTCCTTTGTGAATCTCACTTCTCTTTCACCTCAGAGCTTCACTCTTTTCCCCAATTTGATTCAAGGATCCTTTTACGATTCCTTAGAATCAACTTCGTTCCTCTGCGTCCTTCAGAATTATGCCTGCAACTTGTTGCAGAGCCTACAAATTCACAAGTAATTCATACATTAAATACTTCCTCAACATATTGACACAGTCAGGAAATAAACTCTATATATATATGTAAAATCAAAGATTACATTCGAGACTTCTCTGTCTCGCACAGGCTTGATTTTTCACTATTAGTGGCATCTCTCTTTTGACTCTGCTCATAGGCTTACATATATCCTAGCATTGGTTCTATTGAACTAATTCTGGGGTAAATCCTAAACTGACTCCTAAATCCTCTGTACTGACTCCTAAATCTTCTGTCCACTTCTACTTCCATTAATTCCTAAAGTCTCTCTCTCCTCCCTCGAATCATGGACTGCTTTAAGAGTTATAGTTGGCTTTGGACTCTTTTGGAATTACTACCCACTCATGTTCTCATTTATTCGAGAGCACTTACAATTTCCTCCCATTATCTAATTAAATCACTAAAAGGCCTAAATTACATTAACTTGAGACTTAGGAAAACTATTTCCTAAAAATACATGACCCCCCTATGTCTACTTAATTACAATGATTTTCCTTGGGTTGAATGCTCCTGCATCAGACTCCCAAAGTAGAAAATATTCATGATCTCCTGATCATGTGTCTTTTGGTCTTTGTCTTCCTGGATCCCACACTTTGTTCTGTAACTGTCCACATGCTTTGTTCCCTTGTTGTTGCTGTACTTCTACTGTCTTTTGCTCCATTTTCTTCTTCTTGTCAATCGGGTTCAAGTTCTAATTGATATTGCTTGTTGTTGCTACCATTTTCCTCCATTTGAATTGCTTCATCATCAGTTGCCACGTTTCTTCAATCTCTGTTTCCAGCACATCTTTGGACTGGTTCATATTCTGCTTCATATTTCTGCCTCCTTTTTGTTTCAGGTTTTTGTTGTTGTCTTCTATGCTGACTCCTATAATGACTCTTGCTTTTCTTGCTTTGTTGGTTTCTACCTTGCTTGCTCCAACTTTTTCTTTGCTTGCTTCAACCTTTGCCTTGGTTTCTTTGCTAACTCTTGCCTGGTTTGCTGCCTCCCTATCATCCTTACCTTATTTCATGATTGAATCATGACTGTTCAACACTTTCTCCAGCAAATTAATTTCTCTATTCCATGCATTGAGTTCTTCCACAGAATTCTCTTCTTTCACCTTTATTTGGCTGCTCATTTGTGCCAAAGATCCTTCAGCATTTGCAACTAAACCTGCATTCACAAACCACTTGTTAAAATTAAAAACATAAGGCTGTTGTGCCTTATCTTCCTTTGGCAACAATTCAATTTTCTCCTCTGTTTCTTTCTCCCCTATCAGCACATTAGTATTATGATTTGAACTCTCAAAAGAACTCATGAGACTATCCATTAGTCTCTCTTCCACACCACCTGTCCTAATGACATTTTCCCGCCCTTTTCCATTGTAGTGAAGTCGTTCTTCTGCAATCTTACTGTCATACTCTGCATTTTCCAGCAAATATTCTAGCAATGCAATTTCTCTATGACACTTTTCCAGTATTTCATCATCACTTCCAATATTAAGTTCTTTCTGCTGTAATAATTCATTACTTCTTCCATTTAAGAGACATTCTCCATCCTCCTTTACTTTAGAGTTTTTATCTTCTGAAAGATCCTTCTTCATACTTCTGACAGCTTCAACAAATTGCTCATCCTCTGTAAAACACTCCTTTATTAGTGTTTTTTCTCCCATTGCTAAGTCTTTTGCATAGAATTCTTCCTTCTTAACATCTTTCAGTAGATGTACTTCTCTTCCCTTGACTGTCTCTACAGCTTCCATGGCTACTTCCATTGCGCCTATCATCATAGTGAATTGATGATCCTTTACTATGTTTTCAGTTAACATAGTTTCTTCTTCAATTTTGCCTTCAGTCTCTTGCTGTTTATCTTCCCCAAGAGCTATCCTTGTCTCACCATCTGCATTATCATTCTCCTGCATTTGATTTTCATCAATAACATTAATCAAGCTCATTTGATTTCCTTTCCGAGACAATATTTCTTCATTCTTCATCAGAATAAGATCCTGATTTCTCATCTCCATGACAGCTTCTTTAGACTCATCCACAGATTTTTCCTTTTATATGCAGTCAAATTCCTCTTCTTTTGAAAAGTTTTCTTTGTCACCTTTTGCTTCTAGATATTCATCTCCTTTGAAGATATCTTCAAAGCGTTGCTTTTCTCCTGCAATATTTGCTACCATACACAAACTATCAGTTTGAAAAATATAAGACTCTATGGTCTCACTTGATGGTTCATCCATCATATCTCCTTGCTATTCTAAATCCTTCATATGATTCATCAATTCTTCAATGGTCTCTTCTTCAATCTCCTCAATCCCTTCACTTGGTTGCTTGATATCATTCTCCAACTACATATGAGACCTAACTATCTCATCTTCTTCCAGAACAGAATTTAGATTTTGCTGGTCTTCTTTCTTCTTTATGAAAATATCAACAAATTGTCCTTCCTTAGATGTTTCACCTGCAAAAATACACAAATTGTCAGATTTAAACCCATGTGACTCTTTGGCCTCACTTGAAGTTTCAGTCTTCAAGTCTTCATCTTCACTTTCTCCCAAAATTTCTCTTTGTTCTGGTTCACAAATGGACACTTCCATTCCCAACTCAACTTCCTTGAGTTTTTCCATCAGCCACTTCACTTGCATTTACTATAGCCTTCTTTGTATTTCTTTCCATTTTACTGGCTTCTTCCTCAAGACCCAACCTAGTCTCTGGTCTTCTTCAAGTACCCTCTTTAATGTATCGAGTTGTTCTTTTAATTCAGTAACCTCTTTGTCAATATCCTCTTGACTCATCCTCTTGCCATTTGCTTTGCAATCCTCTTTCTTATATCCTCTGTTGTGGCTTCTTTTTGAACCTCTGCTATGACCATCAGTAGTCATCTTGTTCTCTTCTTTCTTCATGAGCTTCAAGCATCTGCAACATCTAGTCCTCCTTGCTGTAATCTTACCTCACTAAGCTCTCCTCAATCTTTTGGTAAGCATGGTCCTCTATCTGGAACCTCCTCTTGAGAAACACCTTTGCTCCTTCTAGGCTTCTGTAATTTCTCATTCTCTCTTGAGAACACTTCAGCTGTCCTCTCTGTCCAATCTCTTGTTGGATTCTTCAGGTTCACTGCCACTTCTCCTTCATCAGAGTATTCTTCTTAATCTATCTTCAAGAACTCATCTATTCTTCTCAGAGCTTCTCTTGTTGTCACCTGTGAATTAGTATATAAACACAAATCCTCAATTTAAAATAGAACACGTTATCTCACCTTCAAGATCTCAGCATGATCTTGTTTCACCCATTCTTCTGCACTTTAAATAGACTTCCCTCTGTTTTGTCTCCGAGTCCTCTTTCCTTCAGAACTTTTATTAAGTAATCTTTCTTTTTCTTTCCTCTATTTTGTTTATTCCAAGCCTCTGCTAGAACCGCTACAACCTCCCACTATAATCTCTATCATTCATCCATTTAACTTTATCCACATTACCTTATTCTATGTGCAAACTCCCTTTCACAGAAATATTTGCTCGCTCTGATTTCAATTCTGCTCTGATACCACTAATGGTGCAGGGTAAGACCCGCACATACCCATAGTATGAATTAATATGCATAACACTTATGTCCTAGGTATTTAACTTTGCAGTGGAGTCAAATCTTCAATATACATGAATGGTTAAGGCCCTACATAACAGTTCCTTTATCGGAACTCAATCACCCTGCCAAAACCTCCTATCGGGACTGTTAAACAGGCCTCAAGCCTTTGTTTATGACTTTATTAGAGTCTTCCCTTATATCCTTCTTATCGGGACCTTCGAGACACATACACCCACCTAAAATTTTAATCATTCATTATCAGGTTCATTCAACCCTCATAACCCTTCTTTAAATCTTAGTCCCGCATATATAATTAAACCACCCTTTAAGGTTGGTTATACCATGGACTTAACCTATAATTCCTTCATATTGCGCTTTATCCATTTAAACCCATTTACAAAGGAATACTATCAAACCATACCTTTCTGCCTTTGTCACGGACTTTGCACAATCCCCGAGGTTAAACCTCATTGCAATCAGCCATCGCATCCATCGCTACACACCACATATATATTTACATCACCCCTCCGACTTTGATATTCCACTATCGGAACACATATGTTGACTCTTTTACACTAAAAACCCGACCATACATAAATACGAGAATACAAAGGAAATCCACTCCGGACCATATAAAGCGGAACTCAAATCTATTACAACCGCGACTATAAAAATCGTCGGTTCCGCCTTTGTCGCATATCGTATACCTCTACACTCATATTAACCCGATGCCCGATCGCCGATTGCCAATTATCACTGTCAAAAATATCGCAACGTCACAAATCCCTCTATTCAAAGACCCATTCCATTCCTCTTCCCAATGGTCTCCGTTGATGTGATAATATTATGTCTGCTCTTTAGCGACGTCATTTGGATTGTTGATCCTTGAGATCTAATGGTTGTTGAGCGTCAAACTTCACTTCTCTGTTCTTCCTTTTTCACTTAGTTTTTGCGCTAGACTTCAGTTCTTATCTGGCTTTATCTTCTTCGGCCTTCTTGTTGTTTTATTGCACAAATCCTCCTAAGATTTACTCCTTTGTGAATCTAACTTCACTTTCACCTCAGAGCTTCACTCTTTTCCCCAATTTGATTCAAGGATCCTTTTACGATTCCTCATAATCAACTCCGTTCCTCTGCGTCCTTCAGAATTCTGCCTACAACCTGTTGCAGAGCCTACAAGTTCACAAGTAACTCATACATGAAATACTTCCTCAGCATACTGACATGGTAAGGAAATAAACTTTGTACATATATGTAAAAACAAATATTACATTCGAGACTTCTTTGTCTTGCACAAGCCTGATTTTTCACTAATAGTGACTTCTCCCTTTTGACTCTTCCTGTAGGCTTACATATATGCCATAATTGGTTTTATTGAACTAATTCTGGGGTAAATCCTAAACTGACTCCTAAATCTTCTGTCCGCTTCTACTTCCATTAATTCCTAAAGTCTCTCTCTCATCCCTCAAATCATGGACTGCTTTAATAGTTATAATTGGCTTTGGACTCTTTTGGCATTACCGCCCACTCATGTTCTCATTTATTCAAGAGAACTTACAATTTCCTCCCATTATCTAATTAAATCACTAAAAGGCATAAATTACATTAACTTGAGACTTAGAAAACTATTTCCTAAAAATACATAACCCCCCTATGTCTACTTAATTACAATAAGTTTCCTTGGGCTAAATGCTCCTGCATTAGAACTCAATTCTATCTTTGAATGTTATCGACAACCCACTGATTAATCTTTTAATCTTTGCTTTCTCCTCCTTAAGATAAAGCACATACCTCAATAATTCCAAGAATTTGTTAGTGTAATCCTCATCAGTCATGGATCCCAGTTTCAACTCAGAATTATTTTGCCCTGTCATCATAGTATCTCTCTGATAGGTACTTCTTCCTGAAAAATCTCTCAAAATCACTCCAAGTTGTAGAGCACCTAGAAGGTATGCTTTTGACTAGAAATCTAGTGGTTTTTCAATAATAATTGTAACCTTTTCTGCATTGTGAGTTCAAAGAAGATAAAGGGTTTTGATCAAATGTGCAATAATCGATAAAGGAAGATCAAGTACTAATGATTGACGTTTTCTATGCAGGAAGACGTGGAAACAAAGGATTGGCGATTGAAAGCAAGAAGCAAAGGAAAATAACTACTGTCCCGCCAACAGGGAACCAAATGAGGACAAGATCAAGTAAGATTAGAGCCGAATAGCCCAAAGAAAGAATGCGGGATACTAAGACGGAGAATGCAAGAAGGGAAAGAGACGAATCGAACGATTAGCGAATCCCTCGGGATCTTTGATCCTGAGGGATCGCTGCTTTAACTTATCTTTTGATTATTTAGATACCTCCGTCATTTTTGTTATATAAAGGCACCACGCCATTAAACGGAGGGGGGACTGTTTTTTGTAATTCTAAGTTTCAGAACCAACTGTAATCATTGAGCCTCTCTGAGACCTAACTTTGTTATACTTTTGTTGATGCGATTAATATAAAAGACTTGGTGTTCATTTCGTCTCTGCATCTGGAGTAACTTAAGGCGATGTTCCATTGGCAGCCAAGGGCCCAGCTCCGAAGGACACTTGCTTTTGCATTATTATAATGTGTGGTTTGTTTATTTCCATTATTTAAGTAATCTGATACATCTTTTATGTGATATGCTATGCTTCGTTATAACAGATATCTGAATAAGTCCTTTATTTCATGTCTCTGCATTGTATAAGTGGATCTATTCGAATTGCATCTTTCAGCTATTTCTGTAGCGGAATGTTGGTATGAATGTTATTGTTGTCAGATCCATGAGAAATAGTATTCGTGAGACTTGAAAGCAATTTTACTTCGTTCAGGAACATAGTCATATCATCCATTACTCTCAGATTGCCGTAGTAGTAGAGAACGTGTACATACGGTTGAGGATTGCTATTCCATTTCTTTACTGCTGTTCCATTTCTTTACTGTTGTTCCATTTCTTTACTGCTGTTCCATTTCTTTATTGCTGTTCCATTTCGTTATTGTTGTTCCATTTCCAGACTGCTGTTCCATTTTACTTTTCGCTACTTGATTTACCTGCCTTTGTTGTTCTTAGTGTGAGAGTAGGCCTAAGGCTATAGTGAGCCTCAGCAAGACGCTGCTTAGCCCGAAACCTATAAGTCCATGCTCTGATTTCCTTTCTTTATCAGTTTCTAAAGGGATGGGTTATTGTTTCCGTACCCTTGACTGATCAACTACCTTGTGTGATTTTATCTTTTGGGTTAGTTTCGTTACAGCTTAGCATCTGTTTTCTTTCAAATCATTAGGACACTATACTACCGAGCATTACTCGGACAAACAGCCTCGGATTGAGTTACTCCTTGCAATAACAAAACGCTCCCGGATTGACTTATTAATGTGGGATAATTAGCGGTGTGAGGGACCCTAGTTATAGCTCTACATTTTGGCGTCGTTGCCGGGGAGGAGTAATAGCCATTTGCCCTTTACAGAGTAGTGCACAAATCTGCTAGGGGGGAGTTGGATTTTAAAAACGGAAGGTAAGAACCTGCGTACGGAGCATGTAAAAGCCCTGCTCCACCGTCCGCTCTCTTAGTAGAATTGCTGGTTGATAGGATTTAGTAGTTTTTAGAGTGCATGACTAAGCAGAAAAAGGTAGAAAAGAATATCAAAATTCCAGTCAAACCTGAAAAAGCCAAAGGACCGGTGACCCTTGGCCAAACAACCTTCATAGACGAAATCTATAAGAAAGCCGAATATCAGCCATCAGTAGGCCTCAGAAGGACTCATTCTAAGCAGCCTACTAGTTCCCTTCAGGCTACAGCATCACCATCTGGAGCCTACGCTGAGGTGCAGAGTCAGACTGTTGAACAGGACTTCCAAGAAATTGAAAATCCTGTGTCAAAACGGCTGCAAGAAGGGAACTTAAGCAACCTTTGTGAAGGAGAAGGGGAAACAGGGGAAATAGAGGAACCGAAATCTCCTTCTAGGATAATCCAGCTGTTAAACAGCCCAGATAAGGGAAGCGCAGCCAGAATTAATACTGAAGGCACCCCATTCCTTCAGATAGAAATCCCAGATAAGGGAAGTGTCATTAAGACAGCCCCTGCCAAGGCCGCCCCTTCTCAACCTAGGAACACCCTCCTAGAAATTCCGGAAGATTATTGGCACATATTTGATCCGATGGCGCAGAATCAGCCAAATGGTCAAACTTCTACATTGCAATATCCCATAGTAGATTCTGCTGCAAATGCCCCCATGAAGGCAATTCCTCTTCAACACATCCCAACGTTTCACGGACTCACATCAGAGGACCCTGATGCATTCTTATTTGAATTCGATGTGTTATGTAGAGGGTATGATTACACAACTGACCCTCAGAAATTAAAGTTGTTTCCCTCTACTTTGAAGGGAGCAGCTCTGAGATGGTTCATGGGTCTAGGTGGTGGAGTCATAAACAATTGGGAGCAAATGAAAGAGTCCTTTCTCAAGAAATATCAGGATTACTGTAGGTCAAGAGAACTGAAAGATGAAATCTTCCAAATGACGGCCAGACCAAATGAAACTCTAGAGGAATATGTAGAACGCTTCCAGTATAATTTACAGAGATCCCCGTATGCATCATTACCTCTGCCTGATAATGTGTTGAAAACTGCATTAATTAGAGGTATGAAAGAATTGTGGATTTAAACGTTGAATATCATGGGAAAAGGAGATATTTACCAAGAGAATTTTGCTTATATCATTAATCTATGTATTAGGAGTTCAAGAGGTAGCACAAGGATAAAACCAACATAATATGATAGGTTTGTTAGAGATAACAAAATATCAACAGAAGGGGTAACACGGGTAGAACTTGGGAATTTATTAGAAAACTTTAAAACTGATATCCTAGGGACATTAACTACTCAGCTTGATATTGTGCAGGCTAAACAAAAGCAAATGGAGACAGAGCAAAATCTGGCAATTTTCTGCCCCCGATGCAGAAGAAAACACAGCCACAAAGAATGTCCGCTAGATACAGTTCAAGCATGTGCTATCTGTACGAAAGACCACCTTACTGAAAGCTGCCCCTCACATCCTGGATTGAAGGTTGTATACAAGGAAGCAGAAGAAGAATCAGAACCAGCATACTTTGTTAACCAACATCGCCAATGGCAACCTAGGCAATCAGGTATGTTTTCGGATCCAGCTTCTTCTTTTCAACCTCCACAATACAATGCTCAGCAATATGGTATGTGGCAAAACCAATCTACACCTCCAGTCCCGAATTGGTCATCACAGCCGTTTCCTTCCCCAAATCCATGGATGAATCAGACAAACCAATTCGGATGGCCAAATTTTCCCTACACCCCACCATATTGGCAGAACAATTCATACCCTCCGCAATGGATTCCCCCCACTTCACAAGGTTCACCCTGGAAGACTAATTGGCCAAGATCGACATATCAGTCAACAGGAACTATTCCACTCCCTCAACCAACTCTGCCAGCCTTACAACAAAACCCCCAGTCTAATTTAAGGCCGCAACTCCCAGCCCAACCCAATCCCAATCCTAATAATAGACCAGTCCAATCCATCCAAATCATAGACACATCAAAAACTAGACTTGACCTAAGGGAGTGCAATGACCTTCAGTTACGATCTGGACGTATCATAGAAACAGAGGGAGACAAAACAGGTCACATTGAAGATCAGTTACCAATAGAACAACCCCTACAACAAAAGGATGTAAATAAGGAACAGACCCATCAACAAACAAATACATCCTCTCCTCCTTTCCCGGAAAGATTAGTCATACCACGACCAGTGCAACATCCAGACTTTGACATTATGGGAGAGTTACAAAACCTATATATAAAAATTCCATTCCTCCAGGCCATTCAAGATATTCCCATATACGCAAAGACTATAAAAGAACTGTGCATAAAAAAATCAAGGAGGAATATAACTACTAACCCTAGAGTCCAAGTAGTTGGAACTTTATCTGACCTGTTATCAGGAAAAGAGACACCTATCAAATACGAAGATCCCGGGAACCCAATTGTAACTGTCCAAATCTATGGTCAAACCCTGACTAACGCCTTAGTCGACTTGGGAGCTGCAATCAATATTTTGACAACTTCCACCTGCCAAAAGCTTGGCATCACATCAGTAGAACCTACTTCTACTTTGTTAGAATCGGCAGATCGATCCGTAGTTCGACCCGAAGGTACTCTATATGGTGTCATGGTTTCCGTAGATTCCTGGGAATACCCAACTGATTTCCTGGTAATTAATCCAAAAACCCGACTAGATGGACACCCGCTAATATTAGGAAGACCTTGGCTTACTACTGCCGATGCCTACATTGGTTGCCGGTAGGGAAATATGACTATAACCAAAGGACCAGATGTTAAAAATCTAGTTCTATATCCTCCAGCACAGCCAAGCCTGCCAATGATCAAAACCAATCAGTATCTTGTGTCATACCTTGCTAACAATATCAGAGCCCCATTGACTGTACAGAAGGCTTTAGATTTTAAAGATCAAATAGAAGATGATGCTATCAATAACTTCATCAGTCAAACCGAACCTAGATCTCACACACAGTGTTTTATGATAGAGGCAGCATTTGATAGTGACCTAGAAGAAGACCCCTTAAAAGATCCACATGACCAAACAATACCAGTAACTGTCGTTGCCAATAGTAAAGTAGTGGAAATTGAACCTAGTAAGACTCTAAATATTAATGTCAACCTTATGCCAGATCAAGAAATGAAGCTTGTTAGTCTTTTACAAAAATATAAGGGAGCATTTGCGTGGGATTACCCTGACATGAAGGGGATTGATCCTCAATTATGCACCCATCACATTTATATAGAAAAGGATGCAAGACATGTTCGTCAGCCACAAAGAAGACTCAACCCCCATCTAAAAGAAATAGTAAAAGCCGAACTTCAGAAACTTTTAGATGTTAATTTTATTTACCCCATCTCTGACAGTAAGTGGGTCTCCCCCCTAGTGGTGGTACCCAAGAAAAATGGGAAATGGAGGATTTGCGTGGATTACAGGGAGTTAAATAAGGCCACACAGAAGGATCACTTTCCCCTCCCATTTATAGATCAAGTACTGGACACTTTAGTAGGGAAGAAATTTTTCTCTTTCCTGGATGGCTTCAGCGGATATAACCAAATCCAAATCGCCCCTGAAGATCAGGATAAAACTACCTTTACTTGCCCTTGGGGAATGTTTGCCTATCGAGTACTACCCTTCAGCCTATGCAATGCCCCTGCTACATTCCAAAGGGCTGTTCTCAGCATCTTTGCAGACCTAATAAACGACGGACTCGAGGTGTACATGGATGACTTTACACCATATGGAGATGATTTTGACCCAGCCCTGGATACCCTGGAAAAATTCCTACAACGTTGTATCGCTACCAGACTTTGCCTGAGCCACGAAAAGTGTTACATGATGATGACAGAAGGGCTCATTCTAGGGCACTACATCTCAGCAGCTGGCATCCAGGTAGACCCGGCTAAAATTCAGATTCTTTTGCTCATCCCTACTCCCACTACTCAAACAGAGGTACGCAGTTTCCTTGGATTTTCTGGATATTACAGACGATTTATAGAACATTACTCACATATTGTTGCACCTCTATATGCTTTAACTGGCAATGTTGATTTTTTGTGGACAGAAAAATGCGACCAGGCTTTTAAGGAATTGAAGAACCTGTTATCAACAGCTCCAGTCCTTCGAGGACCCAACTGGAATTTGCCATTTCAAATCTCATCTGATGCCTCGGACACAGCAGTTGGTGCAGTCTTGGGGCAAGAAGAGGATAGGAAGCCATACGCTATTTACTATATCAGCAAAAATTTATCCTCTGCCGAACTCAATTATATTGTTACTGAAAAGGAATTCTTGGCTGTAATGCATGTTGTTAACAAATTTAGACATTATATTATAGGCTATCCTGTTGTGTTATATACAGATCATTCTGCTATTAAATATTTGGCAAATAAACCTGTTACGAATGCTAGAATAACCAGGTGGTTGATCTTATTGCAGGAATTCGACATCACAATCAAGGATCGACCTGGCAAGGAGAACCTTGTAGCTGATTTCCTCTCACGGATACCGAAAGCAATTGAAACAGCAGCGGTGGAAGATCAATTCCCTGATGAGCACCTTTTTGCTGTTGCTGTTCGAACACCCTGGTATGCAGATGTCGCCAATTACCTCGTAGCCGGTAAGTTACCAAAACACTTAACCCCTCAGGAACGCAAGCAGATCATTCAAAAGAGCACTCGGTTTTCATGGATTGGAGGCCATTTGTTCCATACAGGGGCAGACATGCAAATCAGAAGGTGTATTCGAGAAGACGAAATCTTCGACATTCTAAAAGCTTGCCATGATGGGCCATGCGGGGGACATTTCGCCAAAAAAAGAACAGCACATAAAGTATTGCAGACCGGATACTATTGGCCTACAATTTTCAAGGATGCGAAAAAATTTGCACAAGCCTGTGACAACTGCCAGCGAGCAGGAAAACCTGGCCAAGCTGATGAAATGCCTCTAAGACCACAATTGGTCATTGAGCCATTTGAACGATGGCTCTGGACTTCGTTGGGCCCATCAATCCATCATCAAATCAGAGGACATACATTCTGGTGGCGACAGACTATGTTACTAAATGGGTCGAGGCTGAATCATTACCTAGCGCTACAGAAGACTCCGTGATACAATTCTTGTTCCATTTGTTTGTACGTTATGGACTTCCGAGAGAATTAATCACTGATGGTGGACCACAATTTGTTGGAAATACATTAGCTGCAACACTCAACAATTACCATGTCCAACATAAGATTACTATCCCATACCATCCGCAGGCAAATGGGCAAGTAGAAAGTAGTAATAAGGTAATAGAGTCAATTTTAACAAAAACCATTGCATCGCATTGGCGAGATTGGGCTGCTCGACTATCTGAGGCACTGTGGGCCTACAGAACCACATGGAGAAGTACTAAAGGCTATTCACCCTATCAATTAGTGTTTGGAAAGCAGCCAATTTTCCCCATAGAATTTGAAATCCGAACGCTACGAACCGCACAGGAAGTCGGCCTAGATCTGAGTGAGGCACAAATCAATCGATTACAGCAGATTAATGAATTGGACGAAATCAGGCTCTCTGCATTACAAGATACAGCATTGATTCAACAGCAGCGAGCTAAATGGCACAATGCACTTATCAAGAATAAAGTCTTTCATGAAGGAGACTGGGTTCTGTTATACGACTCTCGGTTTCAGGATTTCCTGGGGAAACTCCAGACTCGATGGTTAGGACCATACGAAATCCAGAAGGTGCATGATAATGGGACCCTCTACCTGATCACAATTGACGGTTCTGGATATGCATTCAAGGTAAATGGCCACCGAGTTCGCCTTTATCGAAAGCCACTCACTCGGGAATCCTTATGTCAACAGCTGCGACAAGATACTGATATGAAAATTTTAGGAGAGGAAGCGCAATCTTCCTCACCTATAGCTTAAGAAATTCATTTCATAACTTGTACATAACATCTTGTATATATGTTTCCTTGATTTCTTTTTCCAAGTGTCCTTGTTGTTCCTTTGCGAAAAGGAACAGCACTTGTGTGATTTTGCTGTTCCTTTTCAAAAGGAACAGCTTTTGAGTGTTTTTGCTGTTCCTTTGTAAAAAGGAACAACACTTTTGCTTTTTGCTGTTCATTTGTGAAAAGGAATAGCACTTGCGTGTTTTTGTTGTTCCTTTGCGAAAAGGAACAACACTTGTGTGTTTTGTTGTTCCTTTGCGAAAAGGAACAACACTTGTGTGTTTTTCTGTTCCTTTGCGAAAAGGAACAGCATTTGTGTGTTTTGTTGTTCCTTTGCAAAAAGGAACAGCATTTGTGTGTTTTGCTATTCCTTTGCGAAAAGTAATAGCATTTCTCTGTTTTGCTGTTCCTTTGCGAAAAGGAACAGCATTTGTGTGTTTTGCTGTTCCTTTGCGAAAAGGAACATCATTTGTGTGTTTTGATGTTCCTTTGCGAAAAGGAACAACACTTGTGTGTTTTGTTGTTCCTTTGCAAAAAGGAACAGTACTTGTGTGTTTTGTTGTTCCTTTGCGAAAAGGAACAGCATTTGTGTGTTTTGTTGTTCCTTTGCGAAAAGGAACAACACTTGTGTGTTTTGCTGTTCCTTTGCGAAAAGGAACAGCACTTGTGTGTTTTGTTGTTCTTTTGCGAAAAGGAACAGCATTTGTGTGTTTTTGTTGTTCCTTTGCGAAAAGAAATAGCACTTGTGTGTTTTGCTGTTCCTTTGCAAAAAGGAACAGCATTTGTGTGTTTTGTTGTTCCTTTGCGAAAAGGAACAACGTTTGTGTGTTTTGTTGTTCCTTTGCGAAAAGGAATAGCACTTGTGTGTTTTGTTGTTCCTTTGCGAAAAGGAATAGCATTTGTGTGTTTTGCTGTTCCTTTGCGAAAAGGAATATCACTTGTGTGTTTTGATGTTCCTTTGCGAAAAGGAACAACATTTGTGTGTTTTGTTGTTCCTTTGTGAAAAGGAACAACATTTGTGTGTTTTGTTGTTCCTTTGCGAAAAGGAACAACACTTGTGTGTTTTGTTGTTCCTTTGCGAAAAGGAACAACACTTGTGTGTTTTGTTGTTCCTTTGCGAAAAGGAACAAAATTTGTGTGTTTTGATGTTCCTTTGCGAAAAGGAACAACACTTGTGTGTTTTGTTGTTCCTTTGCGAAAAGGAACAGCACTTGTGTGTTTTGTTGTTCCTTTGCGAAAAGGAACAGCACTTGTGTGTTTTGTTGTTCCTTTGCGAAAAGGAACAACACTTGTGTGTTTTGTTGTTCCTTTGCGAAAAGGAACAACATTTGAGTGTGTCGGTTATTCCTTGTTAAAAGGAACAACATTCGAGTGTCTTTGCTGTTCCTTTCTCAAAAGGAACAACATTTGTGATTTTCAGTTGCTCTTCTCAAAGAAATGGTATCCTATGAATGACTTTTTCTCTCAGGAATGCCATTGACATATTTTCGCCCTTATGGAGGATGCTTTGCGACCATGGTCTTCTCAATCTTTTAGATACAGCAATGAACTTATGCGGTAAACATAAACCATGAGATACCGAAATCAGCACATCATAAATCGCTATCACTATGAAGCCACTATGTATAAAAGGACAAGAGGAGGGACGTGAACTTTTAATCTTCACTGTCATTATCATTTACCGGTACCATTGTTATTGGTGATCTTTATCATGACGATTTCCCTAAAAATCGTTTTTTGATCACTACTTGGGAATAAGAACGAACGATTTACATCTATCTATTGGGATCGTAAGACTTCTTCCACCATTCCCCGCTCTTAAGGAGTGCGGAACCACCCTGATGTGAAAAAAAAAAACAAGAGAGGTGCTCTGCAAAAGAAAACAAAAATAAAATATGAAAGTTGTCAAATGCAGGATAGGGGGTCTCATTCAGAGCCGGCCTACCATGATCATAAGGGTGGAAGCGAAGTGGCATTCCCATAATGGCCACCACACCAGGGATATGGTCCAAAGGTAAATTAACAGAGCAAATCTTGGAACAGGAGGTCTCATCGTGAGCCGGCCTGACCACGTTTCGCGCCTACCTTGTGAATGGAATTATGGCTATCTGGTCACCAAGCCAGCATAATGGCCTGCATTTTGACAAAGCACTCTTCACAATATACACAAAGGATAATGGTTCCGGAGGGTGAGATAAACAACTTTGCCAAGGTTATGAACACCTGTTGGCAGCAAAGCTCTGTTAATGGCATCGAAGTCGTAATATTTACACCAACAGGTATGATATTAAATCTTTCTGTCTCTTATATCCTTTGCATGTATCATATGTCATACCCCGATATATCTATCGCATGAACATTACCATCAATCATGGCAACGGAACTGACAATGACTACTGGAGACTTCGTACAATTGACAGACGTCCAATCCCTCGGTTCCTCATTATATCACACAGGCTTATATAACACGCGATCCACCTTTTTGCCTCGGTTTCGGCATTTCGTTGTTTTTTTACAACATGGCATAATTTCATATGATATACTTGATGATTGCACTCCCGACTGGCTGCTGCTCCTCTCTTTGATGGCTGTGGGCAGCCTATCAGATCGCGGGGGGGGAAGTAACCTCATTACTCCATGGATTACGTGGCTGCATACCATTCGGGCAAAATAATGTACAAAGGAATGGCATGATTTAACGGTATGATGCTTCCATCGCACGGAGACTGCTGTCCACGATCTTTTCTTTTTTGTTGCATGCTCTTTGTGATCCTTTCCAAAATTGGCATCGATCATCCTCTCTGTGTCGTAAATACCGCAAACAGTTGTTGTTCCATTTCTGAGTTGAATCATGGGCGGAAAGACGGTCCGGAGCGAACCTCACAAGCTGACAGTCTCCGCTGCTGCTCGCAAAATCCTGGAAAACGCAGGATGGTTGAATTACTTCAACCGCCTGCAAGAATCAAACGAAGCAGTAGCATTGGAATTCCTGCAGAATTTGCAGGAAAACTACTCTGTAGTAGGAGGAAAGCGGATAGAGGTTACAGAGGATATCATCGCGGAAGTCTCAGGATTACCAGCTGCTGGACCCATATGGACGCCGAAGAAGGAACGATTACAAAAGGCTATGGAAATTTTCCAGGACGAAGGCCAAAGCTTGACAGTCAAAGGGAAAGGAGTTCTGCCGGCAGCACTAGGGGAACCTTGGACCGAGCTAGCGAAGACAGTACAAAGCTATATCACCTGCGAAGGGAGAAAAGACGTGGTAAGACCTCGTCACCTGAAACTCCTAGCTGTTTTAAAAGGAAAATGTTCTGTAAATCTCCCTGCACTCTTAAATTCGTTACTACATGGCATGGCCCAAAGCCTAAAAAAGGCCCAGCACATAGATACAGTCGTTAGCCACCATGGGCTGATTCGGTTGATAGTGAGCCACGGTCTCACTCAACAGCAAAGCACTTGGGAGGAATTGGTCGCAATAGTCGAAGGGGGATCGGCTGAACCACCCCCAAAACCTGAACAGCCCTCTAGCACGCTGGAACGAGTAGAGAAACACAAGAAGTCAGCAGCAGAAAGACATGCCGCTTCAAAACGGAAGCAACCTCCCGATACGCCAGAACAACCAGAGAAACCCGCAGAACCTACTGATACTCCCGACCAACTTGAGAGGCCAAGGAAGTCAGCTCGGCTGGCCCGGATACGAGGAAGGTTGGAAAGAATTCAGGGAACAACGGCTCAACCAATTGAAATTGCGGATGAACTTCTAGAATGAGAGGGAAGACCCTCCGAAGGAAATGCTGAGCAATCGGAGGCCGAGACTGACCAGCCGGAAGGAGAAATTGAAAAAGGACATGAACCCTCTGAGAGAGAAGAGGCCACCAAACAGGGCAATCAGGAAGAAGAAATTGCACAGCCAGGGGGTAGCCCGTTGCAAGACCCTCCAAGTGAGGAAGAATTGGCAGTAGTTCTGGCTAATATGGGAGAATATGGCCAGGACTCCAGCACAGGAGGTGTCCCTGACGGTCCCACAGAAAGAGAATTACCCGAGGAAATGCATGCAGAAGAGGCAGGGGAAGAAAACCTGCCTGGTTATGATAATGAAATGGAAGATAACAATCTGGGACAATCTGCCCCCAGGATGCCGGAAGATATCACAGATAAAGAAGACGCAAGCTTGAGAACCAAACCCTCTGCCGAAACAAGGGAAATTGCGAAATTAAGAAAGAAGCAGCAGAGGTTGCTGGGCACTATAGCCAGACTCCGGCAGAAAATTCGAATGCTGAAAGCCAGTCTGAGAATACAAAAGACTGCAGGGAAAAGGAGGAGGACCACGGTAGCAAGAATCCCGAGGACAAGAATTCGCTTTGAGGGACAAAACCCCATCAGGAGACCTACTACCGAGGAACAGTCTGCTGTTCCAAATAATAATGAGGAACAGGGTGCTGTTCCAAATGACATGGAGGAACAAATTGCTGTTCCAAATAGCGCGGAGGGACAGACTGTTGTTCCATCTGGCCTTGAAGAACGAATGGATATTCCAATGGAACAGCAAGAGGCTCCGATGGCAGGAAGACCACAGCAACCCTTCGTTCGCATTAAGAAGGAAACAGAAAACAAAGAAGTCCAAACAGAAGCACCACCCTCGGGCGTAATTCGGGTCCTAAACTCAAAGCAACGTAATAGGAAGGTCTAGGTTAAACTCCCAGCCTCTACGGCTGTGTGGAAGAAGGACCCAAAAACCAGAACCTTGCATAAAATGATGAAGGAAGCCCAGCAGGAAGCCGAGAAATTGCGAGAACAGACAGTCCCCAAGGAAAGATACGAAGAGCTCCAACAGCAACTTCAAGACATCAGTCAGTCCGAGAGCCAGGCCTTTGAAGGATGGCAGAAGGAGCAGGAAAAGGTTGCTAAGGTAACTCGTCGATTAGATAGTGTTGTTAAGCAGATGGACATCGTGTGTTCCTTATATAATGACTTTTTGACTTGTAGGGCCCCTGCTAAAAATTATGCTTTATTTTTGCTTGAACGATATCTGAGATTAAAAATAAAAGCCGTTAGGGCAGGAGCACCTATCCATATCAATACTGTTAATGATTTTATAGACTGTTGCAAGCACTATGGAGTTAGAGTTCAAAGGTTATTATGCGAGTTTTACCTGCACAATCTTGTGCTAGACCAGGGAACTGACTTAAATCCTGGCCCTTTTGTTGGCGATATACAATTCCAAGCCTTCATCTCATTTGGGGTTAATCAGGTGAAATGGCTCAGAGCTTATAACAACTTTCAGAGACAAGAAAATACCCTAGACTTGTGGATACGAGCTGAACCTAGAGACCCAGTGACGCTATGGAGAAAGCATAGGAGTCTTATAAGGACCCTAGGTGTCATTGAGATAATAGGGCCCATGCACGAAGACTTGATCCGAAACGGTCTGGAATATTTCCTGACTATTAAAGATCTTGCCCTCGATGCTGCAAAATTTCGCTACCGGACCTCTAGTCCAAGCATCCAGCTCAGGGAACCATTCAAATATGAGAATTTTGAGCTGGCTGCCAGCCGATTGAATCTTTATGGGGAACGGATTCTGCAAGCAGGGCCATCCTGGTTAGGGTATCGATTTCGCAGTCCAATTATTTGGCACCCTGCACCCGGATATCAGGCCTTATATGAGATGCCTGCAGATCAAATAGGCCAGTTCTTTGACCATCTAGTTGCTCATCATGGTTGCCGGCCTCCTCACGAGATCCCTTCTCCGGCCTATTCTCTCACCGCCTTGCATCTCAACTACAATGTTTTCATGAGGCTATGAAACAGGGTAAGCAGGGGGGTGTGTGGAGCACCTGGAAGGTATGCTTTTGACTAGCAATCTAGTGGTTTTTCAATAATAATTGTAACCTTTTCTGCATTGTGAGTTCAAAGAAGATAAAGGGTTTTGATAAAATGTGCAATAATCGATAAAGGAAGATCAAGTACTAATGATTGACGTTTTCTATGCAGGAAGACGTGGAAACAAAGGATTGGTGATTGAAAGAAAGAAGCAAAGGGAAAATAACTACTGTCCCGCCAACAGGGAACCGAATGAGGACAAGATCAAGTAAGATTAGAGCCGAATAGCCCAAAGAAAGAATGCGGGATACTGAGACGGAGAATGCAAGAAGGGAAAGAGACAAATCGAACGATTAGCGAATCCCTCAGGATCTTTGATCCTGAGGGATCGCTGCTTTAACTTATCTTTTGATTATTTAGATACCTCCGTCATTTTTGTTATATAAAGGCACCACGCCATTAAACGGAGGGGGGACTGTTTTTTGTAATTCTAAGTTTCAGAACCAACTGTAATCATTGAGTCTCTCTGAGACCTGACTTTGTTATACTTTTGTTGATGCGATTAATATAAAAGACTTGGTGTTCATTTCGTCTCTGCATCTGGAGTAACTTAAGGCGGTGTTCCATTGGCAGCCAAGGGCCCAGCTCCGAAGGACACTTGCTTTTGTATTATTATACTGTGTGGTTTGTTTATTTCCCTTATTTAAGTAATCTGATACATCTTTTATGTGATATGCTATGCTTCGTTATAACAGATATCTGAATAAGTCCTTTATTTCATGTCTCTGCATTGTATAAGTGGATCTATTCGAATTGCATCTTTCAACTATTTCTGTAGCGGTATGTTGGTATGAATGTTATTGTTGTCAGATCCATGAGAAATAGTATTTGTGAGACTTGAAAGCAATTTTACTTCATTCAGGAACATAGTCATATCATCCATTACTCTCAGATTGTCGTAGTAGTAGAGAACGTGTACATACGGTTGAGGATTGTTGTTCCATTTCTTTACTGCTGTTCCATTTCTTTACTGTTGTTCCATTTCTTTACTGCTGTTCCATTTCTTTATTGTTGTTCCATTTCGTTATTGTTGTTCCATTTCCAAACTGCTGTTCCATTTTACTTTTCGCTGCTTGATTTACCTGCCTTTGTTGTTCTTAGTGTGAGAGTAGGCCTAAGGCTGTAGTGAGCCTCAGCAAGACGCTGCTTAGCCCCAGACCTATAAGTCCATGCTCTGATTTCCTTTCTTTATCAGTTTCTAAAGGGATGGGTTATTGTTTCCGTACCCTTGACTGATCAACTGCCTTGTGTGATTTTATCTTTTGGGTTAGTTTCGTTACAGCTTAGCATCTGTTTTCTTTCAAATCATTAGGACACTATACTACCAAGCATTACTCGGACAAACAGCCTCGGATTGAGTTACTCCTTGCAATAACAAAACGCTCCCGGATTGACTTATTAATGTGGGATAATTAGCGGTGTGAGGGACCCTAGTTACAGCTCTACACAAGTCAACTCCTCTTCATGAATACCTCTAACATTTTCACGTTCTCCCACCAAATGTTTGCTTTACCTTTAAGGCTGAATGTAGCTATGTTTAACTTCATGTTCTTTGAGTAATCATGCAATCTAAAGAACTTATTCAACCCAAGTAACCAAACTTCTGCATCTTGTGACTTCTTCATTTCTCCATAAAATGTAGGTGGATTTTCTTTCTTGAACTCATATGATAAATATCCCTTGTCACTCCTATAAGGATGATAGCTATCATAACCATGGTACCTGTATGAAGTATAACTAGAGTAAATCCATTCCCACTGCCCCGTCTATCAGGTGTATCCAAGAATCTACCATATCTAATTGTGTCATCTCCATCCGACTAGTGCCCACCATGAGACCTTCTACCATATGCTCCATTAGTTATATCCTCATATCCATGACTGATCCTAAATGTTCCATGTCTTTGCAAGTTTGGAAAACTCTGAAGGATAACTGGATTAACCTCTACTTGTTCCTCTCGTGCCCTGACAAGTATCTCTTGTGAATGAATGATTCATTCATTGTCTACTTTGCAACTCCTTATTTTTTCCTTCAAACTTCTCATGGTGTCTACTATGTGAGTGGATAAATCATCACCATGCTACTCATTTGATGTATAGGGAGAATCTCGTGAGCTATAATCCACCATTTAGTTATTCATATTTGATCTTCTTCTTCCAGCAAGTATATAATGTCATCTAAACCAAAACATAAACATAACCAACATACCTCAATATAGATCAGGGGAGAATATCTTGTCTACAAGATCAACTAGATCAACAGAATACATGTATAAACATAATCATAGAAATACATAACATCATCTCAATCATTATCTAGTTACCGTGCATGATAATACCAACTACATACCATAAGCTCATGCATGACAACCATAACCATGACAATGCATGCATAAAAACATATAGACACTGGCATGCATAAAAAATGCATAACCGACATGCACTCATGATGACCACATTCCAACAATAACAACATCAATTTCCACATGAAAACATAACTGTAGAAATGGCCACCAACATACATACATAAAAAGAACATATACAACCTACATGCATGCATGACAAGCGCATTCTGCCCATCTAGTCCAAGTGTTGAACCCGAAAGCTCTGATACCAACTTGTAACACCCTCCTCACACACTTACCCAAGATAACCGGTCCACCGAGGTAAATATGCGATGAAGAGTTACTATGATATGATTCAACTCCCCAATCATATTTAAGGAAGTGGAATTGAAAAAACAAGACCAAGCTGACCTTCCTCATAAGATAAAGGACCCCCAAAGGCTAACCAACCACTCCAGGTGCCCAACCCCTAAGTTAACTTTCTTCTTGACTGAACTAACCTCCAGTTTCTCCCATGACAAGGAATCCATGCGACTGTAACCCTCCAATCTCTCCCATAGCAAGGCATCCTTGCGGATGTAGCCTTTTTCAAGTAGGTATGTGTCAGCGACCCCGAATTCTAAGCCACTTTTAAGGGCTAGGACTCAGACCTCTACCCAGAACTTGATAAAATTATTATAAGTGATAAATAAAATGATGACAAGGCTTCTAATACAAAAATAGAACAAGAACCTCACCTGAATCACCCAAACCATGACATACATTCCATCAAACACATGATGAACATGTAATGTAAAGGTCATAAAAACACATCTTAACATAGGGACCTCATACTTATCTGAGAATCATTAAGAAGGTTTGATGCCCTCTCACATTAGTTTCATTCTCATCTATTAGTTCATTCATTCATTAACATTTCATCTCCTAACCAAACCATGATGAGATACATAACTCAAGACTATCATATAACCATACTTATAATTAGCATATAACCGGATAAACAAAAGAAATAAGACAACCATAATAGTCACATAATAACAAGTACATTTACCCATAGAACATAAGAGGAAAAGAGATCTTATTAACATATGAAAATCCAACCAATTCAGGGACTTCCACATACCACCCAATGATAGATTGGGTTGAACCAAATATCTCTTTCAATAAATCACCCTCATGCCATATTCTAGGCATGAATGTGGGATCTCATGGAATAAAACAAGAAAACCAAACCAAGGCTTCCAAAGGCTAAACCACCTCAACCTTTAACTAATGGTTCTGACTGATGACCGGACATCGCTAACCATCACCATATGAGTCACCATCCAAGTTGTCCAGGGCTCTAGAGCATTTGTTCCAAACTGACTTCTAGGACTAGTAACTCAACCCATAGCTATCGTCGAGCTCTAGAGCATTTTTCCAACCAAGGCTTCTAGGATTAGTAATTCAACCCACTATAACAACCCTGGTGAAAATTCCATGTAATCAAAATAATAAAATAAAAATAATAACTATTTGGTCAATTTAATGTCCTAAATTGCTCTACATAAATTATCAATCCGAGTATCGTAAATTGATGAAGTGTAGTGCACTATTTGTGCGAGATGACCCTTCTTACTTCATTGTTTTTATGTTTTATGTTGTTTTGGGGGTTTTTGATCCTTTAATCCCTAATGATTTACAATGTAACTAACAAAATCTTAAATCTAACTTCTGTAAATATTGCTAAGAACCTAAAGAAATGAGACTAAAGGAGCTTAAGTAAGATTTGGAAGCAAAGTTTAATCAAGGAATGAAAACAAAGTTTCTATTTCTGCTCTTATCATTATTTCCAAATCATGAACTAAAAGCTAAAAAGTAAAATTGCAACCACTGTCTAATCCATGACAGAATCAAAACTAAATGAAATACTAAAACTGAAAGTGAAATTGTAGCTGATGTCTAATATATTATGGAAACAAAACCAAATGAAATACTCAAATTGAAAGTGAAATTGCAACTAATGTCTAATATACTAGGGAAAAAAAACTAAATGAAATACTAAAACTGAAAGTGAAATTGCAACTAATGTCTAATCTACTATGGAAACAAAACTAAATGAAGTGCTTAGTTACTTTGCCTCTCAATTTTGGGAGAAAAACCTCCTTGTGATGACATTTTGAGGAATTATGTACTTCATTGTTCTAAGAGAAGATAAATACAAAAATGGAGAAAAGACTCATTGCATGAATGAAGTATTCAACCATTTAGTTTAAGATGAGTTATCAACTAGAAGGGCTCTTTAGAAACATTCATCTACACCATTAGTCAATAAACTAGTAACAAAATGGCAAGAACTGTAATGGCACTAATCAATCTAATTGAAAACTTAAAGACTAGTGAAACAGTAAATAAAACAAACTACATTACACTACTAAATTTCAACTTCTAACTACTGATAAAAACTAGAAAGGAATTAAGCAAAAAGAAGCTATTCTACATTAAAAGAAACTATTCTGCATTAGTAAGGAAATGATAAAAAAATGGCATCATAAATAAGGTTAGTATGAAAAATGGTTATGAACACTATGGAAGAAATGATGAATTTACAGTTAACTAGAAAGGATAAAACAAAATGAAATAAAACCTCAGTCAACACAGGGGCCCTCTGCAACTAATCAGGTTATGCGTACTTAATCAAACTCCAAGAAACTCCTTCACATATACATAAAACTTGTGGTCTTCATATTAAAACAGGAAATGAGTTTTTCAAAATTACATAGCAGTAGTCTGAGCTTAATACATGTAGAAATTCGAACTCCTTCTGAGTTCTTTACATAGGTATTTATAAGAAAATTATGCAACTGTTTGTGGAGAAAAATAAGCTACAACCAAAAACATGTAGAAGATAGGCACACAGAATTTTCTTCCTCGGCTGCTGGAGACATAAATCCAAGATGATGGTTGTTGGATTCGGTTGCACAGATGGTTGTTGGAGTCTGTGGGTTCAAGAAGTTTTTTCGGATAACGCTTCCCATCACTGTGAAATGTGTTGATATTCCATGAAACAGAGTCTTGTTGCCTTCGGTCTCTACGTTTGACTTCTCCATTGACCGGAGTCTTGTACCATCTTCCTTGTTGACCTGGGCTAGGTGAATAGGACACGATCCATGTCATGATGATTTCCAAGCTGCCCATGTCATTAGTTTCTCCTTCTGACACTTGGAACCTATTAAAGCATGAAAGTAGCTGCGGAACAGCCGATTAGCTACAGAATAGGCTGTGTTCCGTAGCTAAAAGACAAAAATTTATTCAAATTGTAGAACATAAAAGCATAACATGTAAATCACTAAATGTCCTCCTTAAGGCAATATATATTGGTTACTGATGATAAGAATGCATTTATTCATGGAAAAACAAAGACAAGAGATGAGAAAAGTTGTTAAGGAAAGAGCAGTTTTGAGGCTTAACAATAACCACGATTTATAGTACATTTATTCCAAACTTCATGTTGGGTGAGACATCCTAGTGTGGGTGTTGATGTCAGTTAGTATGGCTAAGGAACTCGGAAAAGGAAATGGCTAAGGATTTGGAAAGGGAAATTGACATTTTTGGCACATTTATTTATGAAAATAATGGAAATTAGGAGAAAAATGAGGTGAAAGGTCACAGGTTGCATGTGAGGAGGAAAATGAAGAAAATAGGGGCCTCATTAATAAAAAAATCTTCTGAGGATCAGTACACAGACTTTGGTCAATTCAATTTTGGAGCTCTCTCATTATTCTCTCTCTCTCATACTCTTGGATACTTAGATTTTTCTTGGAGCACTCTTGGAGAGTGTGGCATACTTGGAGTTTTGGAGCAAGAAGGAAAAGGAAGAGTAGGAAAGCACAAGAGGACATCGGGATTAGCAACTAAATTAGGTTTTCTTGTAGGTACCAAGTTGCATGTATGTTTTCCTCATTAGTTTTTACATACATGGAATATGCATGTGGATTATTGGTCATGATATGTCACTGGAATGGAGGATTTCCTGGATTGGCAGTGGATTGCCTAGCCTTTTGATAGCCATGGAGATTATGGGTTTATTTCTTTGTTTTTCTGGTTGGTTCTCATGTTTCCCTTAGCTTGGGTTGAGTTACTAGTTTTTGGAAGCTCTGGTTGGACAAACGATCTGGAAGCCCTGTAACAACATGGGTTGAGTTACCAGTCTTGGAAGCCTTGGTTGGTGTTATAGACATATTTGGGCACTGCAACCCCAATCACATATGTCCATAAACCAAGGGCTTATAAACCCCTAAAAGTGTTGCTTCATACCCTAAAGGAACAAGGTCAGTTGATTACATCATTTCCTAGAAGTTCTCCCTGAAAAACTGCTCAGAACTGGTCAAAACTGGACCATACAGACTACTCCATGCTGAGGGTGCGATGTATCTCACCTGTCACATTCAAAGGGTGTGATGCATACTGAAAAACCCTTCTGTAGGGTGCGATGAGGGAGAGCAGACAAATAGAAAAGGCAGTTTGCTAGGTGGAAACCCAGAGAATCTTCTAGAAACTGCTCATTTGACACTTGCCTCTCTGAATTCTCCCAGGGATGAGTAAGAGATCATGAAATCTCCAAGTGGAACCAAGAACTATCAGTGAAATGACACTAATCAAAATCCTAGAAGCTGACTCACCCACCTGCAAATATCTATATATGGATCCCTCATCCTGGAGATCCAAAGGCTGGAATTTTGTATTTTGTAAGGAAGTGTTGTTGGTTTCTCTGTGAAGCATTGTATTATTGGGTGATCTGGTTTTTCATGAGGTGAAGAGGGCTTTCATGCTGGGAGGATGGTGCTGGATCAAACAGCTGGGTTGTAATCCTCTCTTCTACTACTTCTATTAATAAAGCTATTTGAGTTTTCCTCCATATACTTGTATATTTCTGAATCTTGTATTGGCTTATGCATTTATATTGTTTCTGATCCTATATTGTTTATGGTTATAGATCTCTATGCTTTGATGGTATATGATGCTTTGACTCTACAGGTGTTCTTTGAAGTGAGAAAAGTGAGGAAGGAGTGGCAAAGCTCTATCAAAGGAGGGAGGAAACAAGCAAGGAGCCAAGCGAAAGACTAAGGTTGGTACTCTTTGCTTCTCTCTCATCTATCTCTCATAAAGGAAAACACAAGTAACTTTGGTTTGTTTATTTCTAAGATAGCTACCCATCTTAGTGGGACTAGCAGCTCTGAATGGACACTAGTTTTCCTGGTAACAAAATGTTGACTCCACTAGGGACCAAATAGTTTGGTTGTTATTTACTGTTGTTTGCTTTATAAACTACAGACGGAGCCTGAAGTTAAGCCAGCTAGCCTTTGAACTGCTTTTGCTATGCAACTGCAAAGTAGATCAACGCTACTTCAGTCAATCTCCGGGTTGGTTTATGAATTGAACATCTGACTTGCAAACATCCTAAGAGCCCTGGTGGTAGCTCTATAACCTCATTAGATCAGTCCCTATACTTTGTGTTTACTGTCTATTATAAGCTCAGCCTAAATCCTTGAACTTAACTGCAAACTGTGAGTGAAAACCAAGCTCAGTCTCGTCCCTGGACCATCGCACTGTCTCTCATTGGCAGTCTGGATACATCGTACCTCCCGTGTGCTGCAGGTGAGATGCATCCCTGTTTCCCTTAAGGACAGGTGCGATGATTGAGTGAGACTGTTTCTACCTCCAAATTTTGGTTTTTTTCTTCATTATTTTCAGCTCTATTCAAGAGTTTTGTTGTCTATGATCAGTATATCACTGAGAAAACCTTCTTAATTTGCATTATTCATCCTCCATTGATAAGGAATTGTGAATGATTTTTTATTTATTTTTCATCATTTACAGTCCTCCTTTGCAAATAGTAGCTTAATCGAACTGTCGTCTTTTGATTTGAAAGTGTCACAACTATCATTTTCAGTTAAGAAAAGAGTGTCATAAATTCTTCCTCTTTTAGATAGTTCATTACATTGTTGCCATTGTATCTTATTTGAATTATCAATTATTTGAAGTGTCGAAAACAGTTTTCCATTCAAAAGTGAAAGTGTCGTCTTAGTCTTCCTTTCGTTTTTGAAAAGAAATTGCTAAAGTGTCACTTTGAGGAAAGATAGTTCAGATTTGTACCTAGTTTTCTTTTTGTCATTCTCACATTAAGGAAACTAAAAAACAAATACATGCATGTGCATTTACATTTAGACTACATGCGGAAATTGATTTAGGACAGTGCATCTTAGTGTGTGCTCTCTGCTCTATGTTGAAAGAATTTTACTTCTCTTTCCTTAGTAGCTAGGATTTTCATTGATAAAACAAAGTAAACGACTGTTTATCATCTTAGGTTGCATATTTAGGAATTGTATATCTACATCATGCGGTGAACCTTAAAGGAAAAATTCTTAAGAAAGAACAATTGTAAAATAAACCTCAATGAACATAAAAACTCTTTGGAACCTAATGCAAAACATCTAGAAGTCTAAGCTAGAGATGTATCCCTGCATCATAAAGCCTGGTAACTATCATTTTCATCGTAGATTGGGTGATTCCTCCTCTTTGATACGACAAGTGCCAGTTCAGACTTGTGCTCCCACGTACCATAAAGTATATATTGGGAGACCACAATAGGCTATATCCTTTATCCTTAGGAAGCTATGTCTGCTGCCCTATCGATCGTAATGCACTGAACACAACATTCAGGAAGATTGACTGTCGTACGTAAAAGTATATTGCAGTTTTGCGATTGGTTTGGTAATCCCTCTGTCTAGATTTCCAAAGTAGTCACTTTTGTTCCTTTTCAGACTCCTTAAAAGAAAAGGTCCATTTGAGCACTTGTCACTTCAGGCTAATTAAAAATCGAAGGCGACCAGAGTCATCTTTTGCTTTTTCTCAACTCTTAAAAATTAAAAAAGCAAGTTGTGTCAAAGCATCATAAAAATCATTTAATTCGGAATGACATTTTCCCCTTTTAATTTTGAGTTGATAAAGTAATCCGCAATCGTGGAAGAAAGTCAATCAAAACCCCGTCGTTCGCGGAGACTAACGAGTCAACTATCTTTGACTCCGAAAACGAAACCATTCCGGGACAAGCGATCTCGTTTAACTGGGTCAAGGTCTCCTGGTTTATTTGAAACTTGTGTTTCAACATCCTCAAAGACTCCAATTACTCCAACTATTTCTAGTATCCTTGCCTCTACAGAAGAAGTTTCGCAGTTACAAGAGGACATTAGAATTGATCCTAGTGTGATGGTAAACACTTATATTCCTGAACAAGCTCCATCTAGGGCTGATTCGAAAGGTGTCACCCCTCCAACATCTGTCGCTGCAGAATCTATACCTTCTTCGACATCGAAAATATTTTGCGGACCTAACAGTCTGCCTCTTCTGTCTAGACTGATTGTTATAGAAGAGATTGTGGAGGATCTTCCATCCAATACTCCATTGCATTTTGGAACTAGGATCCACCTATATCCTTCTACTACAAAAGTTAGTCACCCTTCATTGCAAGTTCCTGTAGAATTGCTAGGAAATCTTTTGGATAGACTCGATATGTCTGAACAACCATCGAAATCTAGGACTGTGTCATCCGATACAGCAGCAGCAGAACCTCCTACCGCCACTCCGACAATGTTCACTGGTGTACCATCTGTCCCAACTATTTCTTAACCACTAGATGGAGTCCACCCATGGATTGTTTCAATAGTATGGTCTGTTCCTATTTGTTCATCCGAAACCTTATCTGGAATTTCTTATGTTGAGTCTCAGCAAATTGATCCTTCACAATAGTATCAATTTGGGAAATCCAGTCTCCAAAGGCCAATTTTCCCTTTGAACACTGGATTGCTGCCATATGGGGGGCAGTATGCCTTTTCATTGTTCCCTCCAGGAGAAAAACCATATGAGAGTTCACAACAAAATTCGGGTCAAGCTGGAATTGCGTCCAATGGTTGGGTACCAATACTACCTCAACAGTCGAGAGTTGTATATTCAATGCAACAAAATCAACCTATGTCGAACAATCCCACTACACCGGCTATTGTGACGGTGTTGCAAGTACATGTTTTTCTTGTTGTATGTCAACCTCAGGTCTCTCAGGTCGTAATACAATAGCCTCTTGTCTTTGCGACTCAATCACAACTACCGATTAGTGGCTCCTTAACTGAAGCGACTTAAGCTCAAATGAATACTATAACCCCTCATCTTGGTCAAACATCTAGTATTATACAACAACAAATGGTCTCACAACCATGGCAGGTGCAATATCAACAACCGCAATTCCAGCAAGCTTACTGAGGACCTGAGCAGCAAAGCTTTGCAGATAATGGGCAGCCATATATTCAAAACAGTTACCAACAACCATATTATAATGGTTACACCCATCAACCTTATCAAAGTTATCAGCATCAAATACATTATGCTGGTATGCAAAGACCCACTGCTCAGGCAATCCCATCTTATCCTGGGTATGCTTCACCAAACCTGAACCAACAGTTGCCTTTCGTAGCAACTTTAGAATTACCAAATCTGAATCGGCTAACAAATGATCCAATTGCTTATGCCACTTGGTGGCTAGTGATTCCTCATAAAATTCCATCAGATATTCCTAAATTCAATGGAAATCCGGGGGAAGATCCATCGAATCATGTGATGACATTTCATCTGTGGTGTTCGTTCAACACTCTCAATGATGATTCAATTAAGCTTCACCTTTTTCAACGAACATTAATTGGTCTGGCAGCAAAATGGTACATCAAATTGCCTAGAGCTTCATTCGATAATTTCAGTGCCCTTGCCACCACCTTTTTAACCCATTTTCAGTTACCAATAAGATACGAAACAGGAACGGAGCTTCTTACCAATTTTAAGCAAACGATAGCCACTCACATATCTGATCATATTCATGAGTGGCGACGTCGTCGTAGAATGGTAAAGACATATGTTCCTGATCAGATGCTAGCTGAATGGTTTATTAAGTCATTGTTACCTTCTATTACAAAAGATGTGGCCAAGGGAGGAGTTGTCACTGAAGAGCAATTCATTTCTCGTGTGCAATATCTAGACTTGATCTATACTCAGTGTGGCACACTCTATGACAAAATTCCTGATGCTCCTAGACTGGATTTTTTCGTTCCTCCTCCTAAATCGAACAGGGACTCTCATGCCGACGATGGTGTGATCGACACCTCAAGTACGCAAATTGCAAAGGCCCCATCTAGTAAATCCCTTGTAGTTTCCAGTAAAAAGGCAAATGACAAACTTCTTGCCTCGGTGGTTAATGCCATGTCGACCGATAAAGGCAAAGAACCGAAGCAACCAGGGGGCAAGAAGAAAAAGAAAATCAAAAGGAAGAAACAGGATGATTCGTCTCCTGAAAAATCTTCTAAAAACCCTTTTGGGCAAAAGAAACCTAATCAGCCATGTCTCATATACGATGAGGACCATTGGACGAGAGATTGTCCGCATAAAGCTGAGATTAAGAAATTCTTCAGGAGTTCAAAAACCTCAGCAGTATTGACTAATCTGTTTCCAAACCCAGAAACCAATATGGTTGCTAACGACAATGCTTCCCCATCCCAAGTGCTTATGTTGTCCATTTCGAAGTAGCAAAATGATGCTTTTATATTGACAAGGAATAAAGATTATGAGAATCCACAGCTGTCAAACAACAAGGCTACAGATCAGCCTAGTAGTTCGACAATAACTTCAACCGAAGTTGTGCCACCCATCATTCCTGAGCTAACAATAAAGCTTCCAAAGGGAGTAGTACACAAATCGACATTTAATCCTCATGCTCAAGTAGCACAGAATTATAATATAGTAGAGGATCTGGCCCAATCGCCATCCGCTATTTCGACACTTGAAGTACTGCAAAATTCCCCTCCCAAAAGCAGGCTCTATTATCAGCAATAGGTGGGATTGACCCAACAGATTCTAATCTTGTGGCCTTTAATCATAAAGGATATGAACCTCAGTTACTGACTCAACTCGCTTTCCTCGTACAAGTAAAAGCCGTCAACAAAACTGTTCATCGAACAATCATTGATGAGGGGGTATCTACCTTATGTCAATGAGTTGCTGGAAAAATTTAGGCTCACCACCCTTATCGAGATCGTCAAAGACATTAAAAGCATTCGATGGACGAACATCCACCCTGTACAGGATTTTAAGTAACTTGCAAGTTGAATTGGGGGGCAAGACAGTAGAAATTGACGTCAAAGTTATCGATGGAAACCTCGATTATAATATTCTACTGGGAAGGCCCTGGATTTATGCTATGGCTGTTGTTCTATCGACATACTTTAGAAAGATTTCATTTCCCTTTCAAGGAGGAATTACAATTGTTGATCAACAAACCTTCCTCCCCAACAGTTCACAAGTTATGGGAAGCATTCCAATGATCCATGGAAGCCCTCATTCGCTTCAAAACATTGGAGTAGGCCTCCTAAAAGACCCGACCTTAATGGGTACTTTTGCCCTACCGCCTCCAAGTAATCTGGGGGAAGTGGCCACGATGGAAACCTGTAATATGGTATCTTCTATATCTACAAAGATTTAGAAGATTTTTGAACATGATGTTAGCATGGATCATCGCCAGGTATTGCCTCCAAGCCCAGTAGAAATATTGTAGAAATCAATTTTCTCCGCCTGGGCAGCAAACCCAAATAAATGCTCATTGAGTGTTTGGATAGATAGGTCTAAGGAATATGGCACCTCTTCAGATCCTTGGTCGCATGTACATTCTACAGACGAAGGAATCATTCAGTCAATGATGATAGGAGAGGCACCATGGGAAGATTACCACCATTGTTCCCAACTTTTGGATTACCACGAAGAGTGTTCCAGCGACCTTAATCCTTCTTCAGTTTTTTATTTTCTATCAAATGCTGTAAATACGGTGGATTCCGAGAAAAATCCATCCAATATTGAAGAAACTATCGCCATAAATATCTTGACCAAACCAGATGTTGTAGAGAATGTTCATGTCGGAAAATCTTTCCCTTCTTCAGAACTGGAAATATATTACGCTCTCTTTCGTGAGTTCAGAGATGTCTTTGCATGGTCATATGAAGAAATTCTAGGCATTGACTTGAGCATAGTTGAACACGAAATCAAGATGTATCCAGATGTCAAATCGGTACGACAACGAATTCGGAAGGTGCACCCGAAGAAAGCCGCTGCCATCAAGGCAAAAGTTCAAAAACTTTTACATGCTGGTTTCATTTACCTAGTTCCTTTAACTGATTGGGTATCGAATATTGTTCCTGTGATGAAAAAATAAGGAACAATTAGAGTGTGCATTGATTACAGGGATGTAAATCAAGCTTGTCCAAAGGACAACTACCCTACATCCTTCATTGGCCAGATAATTAATGAATGCACCAAATGCAAAATCTTTTCATTCATGGATGGATTTTCCGGGTATAATCAAATTAATATCCGCCCACAGGACCAGTCGAAGACTACATTTATATGTCCATGGGGCACATTCGCATACCGCAAGCTACCTTTCAGTTGAAAGAACGTAGGGGAAACTTTTAAGAGGGCTATGAATTATGCCTTCCATGACATCAAGAACATCATTCAACCATATATCGATGATCTACCAACTCATTTTTGAAAGCGGACTGATCATCCACAACATTCGAGAGCTATATTTCTACGTTGCCGACACTACAAGATACGACTCAATCCGCACAAGTGTGTGTTTTGTGTTGGTTCTAGTCATTTACCTGGCTTTGTGGTTTCTAAGGACGGGATTCGACTCGACCCATGTAAGTTTTAGGCAATCATCGATATGCCTACACCTTCAAATTTGCTTCAGATTCAGAAACTCCAAAGGAAAGCAAACTTTCTAAGGAGGTTCATTCCAAATTACATCGAACTTGCTAAAGGTTATACACGTCTTTTGGAAAAAGAAGTGCCCTTTAATTGGAATCAGGTTGTGCAAGCTTCCTCTCATTCTCTAAAGGAATCCCTAATAAAAACATCATTAATGTATGCTCCTGACTATCAAAAAGACTTTAACCTATATCTAGTTGTAGCAGATACGACCATCACAATGGTTTTAGTTCAAGATGACAATGGAATTGAACATCCTGCCTATTATTTAAGTCGCAACTTAAATGATATAGAAAGCAAGTACTCCTATGTTGAAAAGCTGGCTCTTGCAGCTGTTCAAGTAGTACAGAGATTTCAACACTATATCCCTCTTCTGCAAAACTACCATTTTTTCAGATTGCAACCCTATGACTTACATTCTGTTGCATCAGTTACTTGGGGGCAAATATTTGAAATGGATAGCCATTTTGCAAGAGTTTGATCTGGAATTCGTAAAATCCAAATCAAAGAAATCTCTGGTTTTCATGGAGTTACTATGTGACTTCCCATTGTTGTCCAATGATTCAACATCCAAAGCATCAATCGTGGATGAATATTTGTTTCTGATATCGTCGAGTGATCCTTGGTATGGAGATATAACCATCTATCTCGAAACCCAAACATATAGGCCTAATACCTCTCGCCAGAACAACGACGTACTCGATACCAAGCAAAAGACTACATGATCGTCGATTTTACATTTTACCGACACGGTATCGATACAGTTCTGCAAAGGTGCCTCACCCATGAGGAGGCCGAAAAAGTCCTGAATGATTGTCATTCAGGTGCATGTGGGGGGCATCAATCTGGTTACACTACGGTGCAAAATATTTTACGAGCAGGTTACTTCTAGCCAACAATGTTCAAAGATTGCATAACCGCAGTCAGAAGTTGCCATGCTTGTCAAATCTTCGACCGCAAAACCATAATACCACCCGCACCTCTGCATCCAGTAGTTTCTGTTGGGCCATTCGCTAAATGGGGCATAGATTTCATGACATGTAACCCCACCTCGGTCAGGGGGCATGGGTATATCATAGTCGCAGTTGACTATTTTACAAAATGGGCCGAGGTGATGCCTACATTAAACAACAACGGTGAAATGGCTGCTCTTTTCTTTTTCAATCATGTAGTCTCTAGATTCGGTGTTCCACAAGCTATAGTCACAGATCATGGATCGCATTTCTGCAATCACATGATGGTTTAATTGACTGCCAAATTAGGACTATCCCATGATAGTTCTACTCCGTATTATCTGCAAGCTAACGGACAAGTTGAGGCAATCAACAAAGTCCTAAAGCGCATGCTGCAAAGGATGATTGGAGTCCATAAATGGAGTTGGCACCTAATCCTATACTTGGCCTTGTGGGCATATAGGACATCGGTGAGAAATGCAACCGGATTTACACCCTTTCAGCTGGTGTATGGCCTAGAAGCAGTCTTGCCGGTTCAGTGTGAAATTTCATCTCTCAAGCTCGCAGTCGACCTTCTCCCCGGAACTTCAGAAGAAGAGGCTCATTTCTTAGAACTAATCCAATTGGATGAAACCCGTCATGACGCCGCCTTGGCTAACGAATCTCATAAGAAATGAGTCAAGGCATAGTTTGACAAGAATATCAAACCCCGTGTCTTCTCAAAAGGTGACCTGGTCTTACTTTACGATCAGGAGTCCGATAAATTGGGAGCAAGAAAGTTCCAATCATTGTGGATGGGTCCCTACATTGTTAAGCGAGTCTTAGAAAATGGATCCTATGAGCTAGTAGATTATGATGGGATTCCACTGTCGCAACCCCGAAACAAGTTGTACCTTAAGCAGTACTATGCTTGATTAAGTGTAGTAATCTCTTTATTTGCTTTTGTTGCATTTTTGTTTTCGTCAAGAGTGATCATTTTGGTTAGGTAATCCACTTTTTCAATTGTTGCAGATTTCAAACCTATTGGAATCATTTGTTGGATACGCCGACGAAGCTAGTCGTAATACGCGGAACCTATCTTCTGCAACCTGAGCCATTTTTTATCCAAGCGGTGAGTTAGTGAGTTTCAGAGGGGTATGTATTGGTCGGTCAAAAAACAACATCGCTGAATATAGCGCATTGATAGAGCTTCTCTCTAATGCCATCGCACATGACATACGTCGACTTGTTGTCACGCTAGACTCACAACTCGTCATCCTACATCTTACCGGCATCTATTCCGTTCGAAATCCAGCTATCTATCGTATGTTCCTAAGGGTCAGGATTTTGGAAAGGCAGTTTGATTCTATTCAATATCAACACATTTCCAAAACCTTAAACACATTAACTGATTCATTAGCAAATTATGTGTTAGATAGACATTTGCAACATTTATAAAAGAAAAGCATTTTAACATTTGCATTAGGATCATATAACTTAACCAAAATAAAGCTCCGAAAATAAAAAATATATATAATTGTTTATAGTTTTTACAAAATGTTCTATGTCCAAGACAAAATCGGTCATACGACCCAAAAACTCAAAAATGTAGGAAAGCACCCTAGACTAATGGTGCTGGTGATAACAAGTCATCGCCTGTGCGATCATACGTAAGAGTCTAGTCCATCGACTTGGCATGCCAGTGGTATGGTGCTATAATCTCAGAGGTAACTCGCTGGTCCTCACATCCTGAATACCAAGGATGAGACCCTCGATCTGATCCTACAATATTTCAAGGGTCTTGGATACGTCTAGATCGTGAAGGACAAACCTCCCTATAGCCTCTCCTACTGGAATGGCAGCTGCTACCCTTGGGTGCACTGCTTGTCGCACCAGTCCAATATTTGCACAAGTACATGAGTTTGATTAGTCTTGATAACATTTAGAAAACACAAGAACATAGTAAAAGCAATAAACAAAGATATGGTTAGATCTTTTACCTATAACACCCCACTTCTCGCCAGCTGGCAGCACCAAATCTGGGTCGCCCCAGAAATCCATCCCGGCATATGGATACTCGGCATAAACCATCTATTGATAGTTCAACCACTCAAAGAAGGAATCAGAGAATGAAATCTGTGACTGACCAACATGTATGGCCTTAAGATCAACCCATCTCTGCATTCGTGATTCTATTGGTGCTGGCACTCCGAGTGAAATGTATTGTGGCTGCATCAGTGGGATCTTCTCCAAGGAAAAAGTGGTCAGAATAGAATCATAACCAAAGTTCTTGGATCTTTCGTTCTTCACCTTGGTAAGTTGTTCTTTTATCACTAGAAGTATTGCATCACACTAGTTGAATACCTTTGGTTCAAGGCATTCCAAGGCATACTGCATATAGGACCTGTTGGCCAAGTGAAGAGCCACACTACCAACCAATCTAGAAAAGGTGAATAACATAGTCCTTAAGGACCAGTCATTGACATCTCGAATACTGATCTTGCCATCCCTACTCGGTTGAGATCCATCTCCATAGAATCAGTGAATATAATCCCTCACGGATTCACCCCCACGGGCGGAACCTGATAGTGAGAGAGGGTCACCACGCCTCGATAAACCGGTCAAGAAGTAGATATCCTCAACAGTCAAAGGGATGGATTTAACCCTAATCTCGAACACTTGGTTGGTAGGATCCCATGCATCCAAAAGATATTGCAATAAGTTGATTGTTGCCTCATGTTGCATATACGGAAGAACTTGAGCAAGCCACAGTTCCGTAATGCAGTCACCGTACCCGGATCATGTAAGGCAATCATATCCTCTTCTTCATGCTTGTGTTCATGCCATGTAACGACCATCTTGCTCCAATGAATCTCTGAAAAACAAACAAGAGAAGAATTAGGATCCTGATTTGGGCAAAAACAGGCAAAATTTCCATGAAAAATCAGTGCATAAACTTTCCTCCTTGCGCCCATCGCACCCTAGCTGTGTACTGGGTGGGATGCATACTGACTGGCCAATGGCCAGCTTAGTATGCATCGCACCTTTTGATGTGTACTAGGTGCAATGGGGAGAGAATGAACTGTTCAAACCCCAGAGGCCCAGAAAAATAGGAAAACATGCTCAGAATTAGAAAAGGAAAGAATGCAATTGAAGAGCTCAGGGTTAGCTCCTACCTAGTCCAGACAGCACCGAAAATAGTCCACAGAATCTCCCAGAATCAGATGATGAAAATCAAGGGGGAAAACACCTCCAGAGCTCCAACAATCCCAAATTTGAATGAAATGGTAAAAATGAGAGGTAGTACGACCATCAAGAGAACATAGTGTTAATGGTGAATCAAACATCTCTGACTATTATCACGAGCAGGTTTACGCAAAGTTCAAGCTCGTTAAAAAATAAACCTAGCAATGAGCATATGTTCCCCTAGAGTTCAAGCTCATTAAAAAATGAACCCACTTTCAGTAAATAACCTCAGTGATCGCATTACTATCAGCTTTTGAGCCTTGGTCATGTTCTTACCATCACCTCCAGTTTTTAGCCGATCATACACCTCCGCTTGATTGTTTACCCTTTTGAGGAACAGCTGCGACGAGTGATTCTGTTAGCCACCTTATTTACACTACCGTGATTGAAAAGTTCCAACCTTACCTGGAACCAGCTGCTACTCGAAAATATCACTCGTTCCTCAAAAACCGAGTTTTCTTTAAACCCTTTTCAGACTCGTTAAATATGAAAAGATTGTCGAGCATTCCAACTCGTTAAAGTGTTTGGAAAAAATGAGTCTCTTTTAAGCTCTTTTTAGACTTGTAAAATATAAAAAGATTGCCGAGCAATTGGCCTCTCTAGCTTTTTAAAGTGATTGGAATTGCCATCCCTCCTCTATATTTTAATCTTTTTGGTCCCGAGGGATCATTACACAAAAATATTGAGCTCTTGTCTTTTTCGGCTCGTTAAAGTGATCGGAAAAGACATCCCTTTCGTATTATTTTATACTTTTTCGGACTTAAGGGATTATACTACGAAAAAGGATTATTGGAGTTTCCTTTCTGTCTCTTTTCAGACTCTCTAAAACTGAAAAGGACCGAGTTATTTTTGTTGTTAAACTCATTAAAACAATAGCGACAAACTTTTCCATTACAGGCAAGAGCGAGTTTCACTGTCGCTAAGCTCACTAAAACATAGCGACAGGTTTGCCCGAAGGGCAAATTATAGAACAAGCATATGTTATCCTCCTCAAGCTTGACAAAAATAAAGAGGTATTGGTCAGAAATGACTGGGGAAAAATGGGAAGAAAACTTGAAGAACTTCATTGGTAGCAAGTCGATCTTGAACATGACACTTTCACTCCATCACCATGATTGAGTCAGGTTGGGTTATTCTATTCACCGGTCATATCACCATTGGTCCTTCATACCATCCATTTTTGGGGTTAACTCTACCAATCCATTTTTAGTGTCGCTGATATGTTCAAGAGAAGTCGCTCAGAGAATTCACCAACCCAGCTAGTGCCTCATCCGTTGAAATACCTTCACGCTCCATTCCTTCATGACCGCCACCCTGAACCTTGTATCATCAGATTGTTTTCACCTCCACAAAATAATTTGCTCCGTTTTGTGTCGTAGATGTGGGATTCATTAAGGACCTCCTACGATGGGTCACTTCTTGTCGACATCAGCTCATTATCCAAGAAGTTGACTTAGGAACAACCCTTTCAATACTTTGAAGCTTGCATGCCTCAATGGCAGGTTTCTCACTTTCGGCGACAGGTTTACATCAATGGCGTTCGATCGGAAGATTTTGCATGGTGTTCAACATCGACTCATGTATTCACACCATGTGAATTGTACTGCAGTACCTTGAGGGTCATTATCATTAGCGGTGATTCCTCTCATGCCTGTAAATAGCTTACATCATTGGTTGGTAATTAGGCGATGTCTTTCCATGTTCGATACCAGAACATCTTTTCACATGGATCAACTTGTACCCCGGGTGAAGATTGAACGAGTTTGAAGACCCCGGATGTAGTTTCATCCATCCGGGCTACGATATATTCAGGAAAATAAAGACATCAAATGTACTCTATAGTTGCACAGATAATCATCCAAGCTAAGAGATGATGGCTCTACCAGAATCATCAGTCCGCAACACAGACGGTTGTCTGTCCTATGTACATGAAAATGAATTTACAAACCTGAGCATGGGAATGCCCGCCTCAGCTAGATCATGAAAATATTATGAAGATAATGTATTGTATTGTATCTTATTACAGGTCACCTTCCTGTTCGAAAAACCTCGGATCCTCATGATAAAGCATTTCACCCAACATCAAAAGATTTATGACCTCATGCTTTAGGGGGAAACTGTTATAGACATATTTGGGCACTGCAACCCCAATCACATATGTCCATAAACCAAGGGCTTCAAAACCCCTAAAAGTGTTGTTTCATACCCTAAAGGAACAAGGTCAGCGGATTACATCATTTCCCAGACGTTCTCCCTGAAAAACTGCTCAGAACTGGTCAAAACTGGACCATACAGACTTCTCCATGCTGAGGGTGTGATGTATCTCACCTGTCACATGCAAAGGGTGTGATGCATACTGAAAATCCCTTTAGTAGGGTGCGATGAGCGAGAGCAGACAAATGGCAGAGGCAGTTTTCTAGGTGGAAACCCAGAGAATCTTCTAGAAACTGCTCATTTGGCACTTGCCTCTCTGAATTCGCCCAGGGATGAGTAAGAGATCATGAAATCTCCAAGTGGAACCAAGAAATATCAGTGAAATGACACTAATCGAAATCCCAGAAGCTATCTCACCCACATGCAAATATCTATATATGGATCCCTCATCCTAGAGATCCAAAGGCTGGAATTTCGTATTTTGTAAGGAAGTGTTGTCGGTTTCTCTGTGAAGCATTGTAATGTTGGGTGATCTAGTTTTTCATGAGGTGAAGAGGGATTTCATGCTGGGAGGATGGCGCTGGATCAGACCGTTGGGTTGTAATCCTCTCTTCTACTACTTCTATCAATAAAGCTATTTTAGTTTTCCTCCATATACTTGTATATTTCTGAATCTTGTATTGGTGTATGCATTTATATGGTTAATATACATCTGATCCTATATTGTTTATGGTTATAGATCTCTATGCTTTGATGGTATTATGTTGCTTTGACTCTACAGGTGTTCTTTGAAGTAGGACAAGTGAGGAAGGAGTGGTAAAGCTCTATCAAAGGAGGGAGGAAACAAGCAAGGAGTCAAGCAAAAGACTGAGGTTGGTACTCTCTGCTTCTCTCTCATCTATCTATCATAAAGGAAAACACAAGTAACTTTGATTTGTTTGTTTCTAAGATAGCTACGTGTCTTAGTGGGACTAGCAGCTCCGAATGGACACTAGTTTTCCCAGTAACAGTTGGACAAACACACTGGGAGCCCTTGGTGGATTGAGTTACTAGTCCTGGAAGCCCTGGTTGGGCAAATAATCTGGAAGGCCGATGACAGTTGTGGGTTGAGTTACTATTCCGAGAAGTCTTGGTTGGAACAAACACTCTAGAGCCTTGGAAGGCTTGGGTAGAGACAAATATGATGATGGTTTTGAGATGTCCGACTGTGAGGTGGAATCACTATTTTATGGGTTGAGGTGGTTGGCCTTTGGAAGCCTTGAATGGTTTTGGATTGATGTGTTTTTTGAGATACCACGTTAATGCTTGGAATATGGAACATGAGTGAATGGCTGAAGAGAGATTCAGCTAAGCCATTCTAAAGTGGGGTGGAACATGGAAGTCCCATCCCGGGTTTTGATTTTGCATCATGAGTATGAGGTTATTTTGATGAGTATTATACTAGTTTATATGTGGATTATATGTTTGTTATTTCCTTGGTATTTTTGTTGCTACTATGTTGGTTATGTATATGTTTTATGATAGTATCTATGTATGGCTCTCATCATGTTTTTACTTGTAAATGAATGAACAATATATCTATGACCTAATGGATGAAATGATATTTAATGTGTTGAGGCATCAATGCTTCTTAACAATTCTCAGCTAAGAATGAGACCCCTATGCTTAGATCTATTATTTACACCTATAGATTTCATATTCATGATATGTTTAACGAAATGCCTGTCATCGCTAGTAGGGGTCCTATCAAGGGCTTGTTTAAATATTTTCATTTGCCTCATTGTTTCCTTGTTATCTTTATGTTTTGAATGAGTCATTCAATTTTGGGTAGTGTCTTGGGCTCTGGGCCTGAAAAAGTGGTTCAAATCTTGGGGACGTTGGCACAACAATGATTAAAATAGTCCCTGGATGTTGGCATGCCTTATCATGAGAGCATCTAGATCCTCCTGGACAGTTTCAGGCCCATGGCATGGGAGCGTCCAGGGGTCAAGTGGTCTAAAATCTCAATGAGACCCAGGGGTTGGTGACCAAAAAAGTTGGGATGGTTCTTAGGGGTCTTGTAGCTAATGTTGAAGGTTTGTATGGTGTGTTTCCGTTACTACAAGAAAAAAGGACATTGGTGAGGGGCGAAAAATGTCACCATAAGCTCATTGGTGATGGTCAAAAGAGCCTTCGTCACCAAAAACTGAACGTCACCAAAAGTGGCGTCGCCAAAAGTATAGGTGTTGTAGTGAAATTCAAATTCTGTCACCAATAATGATTTATAATGACGGATAGTGATCATCATCATTTTATATGAGCAATGGTGATGAACCGTAGCCTCTGTCACCAAAAACTGAACGTCACCAAAGGTGGCGTCGCCAAAAGTATAGGTGTTGTAGTGGCATTCAAAGTCTGTCACCAATAATGATTTATAATGATAGATAGTGACCATCACCATTTCATATTAGCAATGGTGATAGACCATAGCCTCCGTCACAAAAAACTAAACGTCACCAAAGGTGGCGTCTGTTGAAAAATGTGCAACAAGAAATGCTAAATTTAGAAAGTGCTAAAAAACGATCTGCTAAAAATAGAATGTCTAAAAATAGCGCTCTAAAAATAGCATTTCTGGGTCCCTTCCTATTTTTAGCAGTCCTTGGTCTAACTATAGGAAGTAAAAACGAATTTGGTCTTAACAGCAATTTAAAATATTAATTAATTAATCTCCATGATTATGGAAAATTAAACTTGAAGTCTCTGTGAGATCATGCAATTATTTTCTCTCTTGATTTAGGAATTTAACCCTTGATTAAAGGAGATAAGGTTCAGTTCTATATTGAGAGAATCAATTGACTTAGTTTATCTTAGTCAAGTCCAGTTAGATTATTTTAACAAGTTGTTAAAATAATGAGATATAGTTTGTTAATGCTTGCATGCATGTGACAACTATTATTTTCAGATAACTGAGTATTCTCTCATGGATAACTGATGCATGTCAGTTCAGACAGAGACCCAGTTGAGTTCAGATAGTGGGACAGTGTACTATCAGTTGCTAGGATATTTTAGGTAAGTATTCCTTGCATGGAAAAGGATTTATTTCCAAGAGAATTACGTGATATAGGAGATTGGAGGACTTGTGGCCTATATATTGAGGCCTAGGTAGTCTATGATCTTCATCTTCTGATTGTAGAAAGAACATGATAGCTCTTGAGCTGATTCTTTTTGTAACCTGAAGAGGATTTCCACTTGATTGATAATACAGTGTTGGGGTTTTATGCTGGTGCTTTCCCCAATGATATATCTTGTGTTATGGTTGATTATTTCTCTTACTCAGTTATATCTGTTTATGCTTGATGTTGCTCATGAAATTGATTATGCTTCTGCTTAATGTTTTGTAGAACTAGATCAAGTATTATGCTTTAGTACATTGCATATATCAGTTTGATCTACAGGTGAAATTTCTACATGGTATTGGAGCACAGGTGATCAAGGAAGAACAGTATACAAGCAAGAGAAATTCAAAGTTTATTATTCGGGATATAGATCTCAAGTTCTTATCACATCCATTTCACTGATGGCTTTCTATGGTTTGAGGCTTGAGTATGCCCTTGATGGCAGCTCAAACTACATAGCTTGGAAGGATCACATGGAGGCAGTATTGGAAGATAATGGCCTTAAGGACTTCATTGATCAAGAAGTCCCTAAGCCTACTGATGCTACTCAACTAGCGGAATGGAAGAAGTGTGTGGCTAGAGCTAGGAGAATCATCTTGGAGGGAGTTCAAGATCACATAATTTTGAGCCTTCGTGTGAAGGAGACTCTACATGCAATGTGGAAAACATTGAAAGATTTATATCAGAATGGCAATGATTAGAGGAAGCTAGTACTGAAGGACAAACTTTGCAATATCAAGTGTGAAAAGGGTGACACTATCTCTACATTCTTGAACAAGCTCACCACCTGCAGAGATGAACTTGCAAGTGTAGGGGTCACTACAGTTGATGATGATATGGTGAGTCTAGCACTCCTTAGCATTCCTAAGAGATGGCATAGCTATGAGGACTCCGTTAATGGAAGAGGGAAACTGCCAGATTAGGAACAACTATGGTTGGATTTGATGCAGGAGGAGAACAGATAGAGCACTAAAGACGGTTCTTCATCCATGGAGGATGAGGAGAACTGTGCTTTAGCGAGTAAGGAAAATAAGGGGAGGGAGAAGGTTTCTCTTTCTGAACCCAGTTCTTCCATTGGTGGGAAGAAGGTTGACAAATCAAAAGTGCAATGCTTTCGTTGTCATGAGGTGGGCCATTATGCTGCAAATTGTCCACAGAGGAAATCCAAGGAGGGATCTGAGGAAGGATCTGAAGGTGAGGCACTTGCTTCACAGTTTGATTTGGATTTCACACTCTTCGCATGCATGGTTTCATCCATGGTGGGAAGTGGTTGGTTTCTTGATAGTGGAGCTTCTTTCCACATGACCGATGACAAGAGTTTGTTCAGTACTTTGGAGGAGAAAGATCTCCAGATACTCATAACGATGGGTAATTATGAGAAGTATAGTGTCTCAGGTGTAGGCACAGTTATTTTTTAGAGGGAGCATGGAGCTCGCCTTACCTTGACCGATGTCAAGTATGTACGAAGACTGAAAAGAAACTTGGTGTCAATCACGATGCTAGAAGACAAAGGCTATGATGCAGTCTTCAGTAAGGGAAAGGTTTTCCTTAGACACATCATCACTAGATAGGTGAAGCAGATTGGTTCACGGGTTAAGAACCTGTATGCTCTTGAGATTCAAGATGCATGCAAAGCCTTGAGCAGCAAGGAAACTGGTGGAGACATGGTGGTTGAGAGGGAGGGTATGTTACCTCTCAAAATGCAGTGCTAGAAGAAGTCTCAGACGATTGTGGAGGAGCCACGATTGGTGCAACAAATTCAGGAGGTTGTGGAGCAACCACAACAAAGGAAGCTGAGTGGAAATCGAGTAGAGACATCTACTCATGCAGAGACCTCCAGTAGGGTGAAACTTCGAGCCATGTGGGCAGAGGGATCACATGCAGCCATAACTCCAGGTAGGAGGTGGGGCAATATAGAGTGATTGTCCCAAGGAGGATGGGTAGGATCCTTGAGGTACCCAACCTTTTGGATGAGACCTTGCTATGGGAGCCCCGATGTGGAGTAATAAGAACTGATTGATTGGGTAGAGATAGATGCGGATGGAGCGGCAGAGAGAGCTACAGTGTAGGGAATCCCAGGACAGTGCAGAGCTAGCAGGCTGTAGCAATACAAGAGGCACAAGTGTGTCGCACCAGTGCAGGTTAGCACAGAGAGGTGTGCAACAGTGTGATATGCATGGAGATGTTGCAGTAGCGTAGAGGCCAGAGAGGGAGCACTTTTCAGCAGCAGGTAGAGCTTCAGCATCAGAGTATGTTTCTAGCCCAACGGAGTGGTCAATTGGGAGTTTTTTGTTCCCAATGTTGTTGGAGCAACCGCACTTGGTAGATGTGTTGCATGCAGAACATTCCAGAGTTATAGGATCAGGTTCGAGAGGAAGCCTTTCTTTTTGAGAGGGAGTGTTGAAAAATGTGCAACAAGAAATGCTAAATTTAGAATGTGCTAAAAATAGATCTGCTAAAAATAGCATGTCTAAAAATAGTAGTTTGGCCAATGAGAAGTTTTTCCACCTTGGGTGAGAGGTGAAACTTCTAAAAATAGAATTTCTAGGTCCCTTCCTATTTTTAGCAGTCCCTGGTCTAACTATAGGAAGTAAAAACGAATTTGGTCTTAATAGCAGTTTAAAATATTAACTAATTAATCTCCATGAGTTAATTAGTTATGAAAAATTAAACTTGAAGTCTTTGTGAGATCATGCAATTATTTTCTCTCTTGATTTAGGAATTTATCCCTTGATTAAAGGAGATAAGGTTCAGTTCTATATTGAGAGAATCAGTTGACTTAGTTTATCTTAGTCAAGTCCAGTTAGATTATTTTAAAAAGCTGTTAAAATAATGAGATATAGTTTATTAATGCTTGCATGCATGTGACAACTATTATTTTCAGATAACTGAGTATTCTCTCATGGATAACTGATGCATGTCAGTTCAGACAGAGACCCAGTTGAGTTCAGATAGTGGGACGGTGTACTATCAGTTGCTAGGATATTTTAGGTAAGTATTCCTTGCATGGAAAAGGATTTATTTCCAAGAGAATCACGTGATATAGGAGATTGGAGGTCTTGTGGCCTATATATTGAGGCCTAGGTAGTCTATGATCTTCATCTTCTGATTGCAGAAAGAACATGATAGCTCTTGAGCTAATTCCTTTTGTAACCTGAAGAGGATTTCCACTTGATTGGTAACACTGAGTGTTGGGGTTTTATGCTAGTGCTTTCCCCAGTGATATATCTTGTGTTATGGTTGATTATTTCTCTTACTCAGTTATATATGTTTATGCTTGATGTTGCTCATGAAATCGATTATGCTTCCACTTAATGTTTTGTAGAACTAGATCAAGTATTATGATTTAGTACATTGCATATATCAGTTTGATCTACAAGTGAAATTTCTACAACCAAAAGTATAGGTGTTATGGTGGCATTAAAGGTCCGTCACGAATATTAATTATAATGATGGATAGTGACCGTCGCCATTTCATATGAACAACAACAATTTATTGTGATGGATCTTTCATGCCCATCACTATTAGTGCATATATATGGTGACGTTCATTGACCCTCACAAAAAGCGGCATTGCCATAAGTATAGGTTTTGTGGTGACATTCAAGGTCCATCACGAATAATGACTACAATGATGGACATCGACCGTCACCATTTCATATCAACCACAACGATTTATGGTTACAGACCTTTGAGGTTCGTCGCTATTGATGCATATATATGGTGGCGTTCATTGACCGTCACCATTTCATATTTTGGTGACGATTGAAAAATGTCACCAAAGCTCATTGGTGATGGTCAAACACTCATTCCATATGGATCATGTCAGGGCACGATGGAATTGAACCACCAACCTCCTGCTTGTAAAGCATGTGCTCTTCCATTGAGCTAACACCCTTTAAAGAATTAGACTTTTAAAATTAGACCTTGAAATTTCATAAATTGTATATTCTACAACTTTCAATAAATTAAAGTCTCGACAATATTTTACTAAACAAGCAAAGCAACATCGAAGCTACAGGTCCCTACCTAATGGTTATGGAAGTTATGAAAAGTGGGTGGAGGGAAAAATAATTATGTATAAGAGAATCAATATGTTCAATTGAATACTCAATTAGAAGTGAAAGTCTGAAGACATTTATAATCTATAAATGGCCTATAACTAGAAAATGCACCAAATATTGCAAAGGAAATGTCATAAGTTGATAACATATGGAAGAAGAACATTGATGAAGACAAATGCAATATGTTATAGGCTAAGTGAAAGAAAAATCTCAATGTTGTTGTTGTTTGGTGTTTAGATATTTGAATGATATCTAAACTTCTGTGCAAATGTAACACGGATCTTCGGAAACCATGAACAACATATGATAATAAAAAAATTATATTAATATATACACACACACACACACACACACACACACACATATATATATATATATCCCCTTTACATAAACCAACATGCAATTTGGAATTTCACAAGTCCACACTCAAAACATGACAACAACCAACAAATAAAAGAAATTGACTTGGACAGAAAGCAATAGCTTCACCTTCATTCTTGAGATGCTTCTGTTTATTTGAATTTGACTGATGACTTTCTTTATCTGACAAGGAATCAAAATCATCACTAGTATTAAATTCATCCAACACGGACTTTGGATATCCCACTAACATCTGTGTTTTTTTTGCCATGCCTGAAAACCATGGAGTTTCTTGTTGATAGTAGAATAAGATGCATGCCTGCTACTCAAGGACACATCCCTTATTAACCATTTTTACCTGAAAAAAAACCAAAGAGACAACACAATATTAGCGTACACAAAATCCCCTACCGAAATATAATCATAACTTGGCAAAGAAGTCTAAAATATGTTCTTAATTAATAAACTTTGTATTTGGAAGTACTGTTTCTTTATATTTAAAAAAGACTATGTTGTACAACACTTTTGTCTATTTATCCAGGCAATTATATCATAGCATATGTCACACAATAGCAATCTACAGTACCTAAATTAAAAAGACAAATTTTCTCAAGAAAATAGATTTAGAAAAGAGATTTGAAAACTATAAGTTTGTCATCAAAGCTTTACTTAATTTAACAACAAACTAGTTGGAGTTTGAAAATCAAAATCATTCATAGGAAATGAAAAGGACAATGGCCAAAGTCATTATTCATACAAATAAAGCTACAACCACTATTTCCATTGTAGATAACTAAAATTTGGGCAGTGGTCTAACAATTAGAGCTTCTTTATGGGAAGACTCGTCAATACCATCGTTTTTTTCCATGGTCTGTTGTGTCTCTAGATCCAAATCAGATAGCTTGCCATTCTCAAGTTCTACCTTTCAAGTATTGATTTCTAACTCACCCTTTAAAACACATTTCTACCACTCCATTTTATTTTTTTTGTCAAGAGAATTGGTAGGACCTTCCCATCCTTCGTTTTACATAATCAATAACCATCCATCAATGATATAAAGAATAACATATACATAACAAAGGCCAAAGATGTTCTTGTTGTATAACTATGCTCTAGGACTCATCTGACCTTACTGGTGCAAAGAGTTCACCCTGAAAAAATAACATCCACGTGGAATTTAGACATTTTTTTTTAAATCAAGCTCCAAGTAAACCAATCAAAATATGAACATCCTTTTAATCAATAAAATCTCTGACTCAAAATAAAAGTGGCCTAGAATTGAATGTTATATCAACCACGTCAAGTAACTAACATCGGGTGAGAAATACAATCCATGATTAGTGAAATAATTGATCTGGTAAAGCTCAAAAACAGATGACTTAGAGCTAAGAAACGCAAATAAATGACTTAGAACTAAGACATGAGGTTTCCCTTTCAACCCTGTCATTAAATAACTCTTCTTTATGTCACTTACCATTAAACCTTTTCTGATATGAGGTGGAAGTGGTATTGTAACATTAACCTCTGATAGTCTGTTTCCATGACTACTTCTCAAGACCCGCTCCATTACCAGCATTTGGGGCTAGAGAAGATACATGCAAAAACCATCAACATGAAAATCAAATCTACATCCTTGTAAAAAAATGGGAGCAAAAAAATATCCACAAATTGAAACAGACTATAGGATACCTCATTCCTACAACATGATTATCTTGTCATAAACAATAAAAAAATAAGTCAAGAAAAATGTAATTTTTGCCACATTTTGACAATGAAATCTTTTGCATATTCTATGAACAATTGATGAAAAAAGTTAGCTAAAGCTTGTCAACATCAAGATTATAGTAAAACATAACCGCTCCAACACATATATAATCCTAAACATAAGTATCTATACATATAAGTATTTATTGAGGACATTGTATTTTGTGAAAATATGGAAGTCAAATCTTTCAAATAACACAATTTATGGTACCACTGCCTTATGAAGTCCTTTCATTCCAGTATTTACGAAGTCCATTCAGGAATTTATTCAAAGTTAAAAGTTCAAACAATTAACATGTAGCCTTAAAAAACTCAGATTTGAAAAGGAGATAACCCAAAGATGTAGAGTATATATCTCACATTCATATATCCTAATTTCCAGACATTGAAATGACACTTTTTATCATACTATTTTGAATTCAACCCAAAATGCTAGAAAAAAATGTCATTGGTTATTTTGCTAATATAGAAGTTTTATACATGCATTTATTTAAACAGTTAGCTTGCAATGTCAAACATATCTAAGGATGCACACAATACATTCCATCTTTAGCACTGGTGTGTGAACTTGAGAAAAGAAAGTCCAACATTAACAATTTGCCTACAAAATGCACTAGCAGAATAAGTGAACAATAGTATTGCAGGTATGTGTTATGAATATATGTATTGCAGGCCAATAAGAGTATGGTTGGAACATTCATGTCAAACCCTTCCAATTTTTCCTATAATTTTCACTGGTCTAATAGGTGAACAATAGAACTGTAGGTGTGCATTATGTATCACTTACCTAAATCCAACACCTTCAACATAGAAATTTCAAACAATATGTCCAGAACTGGTAGATAATTTGCAAAATGAAAGAGTTGGCTTGATTGTTTTCTAAGAAGACTAGATTCTTACATTGTTCAATGTAAATTCATGACACTTTTCCAAGCTTAGATGGAACAAAAAGCAACCAAGCTAGAAGGTTATTTAAATAATCCTTACTTAGCTAAGGTAAAATGTTAGCCCTTTTTTGTCAAAAAGCATAAATTCAAAAACTTTAAGAAATCCAGTGAAGGGACTATAGAAATGTTCTTATCAAACCACTAATGTAAACAAAGCTAAGAAATATTGCTTTGTAGAAGAGATATTCATGGTCAAATTAAAAAGAAAGTGACCTTTTAGCATAGTTAATGCACTAGTGCTCATGTCGTAGTGTCCCAGGGCATGCTAGGGACTACAGGGAGTGCTCATGTACATCTAGAGAAGAGGTGGGGAGACATCGAGTTGTAGTCAGGAGGACTACAAGCGATGAGGGGCAGATACTTGAGGTACCCAACCTCTTGGATTATACCTTGCTACGGGAGCCCCGAAGAGAGAGTAGCAGGACTAGCGGATGTGGGTAGAGACAGATGCAGATGAAGCAATAGAGAGTGCTATAGTGCAGGAGTCCCCAGGAAGCGCAAGGCTAGTAGGCTACAATAGTGCGAGCCCTAGTTGTGGTCACAAAGGAGCCTTAGCTATAGTCATGAAGGGAGACCTAGATGTAGTCTTAAAGGAGCTCTAGCCACAGTCGAAAAGGAAGCCCTAGTTGCAGTAAAAGGTAGCCCTAACCGCAGTCAAAAGGAGGCTTAGCCACAATAAGAGAGAGGCCCAAGGCGCAGTCTAGAGAGAGGCCTAAGATGCAATCAAGAGAGGCCAGATATGCAACAAAGGAAGGCTCTTATCCACAGGAAAGGAGGCCTTAATCTATATCAAGAGGGAGGCCCTTATCAGCCATCAAGAAGAAGCATATAGCCGCAGTCAAGGAAGGTCTAAAGTAGCACTCAGAGAGTCCCTATATGCAGTCAAAGGGAGGCCCTAGCCACTGCAAGAAGGATCCATAAGACAACAAGAAAGAAGCCATAAAAGCAACGTGGAAGTCTTATGTTTTGCTGTAGGTACAACGTGTGAAAGAGAGGTTGTTTTGAGTGTTGTTCTTGGGTGCTCTTATAGGGAGAAGGACTGAAGTTTGAAGTTTAAGATCACAGCAAGAAGAGGCATTCAACATGAGTTAAATAGGGTTGTTCTGTAGCTATTCCAGGAAGATTGAAGGGTTGAAAAGAGGCCGAGTATCTTGCTTGAAGCTTCAACTAAAGGATGACTTAGCTTAATAAAGTTCATGGTAGCCTTTTACAATCATATACTTATGAGCAAACCCAACTCTTATTATTGGGACTTATCCTAGTGTCTTGATAGGTGGGATATAGAGGACAAATACGATCTCCCTTTCTCCATTGCATTCCTCCCACCTTCAAAATCAAAAGGGGAAATAATGAATTTCATATACACATACTTCTCTTGCCATCTACTATTTGTGCCTGCTTGAGCTAGGGTCAAGCAATTAGTCAATCCAGAGCATGCATATCCCTACTTATTCTCCACACACTTATGGGTGGATCTCTCTATCCCTATAGTGCTAGTAAAAGGGTTTGGGTATGGTAAGGGTTGCTAGCTAGTTTTTTGAACCTTTGTATTTACATCTATTTTCACCTGGCCTTACCTTATTCTCATCTCTATGTATTCTCAAATTAAACCAACTACACAATCGGAAACTTTTTTCTTGTGTGGTATCTCAAAATACTTTTCAAACATAAAATTACAACATACTATCACAAGGAGACTAATCATGGTTTAACAGATCAAACTTGATATCTTACATTAACAATTTCCTTTTACGTGATGCCAGTCTTCTGCCCAAGCCTTGGAACCATGCCTAAAGGGGTGTACTACATGACCGGGGGTTTGCACTGCCAGTAAACTTAATTATAACTAATTATGAGAACAAGATAGCATTGTTTATATACCAGATTGCTTAAATTAAAGATTAGCTTCATGTATGAATTACAATGCACTGATAGAAATAGAGAGTTTACAACAAAAAGCACCCAAAAAAGCAGCAAAAGTAATAGGAGACACTTATTTCGCTTCTTTGGTGCTGGTCTTTGAAGACCTCCACCACCATCATCACTTCCACATTCATCCTCCTACACCTCAAGAGTTGCAAGTACCACTCTACCCCTGTTTCTTAAAATCTCTCTGATAAGAGTCTTTGCAGACTTCTTAGAACAAGGAATCATAAGTGGATTGGTTCTGTGAGGCATCAACTCCTCACCACTTTCAATAGCTTCCATCATCAACTTCTAGTCTTTAAAATAAAACTGGAAAACAAAATGGTTGTAAGAAGCTTCTCCAGATGCCATTCTGTAGCTCTGGGAGCATTTTTGGGGACAAAAAAATGTTTTCCATTTTCATCGACATTTATTTCAACTCTACCATCCTTTACTAGAAATGATAACACAAAGATGTTTTCTATTGTCTGGGAAAATGATATTCTATTTAGAACCAAATTCTCTAATCTGTCTTACTTCTATTTTCGCAAAATGTTAAATATGCTTGCCATATTCTTGTCTGTTTCTGATTTTTCATCTTCCGAGGATTCTTTCACTACTTCAGGTCAAGTGCTTTCTGTCGGCTTAGTCTGTTTTCTCTATACTATAGCTTTCCTTTGCTTGGGTTCATTATCCATTGGTCCAAGCATAGTGAAAATTCCTGCCACATGTTGGAAAACAGAAGCAACTAAAAGCCCAATATTTCTCCATGATATTTGGGTTTGATCATCATTTCCCTCCAAAGACCTGCTTCCATATGCCTGGTCACTATAGTTTCTTAGAATATCACTACTAATAAAATCAACTGGAGTATCACCATCATTGTTTTGTGATCTGTTAACAGTAGCGAGGAGTGTGGATGTGAGATCAAAGAGTGTATCAGCATCTGTAACTTGCTCATGAGGTCTCTAAACAAAATTGTGCAAGCTTTCCACTTTGCTAATTATAGCCTCAAATTTGCCAGATTTTGCTTTTAAAATATTTTCTCTCTCCTCAACAATCAAAGTCTTGAGGGGATGATAATGGTACCTTAATATACAATGTTGCACCATACTCTGATTTTTACCACTGCATGCAGTAGCATCTTCTTTCTCTCTCGGGGGCTTATTGTGGCCTTGTTGTGATCCTTTTACTCCACAAGAGGAATATTCCAGTGTCTGACTCAATTTTTCTTCCTCTTTAACTCTAGCTTGGGTACCAAGCCTTCTACCCATCCTTTCTATCACCTACTTTTGGAGTTGATAGAAATGAAAATATTCAACCAAAGCTAGAAGGGCTTGAAATTGAGATTTCTGATTGAAGAACTGCCGTGAAATGGAAAGAGAGCAAGAAAATATTTTCGTGTTGCATCGAAATGAGGGAGTGCAGGGAGTTGTGATTTCCCCTACCTTGAGAATTATGCTCTGTAATAGAAGAGGGATGAAGGCCCACTGCAGTGGATATAAATTCCCAAGACATACGCATTCTTGAATGAAATGCGTAGGTGCAGTGTGCCAATTAAGCATGAGGATTGGGAGAGGTGACACATATGGGAGAGTGGCCATATTATTGAAGAATTGTTTACATTAGGGAAGGACACCATTTGAATATGGTAAGAATGTCAATTCTAACGTGGAGAGTTTCCAACATCGCTTTCTCATCTACATGAGGGAGTTTACAATTTGTATATCTTTGTCTCAGTCCCATGGTGAATATATTAGTGTGAGGATCCACTATTTCGTGATCCATATGTTGGATGCTTTGCTGAACTTGAGCTTTATAAGGATATCTCATTAGATATCTAGAACGTCTCAAAAATTTATTTGAACAATTATTGTCTTGCAACAATGTTTAAAGTACACATGCATAGAAGAGTGTGACTGATGGCATGGATACTCGGCCTTTCGGGTCGAAATGGCCACCTCTAAAGATAATATTTGGAATATCCTTCGAGTATTTCTTTGAGATGGCATCCAAGAAGTTGGAGTGAAGACATCAAGGAACTCTATATTTTGACATATTCCAGCTGAATCACCAAACATAAAAGAGAAACTAAAACCAGGGGTTATATAAGTAATAGCCCCAGTGTATGGGAAATCCAAGCTTTTAGAGGAATATTTCCGCATTTAATAATTGGATGAGGATGAATATTTCTATTACACTATGTGTTGTTATTGATATGTTTGGACGTTTTGGGTGAACACTTGGCCCATCTTCAAGAACATCCAATAACGTTCGAGTCCAAGACAGATTTAAAGAGATCATTTATCAAATTAGTTGTCCAGCTATGAAAGACAATCAAGTTTTGGAAGAGATACATCGTAGTACTATCAAAGCAGATTGTGGACCATGTTAGAAAATGGATCAAAAAGGTTTTCAGAATGTCTGCTAAAATTTTACATTTAGCATTGTCTTAGCATTTTCTTATCAACTTTCATGGAGGCAAAAAGTGACAGGAGAAACTTGCACAATAATGGCGGCCACTAGAATGAGAAACACAATGAATTAGCAAAATGGAATCTGTTGCTATGATGACACATGGGAAGATACTTATTACTCTCAACGTGGTTGTACAGGAAAAATAGTTTTTTCCTTTGAGTATAGTTGATGTAACGTAATGTAGCGGTTGTTTCCCTACTGCAATAAAACCAATATATATCCATCTCAAGGTGAAAGAATAACACCAGTATACTTTCGAATGATATGGGCTATGTGTTGTGCTCAATAGCTAAGAAAGTCTCTATCGGTCATAGTGCGATGAAACGATGGGTTTGGGTTTCCATGCCCGTGTTGTCAAAGTATATCGATACAAGTGATGAAAAAAAATATGTTCAATTCCCTGGAACATATCTTATTTTCATTGCTTGTCCAAGATAAATCCACAACCATAGTTGAGAAACGTAATCAAAAGAAAATAAATATGTAGTTTATTTAAACAAATGTGGCATGAGTGGAAAACATATGCACCAAATTACAAAATACGAAAGTCAAAGTTCTCTATAAAAGTTTTAAATTAAAAAAAATTCAAACAGTTGCCAAGAAGTTTAACGAATGCAATTGCCCAGCACTCGTCCAATGACCATTCAAGGAGGGTCAAAGCCATCCATCAATATGAAGAGATATATAAAAGCAAACAAGGACTTTGAATAAGAGATCCCTGATTTTCCATACCCAAATGTTGCCCGATTATTGAGCAAGGACCGGACGAGTTAGTGAGGGTTTCCCTTTTGTTTTTGTTTCGATCTATTTTCATGCTTAGAATTTTGCTAATATGATGTCATTGGTGGACCTTAATATAATGTTTTGCACCATATTATGATTGTTACCACTGCATGCGGTAACATCTTCATTCTCTCTCGGGGGCTTATTGTGGCCTTGTTGTGATCCTTTTACCCCACGAGAGAAATATTGTAGTGTCTGACTCAATGTTTCTTCCCCTTTAACTCTATCTCGGGTACCAAGCTTTCTACCCATCCCTTCTATCACCTTCTTTTGCAATTGAGAGCAATGCAGAAATTCAACCAAAGCTAGAAGGAAGGGCTTGAAATCTATGTTACTAGAAACCAGGAAGGGGAAACGAAACGAGAACAACAACGAGATGAGAAACAGAGTTTGGAGATTTCACATTCAAGAAACGAGGAGAGAGAAAAACAAGACAAATATGAAACATACAACCAAGCAATTTTTTCACATTCAAGAAACAAGGAGAGAGAAAAAACAAGAAAAATATGAAACATAAAACCAAGCATTCATCATTAACATTCTCGAATACTATGGTTCATAGGTAGTTGCTCAGAGGCTTTAACTGCTCACATTGGTCATTCCTTAATACTTATAGTGATCAACAAAGCTTCCATTTCTCACATAAGTCATTCTTGAATACCCATGTTTGATCCTCTAGGCTAGCAAATACAATAGTGAAGAAACACTTGGCACCAAATTCAAGTTTGATTTAGCCTTTGCATTTTCTGGATGAGTACATGATCCCACATACATTGTATATATTCTTGGATGTAACATGAGTGGACCTCAAATTTGGGATCTATTGTCTCATTGTCCACACAGTTATTGGGTTATTGTTTTCATGGTTGGGTAACAAGATGGTGGAGATTGAGTTGATCTCCATTGGATATAGAGCCAAAAATAGAGGGTTCTCTCAAACTATTGCCATTTGCAGAACCATAAATACTACAACGTGTGTTTGAAGCAAAAATCTAAAGAGAAAATTTTCAAAAATTTATCTTTAATCCATTATAAAATAAAATTAATCTTTATAATAATAAAAATAATATATTCTAAAAGTATAGTTAAACTAGATATTAAATTGCTAGCTTGTGAGAAAAAAAATTAACTAAATTATTTAACTACTAATTTATAAAAATATATATATAATATCTATACACATTACTAATTTATAAAAGAGATATGATCCCTTTAGGGTGTTGGTATATCCGAAATTAAGATGGATCTAGGCTAGTATATATTATTTACCATAATTATTGTTAAAGTATATAATGGCTATCTCATATTTGTATTTGCATTGATTAGATTATTATTATATGTAGTCATGTTTTATATTAATTATTTTAATGCATCATATATATGGTTTTGTATAGTAAATTTATTTTTATGTTAAATTTTAATAGTTAAATTTAGATATTCTTTCTTGACATTAGTTATTTTTTATTAATTTTCATTTTATTCTTGTTGGATCCATTGAAATTTGTTATGTGAGTCAATGTTTCCAATTAACAAGTGTGATTGATCAATATAAATAAGTGAAATAAATTATTAAATTGTGATTTTTTTAATTTCTACTTAGTTAAATATTATATATAACTATCACTTGTGCTTATAACAGACCAAACCATTCATTTTTAGCTGTTAAATATGATTATGTTAAAATAACTTTAAAAAAATTGTTATCACCCATGGTTAAAACTTACCAAACCATTCTTTTTTAGTCCCTAGATTTGTTTATGTTAAAATAACTTTTGAAAAAATGTTATGGGCAATAGTTTTGTTATATTCCATGGTTTTGTACATTATATTCATTTAATTTGCTAGTTTTTGCACATGGTTTTGTTAGATTCCATGGTTCTGTATTTAATATTTATCTAATTTATTAGTTTTTCTCATCAATTTTCTTTCATAAATTAAAACAAGCCAGAGAGACCTTGAAGTCTTGAAAAGAAATGTCATAATCTAGGTATTTTATTCTAGGCTCCTCCTAATATATTTTTGGTTGTTAGATTTTTGTGCATAGTTAAAAAACATAAAATTCTTGAGTGCATAGTTTTTTCTTGCCCATGGTTTTTTCCCATGGTACTCTTAACCCATGGTTTTTGTCCATGGTATTTTTTTGCAATGTAGCCTATTCAAAGGCTAATAACTATATATATATATATATATAGAGAGAGAGAGAGAGAGAGAGAGAGAGATTTGATCTCTCTTGATGCTCGAGATCTACCCTGCTTATTTATAAATGAAGAGGAGTATTTTCTTGTAGTAGTACTCCTATTTGTTTTGTATTTAAAATTTATTTAATGATGGATTTCTATTTTGTATTTTGATTTTTGAGACTTGTTTATTTTTATAAATTTACAATTATTTCTATCACTATTTTTATGTAATTATGAAACCTTCCATATTTATCATAGTTGAAATTATGTTTGTATTATAGACATAGTAATCAATAGCTTGTTGCTCTTAAGATTTATTATTGCAAATTACCTAGCATAATTTCTCTTATCACCGATGAAAAAAATATTTATGGGATAAAACTATTAATGGGATGGATAATAGATAATTATTATTTTTTATATATTAAATTAATGTCTTTGGTTGATGATATTTAATATTATAGATAGTCAAATAGTTGATAAAAGTTTCTATAGGATGGTTTTACCAAAATCCTTTTCCAATCATTAAAGAGGTTATAAACCAAACCAATGGCAAAAAAAATATTGTTTCCTAATGCTTATATAAAATAATTAATTAACTAGAAAAATTAACTAAGTTATTTAACTACTAATTTATAAAAATATATTTAAAATATCTATAGACATTATTTATGAAATATCTATTTATAATTTTATATAAAAATACACATTTTAAATATTAGATACAATCACTAAATCCACTTTTAAATAAAAGCAACACAAAAATAACAACAACAACAAAAAAATGTTAAAACTTAACAATACCCTGCTACACATCAATGGCTACAATTAAAAAAATAACATAACTTTAACTAATAAAATCCCTAAATAGTCAACATTGTTAAAGATATATTAAGCACTATTGCAAGGTGTTGTCACTAGGGAGAACACCCAACCTATTTGCAACAAACCTGTTCGTTAGCACCTAAGCTATATATGGTTGACTTCTAACCATAGACTATGAAAATGCCTTCAAAAACTATCCAGAAAACCAATGCTTTTTATGATTCATGTCGACGTCCAATCAGGAAGAGATCCATATTGCAAATGAACCAGATTAACGTTTTCCATAAAACGGTGTTTTTGGGAAACCCAGTTTCTTGCATTAAAAAACGAAAACTACCGTATAAAACATTGTTTTCCGTTCCATTTTTTATACAGTTTTTTTAAGAAACGAAGACTTTCATTCCATTTCTGGTAACAGAGCTTGAAATTGAGATTTCTGATTAAGAATTGTCGTGAAATGGAAAGAGAGCAAGAAAATCTTTTCATGTTGCATTGAAATGAGGGAGGGCAGGGAGTTACCCTAAGAAGTCTATGTTTTTGTTTTTTCCGTTGTTTTCCTAGTGTGGTATACTACCAAACTACTATTTTTGTAATTTCTGGTGTGGTATATTTCCAAACTACTATAAGAGTTCAGCATATATTTAATATAAATTTCATTGCCAATATAGTAATTGTGGGGCTAGTTCATTTGAAGTTAAATTCTTAAAAACAAAACCCAAATAACCTAATTTCAGGTGAAAAAGTTGGTAGATTGTTTGAAGCAATTGAAATCGAGGAAGGAATTAAAGGAGAGAAAGGGTACCTGTGAAACTATTTTCTTGGGTTCTTGAAAGAAGACCAAGGCTTCTGATCCCTTCATCATGGTCCAAATTTGCCCAGCGAAAATAGATCCATGTTTTGTGAGCAGGCCATTGAAGAGATACTCCTTAATCTTATTTCTCAATGCATCCAAATTCAACCATGAAGCAATAACTGCCCGTAAATTACTGCAACATTTCATGTGAAAATATAAAACAAATTTGCAAATAAATCCTAACGATCTAGAAACCCTAAAAAATGATCCAATGACTTGTACCTGTTTCCGTATAGCCACAGATCAAATTGTATTGTGCCCATGGTCTTTCTTTTCTTTTTCAACTACTCAACATACATTTCATGTGAAAGTATAAAAAAAAAAATTCAAATCAATTCTAAGAATGGTCATCGATCTAGAAACCCTAAAGATTGATCCAGCCACCTTACCTCTTTCCATATAGTCACACATCAAATTGCATTGTGCCCATGGTCTTTTCTTTTTTTTCGACCACTCAACATTCATTGGAATACACTAAGGAGGGGAAGAAAACTTGTTCTGGTCTTTTTTTCTTTTTTAACTACTCAATATTCATTTGAATACACTAAGGCGGGGAAGCAAACGGGACATAATGGTCTTTCCTCTATTTTCAACTACTCAACATTCATTCAAATACACTAAGGCGGGGAAGAAAACGCCACAAAATGGTCTTTCCTTTTTTTCAACTACTCAACATTAATTTGAATACACTATGGCGGGAAAGAAAACGTGGTAGAAATTAAATTTTTAACTTGGATGATCGTTAAACTTTTTTAAGTATAATTATTTTTTTTATAAATTTTAAAAACATTATATTTTATGAATATATCAAAATGTATGGAATTTATATTTTCTTATCTTATTGTATACTCATTTCACAAAAAAAAATATTTTTTATTTTTCAAAATTACAAAATAATTAACCCGTTGTAAGTTGTAATTTTAAACAAAAATTTGGATTTTATATAATTAAACAAAAAAACTATAAATTTTTTTATTAATGTTTAATTATCTAATACTTATATTATGGGTTTCCATGTTATTTAAACAAATGAGATTTGGTTTTATAATTATTATGTCAAACTTTAAAGTTAAAAATTAACTTTTAACAATGCAATCTTTTATAACCAATTTGGATGTACTTCATTATTATGGCAGTAAAAAATGAATCTCATGAGTCAATTTGGTTGTAGTTCATTGTGATGGTAGTAAAAAATGAATCTCATGAGCCTGGTCCCACCCACACATTGGTATAGTTCCACCGAAGGAACCATTGATCTTTCTCCATGAATCTGTAATATTGTACAAGAAGCACCATAATGTATGGCATTTCTATTTCCCACAATTGAAAAAGCACCATAAATCCTTCTACATGAGAATTTTGCTTCCGTATTGTTCAACTAAACATGGCAAGACTTTCCTTTGGCAATAAGAATTTCTGAAACCCTCATCCCCCCTATCACAATATATCTTAGAATCCGTCATGTTGGAGTGTAGTATACCTAGTACGCATATAGGAGTGTAGGGGAACACAACCTCAATGTCAATGGGAATCCAAGGGGAAAGGTTTGTGCATCTAAGAGGATACCTCGATTACATAGATGTGGTTTTCTACGCTTTTTCTTTAATCAAATGTATATTTGAGGGGGAATTCAGCCATAAAAAAATGCTTGACTGAATTTTCATACACAAGGGTTGATTCTACTTCGAATTTTGATTCTTTGTGTTTACTCACTTTAATGTCATTACATATAACTAATAATTTGCAAGTCCTTGTCTCATTTGATCTCATTTTATTTCAATTGTGAAGTGACTAAGCCTTGAACCCCAAATCCTCATAGCTAAGATTTACAAAGTATGCATTGCCTCATTTCTTCTCATTTTACTTCAATTAAATGGAGTGACTATCCCTTAGCCCCAAACCCACACAACTAAGCTTTGCACACTACAGAATCCTCTCTCTCCCTAGTATTGCACTTGGTTTAGATATACTTTTCTTAGAAGAGAAGCAATGTCTCACTAAATACCTTACATGTTAACTTATCATCTGATCCCATTACATTTTCCAAGCATTGAGGACATTAATAAAATTTCAAAATTCAATTTCACACTTATTTGATGTAATCACCATGTTCCATCAATTTCAGGTAAACTCTACAAATAAATGTAAGTAATTATTTTGATTTTTTTTCATTGATTCTAAATTAGCAAGTGAGAAAACTGCAAATGCATCTTTATTTTTTAATTACAATCATCCAAAAAAACTCGTCAAAGACCAAGTTTAGGTTAAAATGTTTATGGAGTGAAAAATATTGTTGGTATCCTCCAGAATAACACTACTTTCAAAAGTTGGGTTCAGATTTTACCACAAATGCAAGAACCAAAGTGAGAAGCTCATTTTCTTTCAGAAGTTGGGTTCAGATTTTACCACAAATGCAAGAACCAAAGTGAGAAGCTCATTTTAAAGTTTTTATAACAGGATCTATTATAGAAAAAATTGAAGTTAAAGTTTTTATAACAGGATCTATTATAGAAAAAATTGAAGAAGCACGCAATACAAAAAAAATTTGTATTTAGTATCATTCTGACATAACCAAGTTTTTACTTAGTTCACAAATATATAAGGCAACCTATTAAGTTCACAAGTTTTACAGCCTCTTCCCTCCTTTCCATTCTATTGATTTAAATGGAATGGATTTGCTTAAGAATGTGGGATAAGTAATTTCCTACTTGGCTGTTATGATCATTGAGGATATGATCCAAATCACAAACAGTTTAAAAAGTCATGGGTATAGTTAACCTCAAATCCTCGAGAAATAAAAAATTCTCTGAACATAAGGGTAAAATCGACATTTTAAGGAATGAGTGATAAACATTTTATTTGAAGGAGGAAGTTAGTTTGGATGGAACGAAGAAATGAATGTGAGCTACTGAGAACAATACCAGTTGAGTGATAACGAGGATTAATAAATGATGAACCAATGATTTGGGAAGGTATAATATCTTTAGAGCATGGTCATCTTTTGGTTACGTTGAAAATATATTTTGATATTTATGAAAATCTATGTTTATGTGTTTTTTAGTAAAAAGTATTTGGTATAGATTAAATGTTATACAGGAACAAGTTATAATATTAGTGCAAGAAACCAGGGTGAATGGTAATTATGTTATTGATAATATAGTAATGTTTGAAAGATTTGGATTTTTTTCTCTAGTTTGTGAAGGGAAGTTTGGGGGTTGTTTGGGGGTTTATTAACTACATGAACAAAGAAATGGTACTTGTTGTTAACATATACATGGCAGCAACAAAGTATGAATGATAAGAAAGAGAGTGCATCTATTATTAACATGATATACATTTATAATACATGGTGTGATCTTTGGATTCATATTCCAAGTGGTCTCTTGGACTCTCTTTAGCTATTCAGATTCACACCAACCCTTAGAGGATTAGGTGTCCAACATTCAACTCGTTAATCCAAAGGGGTATGTACGAGTCCAAGAAGAGAGTTGTAATACAAAATGTGCAAAAATGCATGGCAGCACTAGGCTGAATGTGCTCTCAAAAATGTTCGTATAAGGGAGGTGGTTTAAGGATAACCACCAACACTCGAATGCTTAGTGCAATTCACGGAACTCTTCCAAAACTGGCATGAAGTGGAGGTCTTCTGCTAGAGGAAGTTCTCCTGATGTTTTGAAGAGGGAAACCTTCAACCATGAAAGGGAGGTCTCACACCGCATAAAAGGGAGAACCTCCACCTGAAAATGGAGGTCTCAACCTGTGATGGTTTAAGGATTACCACCAACTCTAAAATGCTTAATGCAATTCCTAGAACTCTTCCAAAACTGGCAAGAAGTTGAAGTCTTCTGCTAGAGGAAGTGTCCCTAATTTTTTGAAGAGGCATCACCAACTGAAGGCATGCTCAGGGGCATCTTTGTCTTTAGCTACAACTATGAATCTGGTATGGCAGGTTGCAGCTCAGGCTTACTTGATGTGGCTTTAAAGCTTGTAGATGACCATAACTTCCCCCTGTCAGATACAAGGTGAGATGATGGAGAAAACTCAACGGAAAGATTGTTCAATACATTAGAACAAGTTCTGACATATGACTGAAATATCTTCTTGGTTTTTGATGCCCGTTGCCAAGAAGCGATCCATCCAAGATGAATCTTTGTTCTTACAGGAGGCTTGTTTTTGAAGCATTTGTTTGAAGAATGGGTGGTTTTATGATAGTTCTCACATGGATGAAGATCAAAATAGTGATCTTTCATATCGCCAAATCGGTCGCAATGTTGGCATTTAACAACATTTGACTGTGAATGTGAAGGAGCAAAAGTTGGAACAGGTGAAGGTGAAGTCTCATGAAGAAATCCTGCACTCTGAAATTTGATGGGCTTGGAATAGTCTGGAATATGAAAGGACACATCCTAGTCATATCCAAGACCAGTTATGTGCTTGTTATAGACAAGTTCCTCCCCAGGTATGATGACCAAATTGGGAAGTGCACGCTAAATTTCTGCATCTGCATGTAACTTTGTTGCTTCATTGGGTAACAAATCTGAATGAACTTCAACAATATTGACTTGCTGTTGATGGGAGCCTATCTCAATGTTTTGAACAGAATGATGCTTACGATGTTGTAGCTTTGTCTCAAACTGCAAAAACTCAATATTCACCTGTGCATTTTGGAGACAAAATTTAATATTGGAAAGAGAGGTTTGTTGATCTTAACCATCTCATCAATAGCGGAATGCATTAAATTATTCAGTATTTTCAATACATCATCTATTCGATCCATTTCAAATCAATATAATCAAAGAAATGATGTTATCATCAACTACAAATTGACCTATAAAATGATAAATAACTACAACTATTAGATGAGTAGCGGGATACCAATATCACCAAATCACTGTAGCAGAGATTGCAATACAAATTTCAAGACATCAAATGACTTGCTGCTTCAATGCACTTACTTATCAAATTATTCAAACTACTCATACTATAAAAAAGAAGAGCCAATCTTCACTAGAGATCATTGCTTGGGATATAAAAATATGGAGAGCTGCCCCTTTTTAAGAAAATCAACGAACACTAATTCAACAAATGAATTATATATTCCATCCACACTATATCCCATACGACCCTTTTTTTTTTAAACTCAACGAACACATATGAAACAGCCTTCAAAATAGTGCAGCCCTTCAAAATAGCTCAATGCCCAATGCAAACATTCATACACAACATTCAATTAATACATCTCTTTAGTCAACGAAGTTCAACACATGAATTTGATACCAATTCAAATTAGTCACAACATTCATGGTTCTTCAATGCAATGCTTCATTCGCAAGTTGTTTGTGCAAACGGTCTCACGGTGGCCATTAACGCAGAGCCATTACACAATCTTTTCAGTCAACAGAGTGGTGTAAATATCGACCTTCAAAAAATCGTTCAATGCATAGTCAACGTATGACCAGTGTAACCAGAATGTATGGATAGTAATTATAGACAAAGGAGGTATATAACTGGCGTTCAAAAGTCAGGTCCCACACCATTAAATAGAGTTAGATTCAATGTAATATAGTATTGCAGTGGTAATAACATAATACCTTGACAGAGCGTTATTATGACAGAAGTATGGTGGTATGGCAACAGTGGTATGGGAGTATGGGAGTATCGTATAGCAGTATTGAAGACAACAAAGAGCGGATTTGTATGAGAGGGACCCTAAAGAGCTTCAGTAAACCACAGATACCAACGCTATCAGAGTCGAGAGGGAGCAACGCTATCATTGCGCCACTCTAAATCATGATCGGTGCAGTTCCTTTGAAGTGGGGGCCAAAGGCATGCGAACATCATATGGCATTCTTACCCTTCTCCTGCGGACCCTGAGTCTGCATGGGAAAAAAAATTTCTATAATGGAAGTGAAAGTGGTGATGACTGTGATTCTCTCCTACTTCAAATTCACGCTCTATCCTACTTATTGTCATGCTCCTATCTGTGTACTGATGCTCATTTAATATTTCAAGAGAACGTGCAATTCATCTTAAACGAGGAAAGTGGTTCCTCCAAGCAAGTCGGCTCCAAATATACCCATTGTGTCCAAACTGGCGGAAGAGACAACCCTGGTGCTAGAACTCTATGGCGAAGCATTGACTGAGCCTTGAGATGAGGGGCTAAATGCTGGAGTTTGAGCTATGGATGTGGCGTTTCACATTAACACATTAAAATGCTTAGCAGGTCGAACAATATAGATAGGCGATGGATGAAACCGTTAGAGACACAATCCAAACCTTTGAGGCAATGAAACGGTTGTCCTCAACCACGTGCAGAGGAGGAAATTTAACGATTTTCCTCAACCACGTTCAGAGGAGGGTGATCAATTTGCTCGAGGTCGGAATTAATCAACAAGTGCTCAAGGTATGGAGGTCGAAGGCACAGTCGGCTTGGACAAGTTGTCTTTCTACGACCCTGTGGAAGCGGCGTTGGAGGTGGTATAAATTAGGGTGGTATGGTGGATGGTTTGGTGGTACGTGGAGAGCAGAGAGCCAAGGATGCAACAACTGGAGCAGAGATATAATGCACAGTATGTAGTTATATATGGTACGAAGAAACCTGTGTGGTATCATAGCATATACCATCCACAATGGACATAACGCAATATGAAACCAGTGGTATTAACTATGCATACACAATGTTCAAAACTGTGTTTCACAAACTAATATCAATCAACGTATGAGAAATATTACAAGGCATACCAACTGCAATAACATGCCAAATGGCGTGCAGTTTTGGTTTCAATGCACATCGTTCAACCTCCAGTACAACACCTCCAATACACATAATTTGACGCACTTTAATGCTCCAGGCAGAAGGTGTCAATTTTGCAATTGCAGATCTCTCAGTTCTACAAAATAGGTAGAGGCAGAATATGCAAAAGGGAGTTACAAAGGTAGAGAAGCCAAAAATGGAGATGGAATTTAGCTGAGAAAACATTCATGAAATGTAGAACTGGTGGTAGAACTGACATGCATAAAGAGGCCACAAAACAAGTGGCTCAAATATGAGCAGGGTAGGATATGGCCTGCTCTGATACCATGTTAAACACATACATGGTGGCAAAAAATGGGAGGATAGAACTTAAATGGTGTTGAATCTTTGAATAATTTTCACATGTGCAAGAATAATAATTTGGAAGAAGAGGGGATATGCAATGTTTTGATAGCTTTATTATAACAATAAATATCATATTTGAATTTGATAGGTTTATATCTTGGATTGTAGCATATTTTTCTCACAATTGTTCCTTCAGTTAGATAAAATGGTCAAAAATAATTAAAACCCATTTAACACATTTTGATTACAAAAAGAAATTTATTCAAGAAGGAACATATTCACTTCAAGCCTAGTCATTTTCAGAATTAACTTTCCATGTTGGAGTTTATAGCCTTCGCGGTAGCTTCATCAATATTACCCACCAAATAAAAAGATTGTTCAATAAGACCATCTAATTCTCCAGAAAGGATCATTTGAAAACCTCTAATTGTTTCCATGAGACCCACATATTTGCCCGGGGAACCTGTGAATACCTCTGCTACGAAAAAGGGTTTGATGGAACAATAATACTTCAGTCTAATGAAAACTTGTAAAGAGTGAGAAAGTGATTATTGAATGAACCAAACTAAATTATAGGAATTCTAGCTAGAATCTTATTTTCGTGAATCACTCATTCCCTAGATACATGAGCAGGTCACAAGTTAGAGTCAAAATTATATGTGGTTTAAGAAAAGTACTTTGGAAGGGTCAAAATTATAACTCTAGTTGGGAGTTAAAAGAGTCAAACTTAATCCCTAGTTAGTTATTAGGCTATGTTAAAATCAAGCCAGTAGGACAAGAAGGGGTGTCATTCTATTCATTTTTATCATATTCCATAGTAGAACTTAGCAACTAGGAGTGTGTATGTGAGAGCATAAAAAGGGATTTAGTGTTTTGTAGTAGCCTAACAGGCCACAAGTCTCAAATATCTCTATAGAGAATGCCTTCTATTTTGTACCTTTGTTCTTTTTATTCCAAAGAGAAAAGAGAGTAGTGCAACCTCAACTTCTAGTTGTGTTTTCTCATGTAAGGGTTTCCCAGAGAAAATATTTGTGTTCGTTGTGGATGGTATGTTATTATATATCTTATTCTCTATTTTATGCATTTTTATTTATTTCATGCATAAGCGAAATTCAATAAATAATAAAGTTTTAATCTAAGGAATTAAACCTTCAAAGTATATATTTCAATTTATTTTATCATATATATTGTGATGAACTATACAATGGAATATCCACAATAATTTATAGATCATATTGGTATTAGAGCAAGTTTCCGGAAGTTGTAGATCTAGGAAGCAATGTAAGAAGAAAGGTGTAGAATACTAACAATGGTTGTAATGCCCAATTTTAATCCCCAAACTATAATGTATACATGTATATAACAATTAGGCTAGTGAGCCAATACATGATATCTAGGAGAGTGAGCTAGTTTTTGTTGAGGCTTGTGTGCCTATATCTATCAATATGTGAGGTCAATGGGCCAATATATTGATATGTTTTAAGGCCAAGGTGTCTATATGGTCAGAAGAGAGAACCTCTGGATTAAAATGCTAATGAGTCTTACATATGTAATGTAAAGCACACAAATAATAATAAGTGACAGTATGACTGTAGATCAAGAGATAAAAAGTATATGTGGGGGCTATGACTCCACAACAGGAAAAGTGAAGGAGTTAGGGAGCTTAGTAAGGGGGATAAGCCAATAAAGTATTATGTTATCCCTAGTCAATGTTATAAAGGTAAAGTGGCTTGATACAAAAATATATTATAGTATTGTAATATAATTTTTAGTATATTGTTAAAATATAAAGTAAGGGACACCATGCCTATAAAAAATTGTTTCCCCCATTCAATTGGATATGACAATTGGATATTCTAGGCAGAAATCCAAGTTGGAAACCATAGGGATATTCTAGGAAGCCATAAGGCTCTAAGAAATCCATGGTCGACCCAAGTTGGAAACCTTGGAGGGTAGTGCTATATCTTAATGAATTATGGGTGCATAGAAGGGGATGCACTACCGTTGGTTGTGTGAGAAGATGGGGGATGTAAGCCTATTCATTGGAGGTTGCTTGATCCAAGTAAATATTGGTGGCCACACACCTATTCTACCTAGACCTTCGGTCAGTTTCATCAGTTTCCTTTGTTATGGCACCATTTACTATTTTTAGAAAAAATTTGGGTCCTAAACTTCCAAAGTTGTTTTAACCCCCTAAACAACATTTTTTGAGGTCCGTAGTAGGCCCGTAGCGGTGGACTTGCTGCAATTCTTGTAGTACTCGGAGAGATGTTTATAACGAGGTGTTATACATGCCAAATGGAGATCATATGACCAAGTTACGACCCCAGGAAGTTGGTTACCCAACTAACCCCAACGGGGCCCACAAACTCTTGGCATTCCATATCCTACGGTTAGGTTTTTGGTTGTTTAGGGTTTCCCTTTGTTGTTCAATAATAAAAAGGCCCTTGAGCTTCATTGTAACACAGTTCAGATGCATCTAGCTACCACATCTCTTCTCAGAGATAAGCTATCATCGTCCGAGCTACTTTATTTCCATTCTGTATGTAAGCATATTTTAGTTCTTTGATATTAATGCAATGGCATTTTATTTTTTTTGCATCTTTGTGTTTATGTTTATATCTATATTATTTTTCATTCCTGCATAAGTTTAGATCAATGGTATTTGAGTGGCATGCTATTTCTATGTTTTTCTTTGCATGTCCCCAATGAGGACAAGGTATAAGGGGTTAGGGCTCGAACTAGTTGAACCATTGTAAGGCTAGCCTCGCAAACCCCAACAAACTCCCATGGAAAAAGAAAAGAAAGATGAGGGAACAGGAGATCCCTTCAAAATATTGCTCGAAGAATCCCTTGAGTGGAAAATGAACGTGATGATGGACAACTTTGCCCAGATCCTTTGGCAGTTACCCACAGGCAACACATCTTCATTCAAAAGCCACTCTAGAGGCACCACTCCCTTTAAGATATAAGTCAAATTTGACATCCCCATATTTGAGGGCCAAATAGATGTGGATGTCATAGATAAATGGTTAAATTTGTTAGAAGGATATTTTGTGGTTCATGATTTTCAAATCGAGAAAAGATTACTTTTCCATTCCTCAAAGATGCCCCCCACATCAAGGACTAGTGGGAAACCTACTGTGAGCGGAGGAACGAGAGCGAAACTTCACTATTTTTAGTCACACCCACTTGGAATTATTTCTGAGACACCATCAAGGAGAAATATTAACCTGTCGAGAGCTATGAATATAAATACATAAAGTGGACCAAGATGCAACAAGGAAGGGACCAAGATATGTCGTAGTTCACAAATATTTTTCATACCCTTCGCACGAAGTTGGGTATCAAGGATTTTGAGTGGAATTTGGTACTCAAGTACCACGACTATCTACAAAAGTACATCGAGGACAAGATGGACTTCCTGGATGTGAAAATTTGGAGAACCCAAATTTATACTACAACAACTAATTAATTAACTTCTATTTGTTAAATTTCTGAAGAAATTATTTGTTGCATCCTATAGCAAATACCGAAACTAACACACTGCATCCTTCATCAATTAAATTAAATGTGGAAACAAGAAATTAAGAAAGAAAGAGATACTCAACGCATCACACCGTTATTTTTGAACAAATGTCCCCCGAAAAAACCCAATGCGAGAAAATAGGTACAGTAGCTAAGGATTTGTATTATTAACCAGTAGTTTTCTAAATACAATATTTAGATACCTTACTAGCTATCCAATATAGAGAATTTGACTAGCAAAAGATTAGTGAGAAAATTCGTCACACTATCATTGGCGATCTGACACTGATCTAGACCCTATATGGTTGGCCTCACACTGGCTCTGTGTAGCTACTGTGTAATCCTACACAGTTTTGCATCAGCCTCTCTAGGGATCTGCTTCACCTCTTCCCAGATCTCCTATTGTCTGGAGCTTTGTTCCTCTGTTTCTCTGATCTCACACCCCAACTTCTGGCTTGGGAACTCGACTTGCCAACTGAATTTCAGACTCTCTATGAAGCTCTGCACTACCTCTGTGTGAGCTTACGCTACCTAGCATGGTCTTTGCGCAGCCTCTTCTGGATCTCTCTCAACCTTCTTTGTGATGTATTCCTGGATCAAGAAACTATCCATCCATGCCCCTCACTGCAAGAAATCACTTTGATCTCTTCTCTAGCAATTTTTGTGCTTCCCTCTCTGAGAAAATCAATCTCTTGATATTTCTCTGATGTGTTTTCCAAATGCCCATCAAATTCCTTCTTATAATCCTCCAGTTGAGTAATCAATGGCCCAGATTAGATTCTAATCAATGGCTCATATCATTTGGACTCGGTCTCCGTCTTCTTCTAGAATTTTCACACTCAGTTTGATTAATACCTTTTAATGATTTTAATTTCCTAAGTTTATACTTAGGCATCAATTAAAAATAATTAATTATTTTAAGAAAACAATCTTTGGGTGGAATTTCCAAAAACGATTTCTGGGTGTTCTAGAATACATGTTTCCTAGCCTCCCTACAAATTTTGAAGCTAAGAGCACATCTTATGCTACCAGAAATCAACACTCCCTCTTAGCGAGGAATATCCTCTAGTAATGTAACCAGTTAAAGCATCATCCTTCTCTATAACATCTCCCTTTGTGTTGCTGATGTCTGACATCAATGCCCACCAACTACTGTGCAAATTTTACATATGTACTATTGTTGACCCTACCACTGCCAACACTGTATTTGTACTGCAACCCTCATAAGTTATGTATCTGAGCTACTACTAGCACTGCCACTTCCAACACTACATTTTCACTGCAACCTTCTCCAACTACTACTAGTACTACATCAACAATGGAAAAGCATCCAAAATTATTGAACATGTGTTCAAATGATGCATTTGTTGCTGGAGTTCTGGCTATTGGAGTTTTGAAGCCTCTGCACTGCTCAGTATCTGGTGCTCCTAGCCACTAGAAATGTCACTCTGGCACTCCTCTGCACCATCTGACATTGTTCCATCCTGCTACTTATAATATGGGCTCTTGTAGCAAGGTATTGATCCAAGAGGCGGACTCCTCAAAGATCTTGCCCATCATTAGTAATTTCGAGCTACACTACTAGATCACCCCACCTCTCCCCTGGATATATTTGGGCAATCATGGAAAACTCTTCCTCCTCGATATTTGTTGTTGCAACCTATAGATCATGTTTCTCATCCTTCTCCTTCTTCTTGAGAGGACATTGTGTAGCATAGTGACCAAATTCACCACACTGGAAACCCTTGATCTTCAATATGCCCTTGTTTTGCCTCCGCTACTTCTATTGCCCCTTAGATGCAAGGAATGCATTCTCTTCCTCTTCCTTGGGCTTCATCCCACTACTACTGCTACTATCAAGTTTGCACTTCACTAAGTATCTCCTCATCTCTTCCTGCTGAGAGCGGAAATAATTCCTTCCCAATACGACAATATTTCTCTACCTAGGATACTTTGGACAAATACTTGCCATTCTTCTGACACTGAATTCAGGGCCATCCTCACCATCTTAGTAGGTTGAGGTGTTGACTCCAAAGCTTCCAACGAGTCTCAAATTTCCTTAAGCCTTGTCAGGAATGGATCAATTTGTTCCCCCTTCTACATCTGCGGGATCCCATGTTCTGCTCCAAGTAAATCTTTCGTAGCCCGCAAGATCCTTCGTATAGTGTATCTAATGCTTCCCACATCTATCAAGAAGTATCCTTGCCAGAAATGTGGAATACTACGTGATCTCTGATTCCACCGAGGATCAATCGCTTGGATTTTTCTATCTCATCCTTGTGCTTCTTGAGCAGATCTGGATCTGCGAGTACATCTACCACACTATCAACATAGGTTTTGAGATTGTGCTCATTAAAAGACATGAGATCCTTGCCTTCCAGATCACATGGTTGGATGCACCATCTAACCGATCCTGATCTCTTAACCCATTAGCTGCCATCTCTGCCAACAAAATGTCAAACTGCCTCCTCTCTCCTCTATGTAGCACTAGGCAAGCTTACACACTCCCTGCTAGAGTTAGTAGATCCTCTCTTCTCTGCTACTGCTCAGCAATAGAGAAATTGAATTCCCTGGCTAGGAATTCTCTGAGGTAGAAATTCCGTCAATAGTGTCTCCTTCTTCCTTTAGACGCTTTTCTGCTCTAGCAACTGCTGCAGAAAAATGCGTCTCACTAGAAAACTTCTCAATGCTAATGCTTCTGCGTTGCTCCCTCTAACACTAGAAAACTTAGATCTTGGAAATTTTTCTCTTTGTTGACTCACTCAGAGAGATATTTTCCCACGAAAATTTTTCCCTCCTGGCCTAGACTATGAAATCGCTCTAGTGATTCGATTTGCTTCCTATGCAACACTTCGACTTCCCTCCTTCTCTTCATCGTTGGGCTCTTCTGAATCTGCTCTCTTGCTTCACCTGCACTTTGATACCATGTGAAAAAATGGAGAACCCAAATTTCTATTACAGCAACTAAAAAACTATCTTCTATTTGTTAAAGTTTTTAACAAATTATTTACTGCATCCTATAGAAAATACCGAAACTAATACATTGTAGCCTTCACCAAATAAATTAAGTGATGAAACAATAAACTAAGCAAGAAAGAAATACTCAACACATGACACCATTATTTTTTGACAAATGTACCCAAAAAAAACCCAGTGTAAGAAAACTGGTGCAACAACTGAGGGTTTTTATCATTAAGCAGTAGTTTTTTGAATACAATTTGGATGCTTTACTGGTTATCCAATACAGAGAATCTGACTCGTAGAAGATTAATGATAAAATACCTTACACTATCATTGGTGATCTGACATTGATCCAGGCCCTGGATGGTTGGCCCCACATTGTCTCTGTGTAGTTATTGCATCACCCTATGTAGTTCTGCATCAACGTCTCTGGGCATATGCGTCACCTATTCCTGGATCTCCTACTATCTAGAGCTTCATTCCTATATCTCTCCGGTCTCACACCCCAATTCATAGCTTAGGAACTCAACTTCTGAGTTGAATTTAAGACTCTCTCTAAAGCTCTGCACTGCCTCTACGTGAGCTTATGCTGCCTAGCTTGGCCTCTGTGCTGCCTCTTATGGATCTATCTCTACCTTCTCTACGATGTATTCTCGAATAAGGAAACTCTCCAACCAGAACTATCCCTACCCCTCACTACAAGAAATCACTTCGGTCTCTTTTCTAGCAACTGATGTGCTTCCCTCTCTGAGAAATTTGATCTCTTGATCTCTCTCTGATATGTTTTCCAAATGCCCATTGAAGTCCTTCTTGTAATCCTCTAGTTGAGTAATCAACGACCTATATTATATTCTAATCAATGGCTCAGATCGTTAGGATTCGGTCTCTGTCTTCTTATAGAAGTTTCACCCTCAGTTTGATTAATACCCTTTAATTATTTTAATTTCCTAATTTTATACTTAAGCATCCATTAAAAATAATTAATTATTTTAATAAAATTGTCTCTGGGTGGAATTTCCCAAAACGAATTTTGTGTATTCTAGAATATATATGTCCTAGCCTCCCTACAAATTTTGAGGCTAAGATCATATTCGATGCTACCAGAAATCAACACTAGACATCTCATTGCTCAACGCCACTTATCAATACACTATTAAGATCGAGAAAAAATTTAAACAGAAGAAGCGATACTTTGGATCTACGAATCCACAGCAAGGGAAATGAACCCTCAAACCACAAAATAAAGGAAAAAGGCAAGGTGGGGCGAGCTAGGACAACCCATCGAAGCCACAAGCAAATCACAACACCACAGTGACAAAGAAGGACATAGGGAAATGGTGAGAGTTCCATAAGAGCCCCACTCAAATCACAAGTGAGTGTTGAGCCAAATAGTCATTGGTAGTAGAAAAGAAGGCTTCTGAATAAGATCCATGTTTTGAATTTGAGTCAAAACCTAACAAGAGGAATGACAAGGGGAAGTAGATTATTGATGCATAGCCCAGTGCCACTGTTGCCACGACCAAGTTCCATAAGATTGAGCTTGAATGCAATAGCCCTAGGTTAAAAATCCGTGTAATAATTAATAAAGGTGAAATAATAACCAACGTCATGGGACACATATTCCAAATTGAATGTTTGTCAAAAACATAGTGACGGGGATCACTTGTGATTAATTAATGGCTACGGAAATTGGCAAAGGCAATGACAAAAGATTTGGAAAGGCATGAGGCATTATTGGCATTTTATTTATGAAAATAATGGAAAATAGGAGAAAAGGAAGGTTAAAGGTCATAGGTTGCGTGTGAGAAGGAAAATGAAGGAAAATAATGGAAAATGAAGAAAATAGAGGCCTCGACGATAAAACATCTTATGATGATCAGTTCACAAACTTTTGTTAGTTTTAGCTTGGAGCTCTCTCTTCTATTCTCTCTTTCATAGTCTTGGACACTTATATTTTTCTTGGAGAACCCTTGGATGAGTGTGGCATACTTGGGATTTGGAGAAAGAAGGAAAAGGAAAAGAAGGAAAGTGCAAGAGGACAGCGGGATCAGGAGCTACAACGAGTTTTGCTTGCAAGTACTGAATTTCATGTATGATTTCCTTGCTATTTTTGGTGTGCATGGAATATGCATGTTGTTTCTTGGTTATGATTTTTCATTGGCATGGAGACTTTCCTCGATTAACAATAGTTTTTCCTAGCTTTTCCATTTCCTAGATAACTATGGTGTCGTGGGTTTTATCTTTCGTTTTCTGGTTGGTGCTCATGTTCCTTATGGATGTGGGTTAAGTTATTTGTTCATGGAGCCTTGGTTGGAAAAACGCTTTGGAAGCCCTATAATAGCTAGGGTTGAGTTACTAGTCCTAGAAACCTTGTTTAGACAAATTCTCTAGGGCCCTTGGTGGGTGTAACACCCTCCTCGCACATCTACCCAAGTAACCAACCAACCAGGATAAACATGTGACGAGAAGTTACTATGATATGATTCAATCTCCTAAGTAGTGTTAAAGAAGTGGAACTGATGCACTACAAGAAAAAAGGTCATTGGTGAGGGTCATGCCTGTGATGGACCTTTAAGGTCTGTTACCAATGTGACAGATGGTGACAGTCTTTAAAAAAGCGTTGTTGTAAGTGTATATAGTGATGGTCCTTTAAGGTTTGTTACCAAAGCCATTTTCAATGACACTTTTGGTGAGGTTCATTAAAGGCTCGTCACTAATTCTCTCTTTGGTGACACTTTTGGTGAGGGGCAATAAATGCCCATCATAATTCTCTCTTTGGTGACACTTCTAGTAACGATATTTTATTGACTGTCACCAATGATCTTTTTGGTTACTTTTGGTGACAGTCAATAAATGTTCGTCATCATTGATCATTCCAATGAGTTTTTGATATTGCTTCATGCCTGTGATGGACCTTTAAGATCCGTCACCATTGTCACATATGGTGACGGTATTTAATAAATCATTGTTTTAAGTGTATATAGTGATGGTCCTTTAACGTTTGTCACCAAATCCATTTTCAATGACACTTTTGGTGAGGGTCGTTAAAGGCCCGTCACTAATTTTCTCTTTTGTGACACTTTTGGTGAGGGTCGTTAAAGGCCTGTCACTAATTTTCTCTTTGGTGACACTTTTGGTGAGGGTCATTAAAGGCCCATCACTAATTCTCTTTTTGGTGACACTTCTAGTGACGATATTTTATTGACCCTCACCAATGCTCTTTTTGGTTACTTTTGGTGACAGTCAAAAAATGTTCGTCATCATTGATCATTCCAATGAGTTTTTGATGAAGCTATGTACTTGTTACTATATTTTTTGTCAAAAGATAACGATTTAAGACCATTGTTGTGGAGTATTTTTTATTATGTGTCCAAGGTCATAGTGGTTATAATAGTCAATCAATTTGTTAAGAATTAATTAGTGTGTATCATTTCCCTCATGTTATAAGAATATAGTTTTCCCATGAGTCAACACATGAAGTTTATTATCTAGCAAATTCCCTTTAAAAAAAGTTCCACTAGTGTGTGTAAGAACTATATTATTTAATACATAATCAAGCTCTATCAATTCTATTAATGAGAGAGACCTAGCACTCCTCAACACTCATAGCACATCTTAACATGCTTTGGAATAGTACGCTAACATTCCTTGGTACCTCGCATGTCTTGGAACATCTTTGTACCTAGAACATCTTGCCATGAGTACGATGCCCAAGCACATGTTGGCATGTCTTAACATAGCATAGCACTCCCCTATCATGTGTCGGCATGCCTTGGAACACCTTGGCAAAATATTTCATTTAAAAACATTAGAACTAGGCACACATTGACACTTGGCATGTATTGGAACATATTATAAGTGTGCCTAGCATGCCTGTTTTGAAAAAGATAAAGTCCTAACTTATTAACCCTCTTATGTGCTCATTTCTTTGCATTTTAGCTTGTTTATTCCTTTTGTTTCCTTGAAATTCCTTGACGCATATTGGCATACTATGGCACCATACACATCCTAGCATGTCTTAGCACCTGGAATGATTTGGCACTATTTGGCACATGCTAGCACACCCCGAAAATACTTAGCACACTCTAGCACTTCTTGACATTCCCTGATATTACCTGGCATGCCTTATCCGTGCTTAGCATACCTTGTCACTTCCTCCTTGGCATGACAACTAGCACTCATTAACACTCCCCGATGCACCCTTATATTCATTCACTTCCATGCATTTAGACCTAGTGCTCCCTTGTGTTGTCCTAGTACTCCCTAACACTCCTTAGCATGCATTGGAACTCTGTAGCACACCTTAACACTCTTCAATATGCTCTTCCACTTCATAGCATGCACCACACTCCTAAACGCACATTGGCACTTGGCACGTGTTGGAACTTGGCAAGTATTAGCATGTTTGGCATGTATTGAGATGACTTGGTATGATTTGGCATGGTTTAATATTAAAGTGATTTGAGATCAATAATTGGAAACTAGATGAGAAGAAACAGAGGAAGATTTGACACTTAGAATGCATTGACACTTGGCACCTCGTGTTGGTTTTCCTAGCATGACCCTCATGGAAAAGGTAAATTGGTGACTTATTAACCCTATTATGTGCTCATTTACTTGTAGTTTAACTTGCTCCTCCCTTTTGTTCCCTTGATAGTCCCTGGCATGCATTGTCACACCCTTGTACATCTTGGCATAACTTCGCACTTGGCACGTCTTATCTTGTTTGACATGTCTTTGTACTATCTGGCACATGTTAGCATGCCCTAGCATTCCCTAACACACCTTGGCAGTCATGACCTTACAACTAGCATTATATTTTTCCATGACTTGGGAACATTACATTGACTAGAACACCTTGTCACTCCCTAGTTTTCATGCCCTTTGTTATCCTCCATAATGTCCCGGGCTGATGAGGAGATCGACGGAGGTAATCATAGACCAAGCTTTTAGTTTTGTAGCTAGCCCTACTAAACCAGAGAGGGTCCTCTCTATGAAATAACAACAAAGAGATGATTGGAATGTAAAGGATTTTAGGCTAGATAGCTAGGTTCAAGTGGGTTTTGGAAAATTTAGGGTTTTGTTGCTGGATAAGGGAGAAAAACTAAGTAGCTAGGTTAGAGGATCAAAGGGTTACAAAAAAAATACAAAAAAGAGAAAGGTAGCATTACTTTTGTGATGGATCTTAGGGTTTTTCAGTGTAGTGTAGTGTTTAGAAGAAGCGAAAGGTATTATTGAGCATGAAACATGAATTCATTAAGCAAGAAATAAAGTAACACATAATGATTTTTCCATCAAAACAGAGCTTTATGCAAAGAATTTTGTTTATAAAATGTAAGGAAAACCATTGAATAATTGATTAATGGAAAGAGAAGATTATTATCTTTCATATAAAGCTATAACGGAGAAAAAATAACATCACAAACTTACTGCACATGAATTCTTAGATAATAGTTGCAAATTGTGTCCTTTAATTTCCAGAAAATGTCCAAGTACAAGCTACAATAGTTCTCTCCTCATAAGAGGTGTCCCAAGAGCGGAGCGATGGCGAACCTCCGAACACCTAGGGTTTCAGAACGCAGTAGCTTTGCCGCCGACGTCCCCAGAGAACAGCAAAACCTTGGATCTGCTTGGAATCGGTTTGCAGGGAACTCAAATTTCGATCCAACGCTCTGGTTTACCCCTAATCTCACTGCTGATAAGGTTTTACATGGCCCGGTTCAGAGATATCAACAGACGAAGGTATTATCTTCCCCCATGATGCAGGCCGATACATTTTTGATGGATTTGGGTTATCCGCCTCAAATCCCGGGGAGTCTCGCGTTAATATACCCAGATCATACACAGATCTGGATATCTGAACAACCATGGGTGGAAGAACTGTTTCGACAAGCCAGAGATGCCCACGCACGGAGGGTAAAGATACTTCTTACGTCTCCTCTGTACCAGTTAAGGGTTTATGGATGTGGGGATCTGCGAACGGTGAACACTGGTGCCGGTCCTGGAGCAAATCGAAGGGCAGATGCGTACATATTGGTGGTGATATGGCCAGAAAGCACTGCCTGTGCTGGAGGAAAATATCGCCGGCAGCCCACCCCTCGGCTCCCCCTCGACAAGGATCGGGCACGATCTATCGATTGCGGGCAGCCCCAAAATGATATACTCGAGTACCAAATCTGGAGGCATCGGACGCAGGGAAAAATCAAATGCGCAGAGGCTGGATTAAAACGACAACGACCAGAGGGGTTGGACGCAGAGAAGGGGCTTGAACAAATTACGATGACATATCCATTTGATTGGCTAGATCCAGCAAATCGAGATCCTCACAACCCCGATCCACCCAACATGGAAGCCGATCTGGTCCAAATCTTTATAAAAACAACAGAGGGTAAACACCATTGTATGAGGATCAGTCAGAGAATGTCCATTCAGGATTTAAAAAAGGAAATCCAGGGTTGTCTTGGAACCCCAATACAACACCAAAATCTCATATATGCAGGATACAGCTTGCAGGACAAACAAACCCTCCTGCAATATGGCATCACCAAGGATACAACCATCATCTTAAATCACCGACTGCGTGGCGGGAGCACTGGAACTAGCTCCAAATATACAGGTTCCTTTCGGGATGCTGTGAAAGGAAAGGAAAAAATGAAAAATAATGAAGCACCACCATCAGAGGCCCCTGGACCATACATCGTTGAACAAAAACCAGATTCACCTACGCTACAAATCGCTATGCCAGAGGTAACAGATCTGCATTCTGAGTTATGTAAATGTGCAGTTATATGCAGGTTTAATGGCTTCTGGCCAAAATCAGATGCCTTACACCAATGGATCTATACTCAATGGACATCAGACTGTGAAATATACCTTTGTCCCAAAGGATACTTCATAGTCAGATTCAACACAGAACAGGAACGTGACAGCATCATCAACCAGGGGCCTTGGTTTTGGGGCAGTGCTGGCCTCTTCCTTACCCCCTGGTTCACTGCTTTTGACGCTAATACAATGAAGGTTACAACGATGCCAGTATGGGTGAGGCTTCACGGTCTCCCCTTACACTTTTGGCATCACAAAGTATTAGCTGCCATTGGGGATTCTCTTGGGAAATTCCTAAAAACAGATGAAGATAGGGTCATCAAAGGAATATTCACTTTTGCCAGAATATGTGTAGAAGTGGATCTGAGTCAAGGACTCCCTGACCACATCACTTTGAACTTTAATAACTCTCAGTGGATACAACAGCTCGACTATGAGAATACAGCGTTCCGATGCAGGGGATGTATGCAAACAGGGCACTTACAATATGACTGCCCACTTGCTCGAAAGGACACTAGGAGAACCAAGAACCAGCATAAAAAGCCCAAAGGCTGGCAGCATACTGTACCAATAGAAGAAGAAGACACATATGAGGAGCCCACAGAGCATCAACCAGAACCCGACAATCCAATGAATCAGACATCTACACAGGAGGAGAACGCTCTAGCTGTACATTCAGGAACTAACATTTCGGATCTGCAACAAGAGCCACAAATGGAAATCAGCGGCATCAAAAGAACTCATGGATCAGAGGGCTCCGAATCCGACAAAGAAATCCATCTAATCACCATGGAAAATCAGCTTGCCATCATCTCACCCACTCCCGACACTGGAGGTTGGCGACGGGTGGAGAAAAAGAAGGGCAGAAAAGCTTAATCTACTAGTCTCTAAATCTTGTAGTTTCCTGCCACAACAGGAACAATTACCTGCAATTTTATGTTTACTTTTATTATGTTCGCTGCCTGGTTTACAGGAACAGCCATCTGAATATGCATTATGCATCTACAAAATGTAATTTTATCAACATGAATAAAATTACGACTTTTTCCTAGGGGAAAAAAATAGTTCTCTCCTCTGAAATCCACGCTGTTCTATCACTGAGAAACTGATACATAAATACCAAAAAAACATCTCCCAACTCTTAGGGGTTGAATCAATGACTCTAAGAACTGTTCCATGAGGTGTTCTAACCAAACCCTAATGTCTAGGTAAGTTAAAAACAACTTCTACAATTAACTTTGACTCCAACCTCTCTCATAAATGAGGTAAAATTTACATAAAAACAACTTATAAATACTAACCGCCCATTATTTACATTTACTTTTACCCCTCACATTCATCTACTTCACCCTTTTGACTTTTACCAAAGTTAAACTAGGAACTATAAAAAATTACACAGTGAAAAATTTACAAAAATCTCAGAAATTTCCAGGTGTATAGCGAGCTGTTGGAGGCCATTTTTGAGTGCCTTTTTGAAGTCCAAATCCAGATCGGAAGCCTTTTCTGGAAATTTTGGAGAGTATAGATGTCTTTAGAGTATTGTTTCACTCAAAATGACCAAATTTTGGCTGAGATATGGCCATTCTCCCAAGGTGTCTCCAGGTGCACAACGAAATGGAAAGAGGGGCAGAAAGGTGATTTTTGGCCTCTTTTTTACAAATTTCTCAAAACCTGAGCCCCAGACCAGGAAAGTGGTAAATTGGGTTTGAGATGGGGTCATAATATTTCCAAAAATGCTGATTTTACATCATTTGGAGCCCTGAGGAAGAAGCAAAGTGTGAGCTCACTGTGCTACTAGACAAAAAATTGCCAAAAAATTGCAAGTCTGCACCAAAACACAAAATTTTCTCCAAACCCTCCCAAAATTTGTCCAGAGATGCCTCCTTAGCACACCTAGAACTTGATAACACTCCCTATCATACACTATTATTCATTCATTTCCATGTAATTGAAACTAGTCCTTCCTTGTGTTTCCCTGACACTACCTAACATACCTTGTCAATGCCTCCTTAGCACACCCAGAACTTGCTAACACTCCCTATCACACACTCTTATTCATTCATTTACATGCAATTGAAACTAGTCCTCCCTTGTGTTTCCCTGGCACTCCCTAGCATGCGTTGGTGCCACACCCTAGCACCTGACACCTCTTGGCATGCCTTAGCACTTGGCATGTATTGGAATGACTAACATGCCTTGGAACTTTCTAGCATGTGTTATCACTTCCTGGCATTCCTTGCACACCTTGGCACTCCCTAGTTGTCATGCCCTCATAGATAGCCTTACTTTTTTTGTGACTTTGGAACCCAACCAAGTCATTGAAAAAATAGTGTTGTCCCTAGACAAAAGTCTCCCTTTGTCTAAAATTTCTTTTTCCATCCCCTTATCGTAATCGTAGGCTTACCTATTGCAATTCCTATTATGAAATTATCCTAATACACTTTGTCCTTGGGACACTTGGAAAACACTTTTATTCGTTTGTTTCCATGCACTTTGACCTAGTTATCCCTTGTGATGCCCTCTCACTCCCAATACTCCTCAACATGCATTGACATTGTTTGGCATGTTTTATCACGCCTTTTCATTCCTTGGCATGCCCTGGCACTCCTTAGCTATCATGCCCTCATAACTACCCTTACTAGATTTAAGACTTGGGAACTAACCAAGTCCTACCTTGACTACAACATCTTGACCAAGTTACAGTTACTAAAACTATACTATCCCTTGTTCACCTAAGAATGGCTTATAACTCATCTTAGGCAACTCATGCCCAATCTTAGCTCATCTCACTTAAGAATTTACCAAGTCAAGGCTCATGTCTAACCATGGCCATAAAACAACTAAGCAACATAGTTTATATATTGACATGGTATAACACTTGGCATGTCTAACAATCCCTCGGCACTATGTGGCACATTTTGGCATTCCCTGCATGCCATGGCATGCTTTAGTACTCCCTATCATACCGTACCACTCCTTGACATGTCATGGCACTCTTGCATGCCTTGGAACTACCTAGCATATAACTTTGTCACTCCCTCTTAAGCACACTTAGAATTCACTGACACTCCCTATCATACACTCTTATTCATTCATTTCCATGAATTTTGAAATAGTTTTCCTTTGTGTTTATGTCGCACGCCCTAACACTCCTTGACACGCATTGGCACACCCTGACACACATTGGCATGCCCTGGCATGTCGCCCTAACACTCTAGCATTTCTTGGCACCACCTAACATACCTTGTTGTCCCCTCCTTAGCACACCTAGAACTCACTGACACTCTTTGTCACACACTCTTAGTCATTCATTTACATGCATTTGAAACTAGTGCTCCCTTATATTTCCATGGCACTCCATAACACTTTGTGACATGCATTGGCACACCCTAGCACCTGACACATCTTGGCATGTTTCATTGGCTTCTAATATGCCTTAACACTGCCTAGCATACCTTATCAATCCCTCCTTAGCACACCTATAACTCACTAACACTTCCTGTCACAAAATCTTAATTGTTCATTTGCATGCATTATTTTCACCTATTGCTCCCTTGTGTTCCCCTAGCACTCCTTAACACTTCCTAGCACGTGTTTTTGATGGACAAAACACTATATATAGGGCAGCTCATCCTCCATTTGTGGACAAGCAAATTTGGTTAAGTCTGTAATAAGAAGTGCGAAGATAACCAACCAAGAGAAGGAAACAAAGAGAGAAGATTTTGGTGTTGTTTATGGGTCTGTTTTAGGGCTAATAGATCCACACGTGCGAAGGAAGGAAGAACTATCTACTACAGAAAAGGTCGAAGATCTTGTTGTTGTCCAAGAAGTCGAATCAAGGAAGAAGATAAGCAAGGTTACACGTCGAATTATAATAAGAGTTCATACCATCCAAGCAAAGAAGATCAAGGTTCAAAAGGTTGTTCAACCACACGTTCTAGGGTTTATGCAAGAAGTCCAAGAACTACAGATCTGATTCATGGAACTGGAATTTGAAGGATAGTTGAGTTATTGAAGGAAGAAGCCTGATTATCGTTGACTCAAGGAAAAATAAGGAAGTTGAATCAAGGAGGCTTGTGACTTGGTCTTGAAGAGGTCATTGAGTCAAGGGTCTAGGCCATGGTCTTGGTATTCGTCAATTGAAATCTATATAAGAAGAAGATCTCGTTTGGGTTTTCCTCTCAACAACCCTAGTTGATTACATATTCTATGTGTCCCTTGTCTTCTCATTGTTTATGAATTGGTAGATGTTTGATGAAGAATATTGTTTTGAGCATTGTTTGTTATTGTGGATTAGTCTTGAATGTGTTTGTGTACGAAAAATTGGTTGGGTTTGTAAACTATGAATAGAGTAGTGTTTGATTGATGCAAGCTTCCTACAATAAAATGTGTCTCTTACTTAAACAATTAATTTAGTGGAAACATGGGTATTTGGACAATTATTTTGGAATTTATGCACCTTACAAGTACATCAACTCATATAATGCATAAATATAATGGAAAGTTGTAACATGTTGCATCATAGAAAAGATGTTGATAAAATATGATAGCTTAAATGTACATGATAGTTTGGAAAAGTAGGGAATAACTCTTATTTAGTGATAGGTAGCCTAATCAATTCCTTTTTTAATATTTAAATATCGATCACGATTTTGAAAGTAGGTGGGTAGCAATTCTTAGTCATGTCATCCATAACCTAACGTAGTTTTGAGCAAATGTGTAAAAATAAAAATGTTCCCAGAAAAAACAAAAAAAAATGGCTATGACACTGGGCAGCCGTGAGAAAGTGAGAAATTGGGCCACGTGCCACATTCAAATGGCCTTGGAAACCTGTGAGTTGCTGGTATTGACTTGAATTTACTACTGCATAAGAACCGAAATATTGGAGGAAATTTCCAAAATTGTTTCGTCTTAAAGCAATGCCATTGAAGTTGAAGTTGGGTTGAAATTGACGTTATCAAATTTTACAGCTATATTTGATTTTGAAATTCGAACCTTCTTTCCAACGTCCTCCGGAGGCTGTGAGTGAGAAAGAGAGTGCGCAGCTTTAACGGAGAAAACTAAAGTTGTCAACAATCGCGGAGAAAACAAAACAGAGAGAAGAAAAATGTCTATATTCACCACCTGATTGGACTAAACTGGGGCCATCATACTAGTGGGCGGCCGACTTACTTGAACATAGAGGAGAAAATTGGTCGTCCACTAACTTGACTAGACTTGGGCCCTCCACTAACTTGACTTGACTAATAGAGGTGACTATAGTGGGGTGTACAGACTGTTGGCAGGTCGTCCACTAACTTGACTGGAATGGGGCCCTCCACTAACTTGACTTGACTTGGAGAATAGAGGTGACTGTAGACTGTGGGCAGGTCGTCCACTAACTTGACTAGACTTGGGCCCTCCACTAACTTGACTTGACTAATAGAGGTGACTATAGTGGGGTGTACAGACTGTTGGCAGGTCGTCCACTAACTTCACTGGAATGGGGCCCTCCACTAACTTGACTTGACCCGGAGAATAGAGGTGACTGTAGTGGGGTGTACAGACTGTGGGCAGGTCGTCCACTAACTTGACTGGACTGGGTTCCTCCACTAACATGACTGGGGGAATAGAGATGACTGGGGTGTACAGAGGATGCAATAGTTGGGCTACATTGTTCAATAATTTCTTCGCGCCTTCATTTCATCTCTATTTCCCATCAATTGCGGAAAAATCGCTTGGCGTCCACTTAATACGAGAGCCCCTCTATAATAATATATATAGAAGAGAGCCAAGGGCACAGAACTCACAGGCTTGGCTGCGAAAGACGCTAAAGTCGAATTGGGAGAAATGGATCACAGTGCTCCTCTTATTCTTCTTCTCATATTGTTTTTGTGTGTGATAACCTCTCTGCCTGCAGCGGTGTCAATTAATTACTCAACCTCCAACCCAGATTCCCATAGCCATGCCCATCAATATCTGTATGACCACATGCCCGGTAGATTAACTTCACTTCAACGCCATTCCGATTCTGAACGCATGGCTAAGGAAGCTGATTTCAGTTTATCATCAATAGACGCCCACGAAAAAAGGGACCTCGAGGCTCTCTTGTCGTTCCGGAAGGCCATCACATCGGATACAAAGGAGAAGCTTTCCAACTGGAGGGCCAATAACTCTGAGAATATATGCTCCTGGTCAGGTATTCGCTGCAGAAAATACAGCAGAAGGGTAGTCGCCATAGACCTCTATTGCTTCAACTTGGAAGGTACCCTTTCTTGGTCTCTTGGCAATCTGTCTTTATTACACAGTCTCAATCTTTCTGGCAATAGTTTGACTGGAATAATTCCAGCCCAGTTTGGCCACCTTAAAGCGCTGCGAGCACTTCAACTGCGGGTGAATTTTATGAACGGTTCTATTCCGGTGGAATTGGGTATGTTGCATAATCTGCAGATCTTGGATCTTTCTTCTAATGGTTTGACTGGAAGAATTCCCCTTGAGCTTGGCCAGCTTAAAGCACTGCGAATCTTGAATCTCAGCGGGAATAAGCTGAGTGGTGCTATTCCTGTCGAATTGGGGTTTCTGCAGAAGCTAGGTTACCTGAACCTCGGTTTCAACACCTTCTCAGGTAATATACTTAATCTCACAGGGGGCATAGCTAAATCCATTGCCAATTTGACGAAGCTAAATTACTTAGATCTCTCTAGAAACATGCTCACCGGGAGTATACCTAAAGCCATAGCCAATTTGACTCAGTTGAACAGACTATATCTTTATTCAAACATGTTTACTGGTCCCATCCCTGTAACCGTTTTTAATTTGAGTGACTTGGTTACTTTAGATCTGAGTGACAATAGGTTCAATGGTAGCATCCCTGAAGCTATTACTAACTTAAAAAAGCTTGAAAATCTTGTTCTCTCGAACAACAATTTTACGGGCACAATTCCTAAAACTATAGGGAAACTTCGTTCATTGTGTAACTTATTTTTGGACTCAAATAAATTCACTGGACGTATCCCATACAGTATAGGTGAGCCAAAAGCTCTCAATTCACTAAATATATATAATAATTATTTTTTTGGCAGTGTCCCTGAGAGTGTTAGTGGTATGGTTGCACTCCTCCTATTAGATTTATCCGAAAATAGTTTGGAGGGCCCTATTCCTTATGGTATTGGTAATTGCACTTTCATAAACATATTTTTTGTTCATTCCAATAAATTTTATGGGACATTGCCTACATCTTTAGCCAACTGTAAATACCTTCTTGGATTGGATTTGAGTAAAAACGAGTTGACAGGTGAACTTCCTCAATACTTCACCTTTTTCTATGGATTGAGATATTTAAGCCTTAGTTATAACAATCTGCATGGTTGCATTCCTCAAAATATCACAAATCTTGTCGATTTGAGTTTGTTGGATTTATCCAATAACAAATTTAGTGGAAGAATGCCAACACATCTTGAGAGACTGTCTGCATATGTAAAGGTGTCAAACAATTATGTCGTTTACGGAGAAATGGAAATTGTGATAAAAAGATATATGTATAATCTACGATATTGGTTACCTGCAAACACTATATTCGATTTGTCTTGCAATAATTTCACAGGAGAAATCCCTGCAAGCATAGGAAGTATGAGTGGCTTGAGGTTATTAAATTTATCTCAAAACCAATTGGATGGGAAAATACCTGTAACTCTTGGTCAAATATCTACTTTGGAGGAACTGGACCTGGCAAATAATAATTTGAGTGGACCAATCCCTCAAGAGCTCTCTATGCTACATCAATTGAGCATTCTAGATGTTTCATCAAACAACCTCTGTGGGCGAATCCCAACTGGGACACAATTTTCCACTTTCAATGTAACTTCATTTCAAAATAATAAGTGCTTATGGGGCTGTCCTTTAGATTCATGTAGTGAAAATGAAAGACCAATGAGAAAAACGAATGGTCTTGATAAAAGTAGTAATGTAAAGGTGGGTTGGCTAAATCATGTCAAGGAAAATATTTCATTAGTAGCATTGGGTATAGGAATGGGGATTGGATTTGGAGGAGTGGTCACTATCTTTATATTTTGTAAAAGAGCTAAAAATTGGCTACTGTATCCATATATCCCACCTCAACCTTTTTTTGGGGTGTATAGATTTCCTAAATAATCACAAGAGATGTCACATTCTACTATGACAAAAGATAATGTGTAGAGAATCAAAAGATTATTCACTCCAAATATTGATTTTTAAATATATAAAAATTCAAAACAAGCTCTATTGGATACAAATTTAAGATTGATGATTCATGAGTTGAAATCTATAATGTTCTTATGAAGTGACACTCTCAATTATCTATGTATTTTTATGTGTGTTGTTTATAGGTATAGTTTGAGTGAGCCTAATTGTTAAGAATATGTATTTTTACCTAAAAGGTCACATGCTCAAGTCCAAAGAGGGCTCAAGCATGTACACTTGGAAAAATAACAATTTTGAATATGGTCTAAAAGTATGAAATGTAAGAAAATGAATTGGATTTTTCAATATATGGTTTTTCATTTATAGAAAAAATTATAAACTTAGTTTTGTATATTCTTTTAAATTATGAAAGTCATTATATCTTGTAAATTACAAGGTATTTTGTTAGTGATATGTAAAATTATCTTAACATTATCAAATAATATACAGTTTTTTAATCATTACTAGTGTGTGTGTGTGTATAGAGTTAAGGTAATAAAAAGTTATAGTAAAAATAAATGAATGAGACATTTTAATATTTGAATATATGTCAAGACAAAATATTTAGAAATTAGATATATATATATATATATGGGATACACTATTTGACTCTTTATGTGTCTGTACTTTCGTGGACAATGGATTTGTCTAGTTTATAGAAAAATAATATCAAAAATAGAGATGTATTTTGAAAAATGGAGGATTTCATGTATTTGTAGCCAACTTAACATGCACATCAACTTCCCCCTTAAAAAAATGAATTTAAGAGAATCCACATGTTCTTAAGGAGCATGCATGCATTATGAAAGTGCACACATGCTCATTGAGGAATGCATGTGTGATACTTGAGCACAAACATGCTCATGCAAAGAGGCAAGTGAAGGTTAGTGGGAGGCAAGAAAGAGGAGGGGAAGGGGGAGAGAGTGGGAGAGAGGGAGGTATAGAGGAGTAGAGGGATAGAGAGGAGGGGGCTAGGGGAGAGAAAGGAAGGGGAGAAGGGGGAGAGGGAGTGAAAGAGTGAGAGATAGAGAGTGAGAGGGAGAGAGAGTGAGGGAGTAGAGAGAAAGAGGTAAAGAGGGAATTGCAGGGTGCGGGCGGCAGGGATATTGGGGAAGGGGAAGAGAGAGAATTGTGGGAGATAGAGGGGCAAGGAGGGAATTTTTTGGGGGAGAGAGAGAGAGAGATGGGATGTGGTGGTAGTGATGGTGAGAGTGAGGGAGACGAGGAAATTTAAAGAGAGGGGGAGATAGGTGAAGGAATAGAGAGACAAAGGGAGGTAAGGAGAGAGAGGAATATGGAGAGAGAGATGGAGAGGGAGCAAGGATGAGAGACAAAGAAGGGGGTGGTGGGGAAGAGTGAGAGTGGGAGTGGGACATGGAGAGAAAGAGAGTGAGTGAGTGAGAAATAGAGAGTGACAGGGAGAGAGAGAACAGGGTAAGAGGGGGGATAGTAGGGAAGGGTGATAGAGGGAGAGGGAGAGGGAGAGGAAGACAAATAGAGAGAAGGAGGGGGAAATAGAAATACATGGGAGAAAAAGGGGGGGAAGAGAGATATATGGGAGATAAGGTGGTGGGGGAAGAGAGGGAGGGAATCTAAGATAGAGCGAGAGAGAAAAAGGGAGGGAGGGAGAGCGAGAGAGAGGAAGGGGGGAGACAAAGGGGGTAGAAAGTGTGTGTGTGGGTGTTTGGGTAGAGAGAGGGGGAGAGAAGAGGTGGAAGATCATGAGAGAGGAAGGGAAGGGGAAAGGGGAAGATATATAGATAAATAGAGAGAGAGAGAGGGAGGGATAGATGGCTAGATAGAGAGGGTGAGGAGAGAAAGTAGAAGGGGAGAGAGAAAAAAAGAGGTGGAAAGTGGGAGGTAAAGAGAGTGAGAGAGATAGAGAGATAGAGAGGGAGGGAAATAGAGTAAGAGAGATAGAGAGGGAGGGAGAGAGGTAAAAACAGAGAGGAAGGGAGAGAAGTAAAGAGAGAGAAAGTGGCGGGATGGATGGGTACAGAGAGAGGGGGAATGAGAGTAGTGAGGGAGAGAGAGAAAGAAAGAGGTGGAGATAGGGAGGGAGAGAGAGCAAGAGTGATATTCAGGGAGAGAGATAGATAAAGAGGTAGGAAAACATAAATAGAGAGAGGGAGATAGGAGAGAGGGAAAGAGAGGGCAAGATGGAGAGAGAGGAAGAGAGCGAGGAAGGGAGGAAGAGATACATAGAGTTGGTGGGTCTGTGATAGAGGGATTAAAGGAGGGAGGGAAGTATAGAGAAAGAGAGGGAGGTAGAGGGATGAAGGTGGAGAGATAGGAGGGGTAGATGGTCATAAAAGAGAGAAGGGTAGAGGCAGAGAGATAGAAATAGATAAATAAGGGTTAGGGAGTGAGGGGGAGAGAGGTTTAGAATCACACAATAGAGAGAGGAAGGGGGAGAGACAAGGCGAAGGAGGGAGAGAGGGAGGGAGGGAGGTAGGGATAGAGGGGGAGAGAGAGCGTGAGAGAGCGAGAGGAGTGGGGAAGAGTGAGAGGAGGGAAATGGAGAGAGGAAGATGCATATAGAGAGAGAGGGGGAGGGAGAGGGAGGGGGAGCAAGGGTGAGAGGAGGGAGGGAGCAAGGGTGAGAGGGGGGAGGAGAAGGAGGAATAGAGAGAAAGGGGGATAAAATGGTATAGGCGAGTGAGAGAGACAAAGATAAAGACAAAGACATTGAGTTATTATATTTTTATAGTTAGATTATTAGATTGGCTAGAGCATTTCATTGTACTCTTTGTCTCCTATGTGTATACCAAGGGCCAATACTTAAAGCATCTTATTTTGTTTTGTACATTATATTCATAGTAAAAGGAGGTTTCTTCCCCGAAGTGGATATATATATATATATATATCCATCCTTTTATACCTCAGTTGGATCATATTCTCTTCATCTAATCGTCCCGATGGTGAACCACATTGGTTGGTTCGAAAAGCATGAGCAATCAATACATTTATGTGAAGGATTCAAAAGAAAAATATTTAAATAATTCTACTCACAAAGGCCTCCATCAAGATAAGTAATTATTAGTTTAGAGGATTCTTGAAAAATCAACAGAATGTGTATGAGTTATTGACTACGTAAATAACGTGTCAAATCACATGAAGAAGGTGAGTTGCAATATAAGAATGGTGTGTCAAAAGGACCTAAAAGTAAATATAGGTCCGCATGAACAAATCTCAAAGGAGAAGCCAAGAAGGTAAATTGTGTGGCAGGAGATAAAAGGGAAGGAGAGTGCACAAGTTCAATGGAGCTTCCTAATCAGTAGTACCATGCATCATCCATTGGTGTTAGGAAGAGTTGTTTGCTCATGAAAAGAAGGAAATGAAACTTGGCCTGCACAACTTACATTATTTACTCTTGTTTCATTTAAGTAGCATACATGATTAATATAAATAATCATTAGCCTAAGTCAATAATTAGTATAACTTTGCATGTTCCTTGGTTATTAATTGGCATCTCTATTTCAATTACTATTTTTTGGTTCAGTAAAAGTAATATTTTTTATATTGGACAACTCATTTAAGAGAAGTAGCCATGGAGAGTGAAACTTCTAAGGGAAGAGGCCTCAAACATTGAAGTCAATGGAGAAAATAACTTTGAAGAGACGGAGATGATGGTAAGTATGCATGGGGGGAGTGTGCACAGTCACATGAGCAACATCAATAGTGACATTCGTAGTTTGGCTGTTAGTACCGAGATATATTGGCAAATGGAGAGTGATTAGACATTGGCTTCTCACAAGCAATGGAGGAGAATGAGGTCACTGCAACATTGGATAAGTGAGCAACGAGTGGAAATGGTAGTTGATTTTAGACAAAGGTTGTATCATCAACACCCTATTACATCCTCTTAGGAGGAGTAATGTAAACAACTAATAGTAACAAGAATTGGATGAAAATCAAGAGAGATAACATATGTCTAGGGGGAACATATCAAGCATACCCAATACTCTAGAGAGGATCAATAGCTACAAGAAGCCACAAGGGAATTTGGTTGTTTTTTAGTGACATACATTGTTATCCCTTGAAATCAATGTTTAAAGGGAGAGATTGTTCTCAATCACAAGTGTTTGCAAGATCCATGAGAGTTAGCAACACCTTTGGTAAAAGTGATAGTTGCACTAGTCACTTGTATAATTGAAAAGAAAATCTAATAAAAGGAGTTATGATTTATAATAATTTGTTTATGAGTGTATTTGGACAAGATTACAAGTCATTAAGGTTGTAGCTAAGAATTGATAGCAACAATCAAGTGCTTTACTAGAGAGAAGTGGTTAGATATATGTGGGAGAGAGATATTTCCCTTTGCCATTAATGTCAAAGGGGGAGAGAGAAATATCAACCACAAGGGGATATTTCCATCAATGCCAAAGGGGGGTATCGTTGGCATTGATGTCAACCTCAGTGATGATAATCGTAGGTTGAAATTATTTTCAATATTGGAATCATTGAGATAACTTGCATTTGAGTGTGTTGCATGCTTATTTGGAGTTGGATCTAGGCTATGGAGCCCAATGAGTGTGGACCCTTGATAAGAACATTAGTGGGCATCATTGCCTAAATAAGGTCAAGGATGGAGGGATTTGTTAAAAATGTAGCAAGAAATTCCTAATTTAATTTTCCCTTGAATTAAATTAGGAGAAAATTGAAATTCCACATCACAAGACAACTTGAATGAGTTAACCGAGTTGTTATCACTCAGTTAGCTTAGTTAATTCGAGTTGGGCTTAACTTGAGTTGTTTACAAGGATTCCTAAATTTTAGGAGCCTAGGTTTAGTTAATTTCAGTTGTAACTATTTAATTCAGTTACATTGACTTAAGGTCAGTTAAACTAGTTCCAACTATTGGAGGAACTAGTAGGAGGTCTAGCAATGGGGTGCAACTTCAGTGTTCAACCAGTTAACTAATAAAACAACCTTAATTAACTCATGCATGCATGAAATTCGAGTTACCCATTTGAGATTGGAGTTCAATGGCAATGTACTATCAATTGTATAATTATCTAAGTTGTGCAGGTGGTGCATGTAGTCAGAGAAGGGCCTACAGGGATTGCGTAGTTCAGGATGGGGATTTGCCTAATTAATAGGGGGCTAATTCCTTGAGAAACGTCACAAGGAAATAGGAGCTTGGCATGAAACATAATTGGCAAAGTGCTGGCAAGAGTCAGTCTGTGATGTAGTGAGATAGATTATACTTGTGGAGAGGTTGCTCAAGCTTGAGCAAGCAATGTATTTCTTCTCTATTTTTTGACTAATGCAATACAGATAGGAAGGGGTTTTAAGCAGTTATTTTCCCCTATATATATCCTCATGTATGTGTGTTAAATTATGTTGCATGCTTTGATATATGTTCTCAATTGTGAATTGCTTTCCGTAAATGAGTAGAGTAGATTTGAGTCTTATGTTTTAGAACATTACATGAGCAGTATTGAATCTACAATTAAACTTCTACATGGTATCAAATCTAGATTCATAGTAGAGAAGAGAATTCAAAGTTTTCATTACAGGAGGTTCGAATTTCAAGATCAGTGTCGCAGGTTTTTTTCTAGGACTTAGAAGATGGCCTTCATTGGACTCAGGTTCAAGTATGTTTTGGAAGGAACCAAAAATTTTGTGGCATGGAAGATCCACATGGAGGTAGTAATTAATGACAATGGGATGCTAGAATACATCAAGATAGATGTAGAAAAACCCCTAGAGTTTGACCCCCAAGATCTCGCTCAATGGAAGAAGGATGTGGCTAAAGCGAGGAGTATCATATTGGAGGAAGTCCGAGATCGTATTGTCTCGAATCTCCACAACAAAAATACTTCATTCACGATGTGGAAAACACTGACAAACTTGTTTGAGAACAATAGTGACCACACGAAGTTGGCACTCAAGGACAAGCTTCGAAGCATAAAAATGCAAAATAATGACACAATTCTGCAGTACCTAATCAAGTTTATAGAGTGTCATGATGAACTGGGTGGGGTCGGTGTGATTGTCCCTGAAGAAGATTTGGTAGCTCTAGCTCTATTGGGCCTTCCCAAGAGCTGGCATAGTTATCAAGTTTTGGTAAATGGTAGAGAGAAGCTACCAATTTGGGAGCGTTTATGGTCTGATCTAGTACAGGAAAAATAAGGCAGAGCAACAAAGATGGGACCTCATCCAAAGAAGAGGAAGAATAATTTTCATTAGGCAACAAATGAAGGAAGGCCAAGGGGAAAAATCCCAAGGTGAGGCTAATTCTAGCCCAAAGGGAAAGTAGAAAGGTTTGTCGAAAATTAAGTGCTTTCACTGTTGTGAATTTGGGCACTATGCCATGAAATGTCCACATATGAAGGAAAGCAAGAAGGATCACACAGTAGTAGCAACAAGTGAAGCTCTAGATTCACAATTCAATCTTGATGTTACTCTCATTGCATGAGTATTTTTTTATTTATTTATATGTATGCTTCTTAGTTGTAGATGTTGTAGTAACAGTAGCAACATAGAGAAATGTTACATGGAGTACATTCCAAAGGTGCTAGATCAGAGTAGATGTGAATCCATTTCTTTCTAAAAGGGAGTGTTGAAAATTTAGCAAGAAATTCCTAATTTAATTTTCCCTTGAATTAAATTAGGAGAAAATCAAAATTCCACATCACAAGCCAACTTGAATGAGTTCACTGGGTTATTATCACTTAGTTATCTTAGTTAGTTCAACTTGAGGGCTTAACTTGATTTGTGTACAATGATTCCTAAATTTTAGGAGCCTAGGTTGAGTTAATTCTAGTTGTAACAATTTAATTAAGTTAAATTGAGTTAAGGCCAGTTAAACTAATTTGAAATGTTGGACGAACTAGCAGGATGTCTAGCAATGGGGTGCAACTTTAGCGTTTAACTAGGTAACTGATAAATCAACCTTAATTAACTCATGCATGCATGAAATTCGAGTTACCCAAATGAGATTGGAGTTCAAGGGTAGTGTACTATCAATTTTATAATTATCCAAGGTGTACAAGTGGTGCATGAAGTCAAAGAAGGGCATACCGAGATTGCACAGTTCAAGATGGGGATTTCCCTAATTAGTAGGGGGCTAATTCCTTGAGAAACAACGCAAGGAAATAGGAGCTTGGAAGACAACAAAATTAGCTAAGTGTTGGCTAGAGTTATTCTATGAGATGGTCAGATAGATTATACTTGTGCAAAGGTTTCTCAAGCTTGAGCAAGCATTGTATTTCTACTCTATTTTCTAACTAATGAAATACAAATAGAAAGCAGTTTTGAGAAGCTTCTTTCCCCTAGATATATCCTTGCTTATGTGTGTTAAATTATGATTCATGATTTGACATATGTTTCCAATCATGAATTGCTTTCCGCATATGAGTAGAGTAGATTTGAGTCTTATGTTTTAGAACACTACATGAGCAATATTGAATCTACAATTAAATTTGTACATGCTTATATTTGAACTCATTTTACCTATAGTGGATCAATTCGAGTGCTCTTTCAAAGGGTATAGTTGGATAGCTCTCAGAGCAGCATATCAAGAAACGAAAGGGGTATGATCATTAAGCTTGACATGGCAAATGCATTTGACCGGGTGAATCATGCATTCCTTCAGGCAGTTCTAAAAGAATTCGGGATATCTGAGCTCTTCATCAACAAGGTCATGGAATGCATATCAGACAATTGGACGGCCCCCCTTATAAATGGCAGGCCCAGCAAGGCTTTCAAAAGCACGAGAGGATTGAGACAGGGGTGCCCTCTTTCCCCCTTCCTCTATATTATCATGGCGGAAACTCTCAGCCTACAGCTGGAGAATATGCGAAGGACAAAGGAAATAACAGGGGTTGAAATAGCAAGAGGTGTCAAAGGGATCAATCACTCCCTGTTTGCAGATGACACTTTATTAATAGGAGGTGCCTCAAGTCTCATGGCCCGGAGATTCAAAAAAGCTCTAGACCTTTTTTTGCAAGCCTCTGGAGGCAAGCTAAACAACCACAAATGCATGATTTATACTTGGAACGTCCCCGCATGACAGATGACTACCATGCAGACAGGAATTCTAAGCGAAAAAAGCTAGACAAAAGGAAGAATGAGATCGAAGCTCTTCAAGATAGATGCAGCCACTTGGAGGCAGCCATTCAACACATTCGCTCTCTCACTCAGAGTTACCAGGCCGAAACTTCAACCAAGGCAAGCGCAAGGCACCAGGATGACTCAGTCACTCAACACCTCCCTTAATAGATATGCAATGTAAATTTAAATGGATAGGCGGTTCCTTCGTTAGACAGTACAGTCGTCTTCATTTTGTTTTCTGTTTAATCAAAAGAAGCAATGAGGAATACGGGTCTGCGAACCCGTTTTTGACCCTCAGCTTTCAGATCCTTTTCCCCTATGTAATCGAATTCAGTATTGCTGGCTTTTTATAATATATAAGTAACCGACTTTGTTAAAAAAAAAAAAATGATAGTTTGAAGGTTATCATGGTTCCAAGCCTCGTGGTTCCACAACAAGCCAAATTGTGAACCCCCCCCCCCCCTCTCTCCCTCTATTAATCACCGAACATAGGGGCCCATAATTGTTGTGGAAAATTAAATCGAAGCAACCAAATATTTGTTGATGGCGTGCATTAAGGAAAGCATGTAGGGTTTAGTCATGGATATGACAAAGTGTGGGCCCCCCTATTATTGGTCGAGCATACAAGAGAGGCTTGCAGTTAACTACAATCGTCAATTGAGTGATGGTTAATCTAATCAATGATCATGCTACTGGAAAGTGCACTAGCACTGTGAATAGAGGGACTTGATAGAAGGTGTGATTGACTAATGGAGGCACAGGATGGGAAAATTGATATCATTCAACAAATGTTGCACACCAAGTCAAGTCAAGAACTTGTGAAGTTGATGGTGAGATTGATAGTCAGTGGGACATAAATCCTCTCTAATACTAGTATATGACACAAATTTGATCTTCAAGCACATTTTTTAATATCATAGGAATTGTCAAAAAGTAATTAGACCCCGAGACATTTCCTTAATACAGATGGTGACATGGATGTTGATAGATGGATAAATTTTGTTAGATTATGGGAATGATGTGGCAACTAGTTGGCAAGACATCTCAACAGGATGACACATGGAAGGTGACACATGGCATGCATATTCAATGTTTTCAAGTGGCCAAATGGGCCAAATCCAAGTGACACATGGCATGGGATGGTAGCCAGTTTTCAATTGAGCAGGTTAAAAAAATTGGTATGATGAGCATGATGAAAAGAGTAAAAGCACAAAAAAAAAAAATTAATGTTAATAGACGTATCATCACAAAGGCTATTTGGTGATAATTTGGCCCAGTGGTAGGAGGACATGTGGTTGACTGGTGACCTAATACATTTTTGGGAGCCAAGGTAAGTGGTTAGTGTAAGCGCCTTTGGTAGTATCATACGTTTCCATCCTTTTGGGCACATACTATCTAGGTGTTGAAGGTTAAGGGCATGGAGAAATAGTATGTTGTGAGGCTTAACACTTTCTATGCGTAAGCGTCTGGTCATGGTCCCTAGACACACGGGGAAAGAGATATTAGCCAAGGAGCTCTCATATCCTCCAAAGGTTAGCCCACAATTCTGAGGTCACAGTCTCAGGCACTAAGCACTAATTGTTTAAGGGCGCGACATGATAAAAATTTGTCATTATAGGCGCTAAATTTAGTTAAGAGCTAGCTAAAGGATTGATATGGCTGTGTGAATTTGGTTCATTAATGTGTTAATAATATGAAATTACTGAGGGTAAAACTAGTATTCAATGCCCATGAAACTTGGTGTGTATCAACTATAAATCGTAGTGCGAGTGATGGAAAGGGAAAGTGATCCCAATTGAGAATCAAAGGCCAAAAGAGAGCCAAGTTGGTGCCTGCACATAGTTGGTGCTTCCTTTAGGTGGGTGCCTAAGAAACAAATGAGGGGGTTGGTGCCTCCTACAGGTTGTAGAATTTCCCACTGTAGATCAACATATTATGCAATATAATAAAGCAAAATACAAGATCTACTTCTACAACAAACTTTGCGGAAGCTTAATCAATATGAGCAAGATCAATAAGAACACATATAACTGAAAATGAGAAAGCAATCACACATGAACACAGAAGAATAATCCTGGGGAAAGCCTCAACCTAAAACCCCAATCTCTGTAATATCATACAAGTGGAAATATGTTCAGATTACAAAAAGAATCAACTCACAAGCTATCATGCTCTCTCTGCAATAGCACAATACAGATCACAGATTGAATAGACACTACATATGTCCTCCTCAAGCCCTCTAAGCCTCCTATTTCCTTGTGCAGTTTTCATTAGGGTCCAGTGATGCCACCTGTGTGAATTGGCCTCATTCACACTCACTAAACTGAAGAAGTAACTGCACAATCCTCAAGGAATGAATTCCTTCTGCATGCAAGAGATATCCACCAAGGGATATTCCTGCAAATGATAGTACATTGTCCCACCATCTGATCTCAACTAGGTCTCTGACTGAACTAACATGCATGAGTTATTTATGAGAGAATGCTCAGTTATCTGAAGTGTAGCAGTTACATGCATGCATGCATTAACTAACTGAACTCACAATTAGTGCAACAAACTATTTAAACTAATATAACTGGACTTAACTCAGATAACTAAGCTAACTAATTACAACTCAAAGTACAACTCATCCTCATCTCCTTAACTAAGGGATAAATTCCTTAATCAATGGAGAAACTGTTGCATGTTTTCACATAGACTTCATGTTTGATTTTCTACAACTAATTAACTCATGGTGAATTAATTAATTATTTCAAACAGCTACTAAGATCAAATTCGAATTTTACTTCTCTATTTTAGTTCAGGGACTAACTAAATAGGAAGGTATCTTGAAATGCTATTTATAGCAATGCTATTTTTATCACTTCTATTTTTAGCATTTCTTGTTGATGTTTTCAACATAGGTAGTGGCTTGCAAATCAGGGAGTTGGTGCTTCATGCTAGTTGGTGCTAGCAAAACAACTTAGGGAGTTATTGCTTCCTGTTGGTTGGCACCAACAAAAAAATTTGGGGGTTGGTTCCTCCTATGAGTGGGTGCTCAAAAAACTTGATGTATTTAGAAGTTGTGGCTTCACATTTACAACATAACAAAATGAGGTTTTTGTTTTATTTCCTTTATGGTTTCCACATACATATGGTGTCTCTATGTGTTACACAGTAATTTGTCACCATCCCTGTTACTCCTCTTGTCGTACCTTGGAGGACTCATTCCGGGAGTTATAAGAAGTGACAAAGTCTAAAAACACTTGCATTATGTTCCCCTGAGTATGTACTTCATGTTCCCAGAAGAAACTTCCTACAGATCATCCCTGAAAAGTGCTCTTTTTCCATTGGCGCAAGTCCACAGTATCCTACCCGCGCCAATGATGGAGATCCTCAAAAGAGGGCGCGACCATTGGCGCCCTGTCTTAGAGCAGCAGTCGCGCCAACCAAATTTGGTCATGCTTTTTGCCTTAACGCACGTCCGACTGTTGTTTCCTTCATTACATGGAGCTTTTCTAAGGATAAAAAATCAGTCTTTTGTCAAGCTTTATCCTATATCCATCTTTAATGGCTTTTGAGGATAATGCTAATCCACAAAAGGTGTCCCGGTTCATCGTATCCTCCTCCCTTCTTCATCTATATAAGCTTGTCCCTATGCATTTGACAAGCTAGTGATTAGAGTGATAATGATTAGTCATGGAGTGTTAGATGTTGAGTTCTTGAGTTCTTGGAGGAATGCTAGTGAGTGCTAGAGAGGTTATGCTGCCGGAGAGGAGATGCATTGCAAGACACATATAGTTACTCGCCCAGCCAGGAGAGGGTCAGCGTCAGAACAATGGTTGTAACTCTTCCTGTTTATTATTAATTGATGAGCGACTGCTATTATAGTTCCAATCTCATTGTCTATTATGGTGATGTGCTGATTTATTTCCTTTCTGACTGAAATATAGTTGTGCCTTGGTAGCTGTTATGTTGGTATCTGTCTCTTCCTTTGCATGTGCAGGTGTTCATTTATGATCTGCTGGAGCAAGGGAGCGGGGATATCAACTCTGCTTCAATCATAGCGTTGGACTCCAGGTTGGTCTTCTTGATTCACCTTTGATGCATAACTAGGAACTTGCGTAGCAGCGTGGTTTGATTGTGGCTAGTTCTGTTATAGGCTAGTGGTATCGCCTCTGTCCGCAGAGGGGATTTACCTAACCAACAATTTGGCGACTCTGCTGGGGAGGTAGCTAGTTGATTTTTGTCTTGCATGTTAATTTTCTTCCACTTGCTTGAGTGAATGAGCTTCCTGAGTCAGTCTTGAGTTTATTCTTTACTGTTTGACCCATCTGAGCACTGTCAACCCGACCTGAGGTCGTATTATCTATTTTTCTAGCCGGCAAGCTTGATTGGCGCGGTTATTACTCTGACAGTCGCGCCAGTTGGCGCATGTTGCTCTAAAGCAACTCGCGCCAAGCCTGTGGTAGCGCAAGTTGCAGGCTGACAGTCGCGCCAGCCCTGTAAATTTTGCCTGTGTGTGGGTGGAAAGCTCTTTCAGTCTCTTTTTATATCTCTTACAGCCTCTGGAAGTGTGTCGAACCTCTGCTTGACTGGTCTTAGCCTTTATCCTTCAGTTGTTTGCCTATTTCTTTGCTTTTCATCTCAGCCCTAGGACATCTAGTGACTTTGCATGTCTAGCCTTCTGTGGGAAATTTCGGTCTTTTGATTATCCAGTCAGCTTGCTGGTTGTGTTCTGCACCGATCCAGTGATTTGTTAAAGCTTGATCTCCTATACTCTGAATACTTCACTTCTAGCCTCTTTGGATTTCACTTGTCTTTGTGTTTTTCCTTGCTTGCATGGTTCATTTTGGTGTTTCAGAATTGGTTCTATTTCATTGACTGAACTTGGATTGTGCATATCTCTTAGAATTTGTTTACATGCATCATGCCATCTTAAAGGAAAGAAAAACAAAAAAATATCTTGCATCATAGTAGTTAGCATTTATTGTTATTTGTTGCTATTAAAAAGAAAAAGAAAAATTTCGTTTCTTGTTATTATCTGCATTAGGATCTTTGTTGTTTGTTGAGTGATCATTTCGTTTGTGGAAAAAGATCTCAACCCTCCTGTAGATAGAATTCATCGAATCGAATGATCTAATTTTGGCATATAGTTTGCATGTAAGAAGTTTTTGAGATATCACATACGGTAGGACCAAAAACTGAAACATAATCGAAGATAAACTTTAAAATGAACTCAATGAACATAATAACGCATTGGAACATAACGCAAATACTCTAGAGGTCTAGGTTAGAGACGTGTTCTGGCGTCTTTGAACCTGGTAGTTTATCGTCGAGTGGTTGGGTGATTCCTCCACGGTGAAATGATAGGTGCCAATACGGACTGTGCTCCCACGTACCGTCGAGTATATATTGGGAGACCCCTATAGGAATAAAGCCTTTATCCATAGGAAGCTGTGTCAGCCGCCCTACGATTCGCAATGCAGTGAACACAACATTCACGAAGATCGACCACCCGTACCCTAAAAAGTATTCTGTGGTTTTGCGAAAAGTTTGGCACACCCTCTACCTAGAATTCCAGAGCAGTCACTTTTGATCCTTTTCAAACTCCCTAAACGAAAAGGTGCCTGTGAGCGTCTTGTCACTTCGTGCTCATTAAATATTCGAAGGAGACTAGAGTCATCTTTTATCCTTTTCTCGACTCTTAAAAAATGAAAAGGTTAAGTTCAGTGTCTTAAAATTTATTGGCCACGATAACATATACCCAATTAGCATTTGTCTTTGTTAATTCGAAGTAGGGGTTGTCTTGGTAGACTTCGTAAGTTTCACCCTGGCGGAATTACCACTTTCATCTTCTACCGAAACGCTGGTTGTGAGTCTTCCTGTGGTTTTAAGTATACAACCACTTAGTTCTCGTGCCCCAAGTGACGAGACTTACCAGTTTCATTGGAACCCTGCATGGGAACCTTTTGAGGACGGTGTCCCTTTCTGGGACCATACTTATCCTCGTGTGTCGGTCCCATGTGTTCCATCTGACATGGATGATTTGTCCCCTGCAACGACTGATGAGTCCGTTGCGACAAGCGGTGAAATTCCCACCTCCACGGACCCTATACATGTTAGTAGTACACCTACTACTACAAATTTACCACCAGGATATAAAGCTTTAAGAGATGCTATGCCTTCTGAAACTCCGTTCACAAGTCCTATTTGGCCATCACACATTTTCCCTACTACGGAGCCTTTTACTCCACAAAGTCACATTCTATCTGTTACCTCTGTCGCGACCACTCCAACGGTTTGTCTTGCCTCTTCGACTCCTATCTTTGGTCGTCCTTCGGCTTCCTTATTTGGAGTCTTTGATTCCACGACAAATGTCCCAATACAAGGGCCGTATGATCCATATTTGTCATCTCAACCGGTTGTTGAGGTATCAGTTCCATTGTCAATTGATTGGACCTCCACCTCTTTCCATGGTGGTCAAGTTTCATCTGCGCAATCTCCAAAACAACCCCCTCAAGACCAACCAGAGCAATCCCTCTGTGGAAACCCTTTCGCTACTGGTGCTCCTTTTTCCTCTTCTTATATGCAACCTTCTGGCAACTCAGGTCAGTCATCTTTTCAACAAGTCCAACCTGGTACCCAACAAGGTTATCCTGCTGGACAAATTGGTCAACAAACTATTAATCCGAGCCAATCCAATATCCAGTATAGTCCAATGTCTGGACAAGTCACTCAACCACTTGGTCAACCTACTTTCCAGTATTCACAACCCTTTGGGCAAGCTGGTCAACCTATCGGACAACCTCCTCAACCATCTAGTCCGTTGGGTCAACCTTCAGCTGCGCAACAACACTTCCAATCTCTGCAGGTAGGCCAACCTCAATATCAGCAGGTACAACCTTCTGGACAGATCGACCAACCTCACTATCAAAAAGGTTTTCCTTCTACCCAGATAACCCAACCTATCGGACAGCCTACTGGCGCTGCTCAATCCGGTCCGTGGCCCCAAATGGGACCCCAATACCCGTCTGGTCTTCAAATGCAGGCTGGGTCTCAATCACAAACTTTTTATCCAACCCAACCTGGCCCTCAAACTCAATTTGGAGCCCCACCACCGTATGGATACCAACAACCTCAAGGGCAATTTTCGTTTACCCCGTACCAGAACTACCAACAACAGCAAGCGAATCCTTCACAAACTTATCAACAGCCATACGGTGCATCTACAACAGCGTTTGGTAACCCTTATGCTGGGGGGCAATATACAAATCCCTATGGCCAATTCACTATGGGACCAAATCCGTCTGGACAGAATCCATGGGGGCAACCCCCACCTAGTTGGAACCCTGGTGCTTCACCCTACCAGCAGCCCCAGATGTCTTTCAATCCTCAATTACCATTCTTAGCAACTTTAGAATTACCGGATGTATCCAAATTAACCAATGATCCTATTCTTCATAACCCTTATTGGCCTCCAGTTCCAACTAAAATACCTGGTGACTGTCCAAAATTCGATGGTAAAGCCAATGAAGACCCACAAGCCCATGTTATGACTTATCATTTGTGGTGTTCATCTAATTCATGGCTTGACGATTCAATTCGGCTTTGCCTTTTTCAAAGGACTCTCACTGGCTCTGCCGCTAAGTGGTATATCGAACTTCATCGCGGGTCCTTTCAAGATTTCAATTCTTTGGCTATGGCATTTCTCACTCACTTCCAGTTACCCATTCGATACGAAACGGGTACGCACCTCCTCACTTCCTTAAGACAAACGACGGCTACGCATATCTCTGATCATATTCATGAATGGAGACGGCGTAGACGTATGATCAAATTTTGGATTCCCGACCAGCTTCTTACCGATTGGTTTACGACTTCGTTCGTGCCTCCGATAGCTCGGGATATCGCCATGGGGGCGTGTGTCACTGAAGAGCAAGCTATTGCTCGAGCTCAGTACCTTGACTTGTTTTATTCTCAGTCAGGTACATTATATGATTATCTGCCTGACGTCTCAAGACAAGGAACATCTAAAGCCCCGCCAACACCCACTGTTGACGGTATCATTGGTTCGGTTAATTCATCCTCAAAGAAAAATTCGACGAACCCTGCAAAGCAACAAACATATGCTTCGAATGGACAACCTTCCCAGGCATCGCCTGGTTCGAATGTTACTTCTGAGGTTAATGCCGTCCAATCTAATACGGCAAACAAGGCTTCGAAAGAGAAGAAAAAAGGGAAAGTGAAAAATAAGCAGCGGAAACCTAAGCAGGAAACCCCAAAACCTCAACCCGAGGACGGCACTAAACGCAAACCCAAATATCCTTGTCTTATTTGCGATGAAGATCACTTTACCAAGGATTGCCCGAGGCGGTCCGAAGTTAGTCGTTTGTTAAAAGGCACCTCTGGGACTCCTGCGGTGCTCAAAGAGCCCTTTCCCACCCAACACACTCAAAAAACTCAAATGGTGGCTGACCCTACTCAGCCTCCCTCTTCCTTTGGTTCTCAAGTGTTTATGGCTGGTACAATACCCATTAATATCAGTACTCGAACGAAAGATTATCCATCATCTGTCGGAAAGGAGCCTGAGGTTCCCCCAAGTTCTCCCCTGTTCAGTTCAGGTCCACTCCACATCGAGAGACCTACCACTGAAACGCCTCTTTGACCCCCTCCAAAAGAAGTACTCCGGAAATCCTCGTATAATCCGAATGCTCGTGCTGCACAGCACTACAACATCGTTGAGGACTTAGCGCAGACTCCGTCGGCTATGTCCGCTTTAGAGGTTCTCCAGAGCTACCCTTCTCAGAGGAAGTCCATGCTATCTGCTATTGGTGGCATAGACCCGGCCGATTCGGATTTAATAACTTTTGACTTAGAACGCCACACTCAAAGACTGCCTCCCCAAATCGCCTTCCTCATATAGGTAATTATTGATTCCAAGACGATTCATCGTACAGTTATTGATGAAGGTGCCTCAACTTGCATCATGTCTGTTGCCTATTGGAAAGCTATTGGATCTCCGACGTTGAGCCAATCTCCCACTACCTTGGAAGCTTTTGATGGAAGAGTGTCCCGTCCTTACGGTATACTCCAACGTTTACCAATCTCTTTAGAAGGGAAGACGGTCGAGATGGAAGTTGAAGTCGTTGATGCTACTCTAACCTACAACCTCCTTCTCGGACGTAGCTGGATATACGAAATGCAAGCTGTTGCTTCATCTTTCTTCCGAATCATCCGTTTCCCTCATCAAGGGAAGATCGTTACCGTTGACCAGCTCTCCTTTTTTGCTTCTTCTTCCGAAGGCACCATTCCGTTTGTGGAGCATACCTCCAAATTACCTAAGAGTCTGGGAGCTGGACTTTTTAAAGATCCTGATCTTATGGGTGTTTTTCCACTCCCTTCTCTAAATATCGCCTCAATCAATATGATCGCTATTGGCTCTGATCCGTGGCTCGTACCCCCCACAGACCAAGTCGATTCATGGGGCGACCAGATGCCGTTGAGTCCTGCCGAGTTTAATTATGTTGAAATCATTGCTGCCTCGACTCCCTCTTCTACGCTTACTCCATCCTCAGGGTTTCTAGATGAGGCTTCTTCGGATTCCCTAGGAGAAACATTCCTTTCCGACGAAGCTATTATTGAGACTATGTCTCTGGATGAACCTCCCTGGTATAGTTCTCACCATCGTTCCTCATTTCTCCCTGCCTCGCAGCATGTTTTGACATGCCTCAAGCGGTTTGCTCCTTGTCTCCCATCACAAATCCTTCAAACGCCTATTCAAATTAATCAGGTTTTTTCTGAAGGAAATATGGCAAACATTACACGAACTCAACCCCTCGACATCTCTGTTAAACCCGGGATAGTCGAGCATCTTCACATCAGAGTCACTTGTACTCCAGAGGAGATTCAACTTTATTCCGAACTTTTTCGCGAATTTCATGATGTTTTCGCATGGTCCTATGAAGAAATGCCTGGCATTGATTCTAGTATAGTGATGCATGAAATAATCACGTACCAAGATGCTAAGCCTGTTCGTCAACGTCTACGCCCTGTACACCCTCGGAAGGCTGCGGCGATTAAGGCCGAAGTAGAAAAGCTTCTTAACGCCAGTTTTATTTACCCTATTCCTCTTACGGATTGGGTTTCTAACATTGTCCCTGTAACTAAAAAACAGGGTACCATCCGAGTTTGTGTCGATTACCGCGATATAAACAAAGCCTGTCCTAAAGATAACTTTCCCACACCATTCATTGATCAGATCATTGACGAGTGCGCTGGCAGTGAAATGTATTCTTTTATGGACGGTTTCTCTAGTTATAACCAGATTAATATTGCTCCTGCTGATCAACACAAAACTGCTTTTATTTGCCCATGGGGGACTTTTGCCTATAAGAAGCTCCCTTTCGGCCTTAAAAATGCCGGTGCTACCTTCCAATGTGCAATGTCTTATGCATTTCATGACATTCGGCATATTGTGCAACCTTATCTGGATGATCTTCCTGCTCATTCAGCTAAACATCAGGACCACCCTAAACACCTTCGCGAAATTTTTCTTCGCTGCCGATACTACCGAATCAGGCTTAATCCTCACAAATGTGTCTTCTGTGTTGAATCTGGCAGACTTCTCGGGTTTATCGTTTCTAAAGAGGGCATCCGTTTGGATCCCCTTAAAGTCGAAGCAATCGTCAATCTCCCTCCACCAACTTCTTTGCATCAGTTGCAGAGTTTGCAGGGGAAAGCCAATTTTTTACGTCGTTTTGTTCCCAACTATGACGAGGTGGCTAAAGGTTTTACATGATTACTGAAGCGTGATATCCCTTTTCATTGGGATGCCACAGCTCAAGAATCTTTTGAGCGTCTCAAGAGTCTTCTTGTTTCTGCTCCATTGCTTCGTCCTCCGGATTATTATCGCGACTACACATTGTATTTAGCCGCCGCCGATACCACTATCGGCATGGTTCTTGTTCAAACTGATGATGATAACACTGAACATGTTATTTATTATCTCATCCGCAACCTTTTAGATACGGAAACTCGATATGCTTATATCGAAAAGTTGGCACTAGCCGCAGTTTGTGTTGTACAACGCTTCCGTCATTATATTCTTTTGCGTACTACTACTGTGATTTCTTATTGCAACCCCATGACGTATATATTGTCATGCCAGTTACTAGGGGGCAAATACTCAAAGTGGATTGTTATCCTCCAAGAGTTTGACTTGGAATTTACCACTGCCAAGTCTAAGAAATCCCTTGTGTTTGCTGAGTTAATTTGCTCTTTGCCATCTTCTTCCTCGACCTCGCCTGCAGAAGATCAAATTCCAGATGAAACCCTGTTCCTCATTAGCACCCTCGATCCATGGTACGGAGATATAATCACATATCTGCAAATGTCCTCCTTCCGCCCGGGCGTGTCTAAAGACGCTCGGCGGAGGATTCGTCATCAATATCAACCCTACCGTATCATTGGAGATACATTATATCGTCTTGGTGCAGACTCCGTTCTCCGCCGTTGTCTTACCCTAGAGGACGCTGAACGGGTTCTAAATGACTGCCACTCTGGTGCTTGTGGTGGACATATGTCCGGATATGCTACAGCCCAAAAAATCCTTCGTGCTGGCTATTTTTGGCCCTCTATTTTCAAGGATTGCATCCTTGTCGTCCGCTCTTGTCATGAGTGCCAGATATACCAGCGGAAAATGCGAGCACCTTCTGCTCCGTTGCACCCTGTGGTTTCCGTCGGCCCTTTTGCAAAATGGGGCATTGATTATATGACCTGTAACCCTCGCTCAGCCGAGGGGCATGGGTTTGTCATCGTTGCCGTCGATTACTTTACTAAATGGGCCGAGGCGATGCCTACATTAACTGAAGACGGTCACACTGCGGCGCAATTTTTATTCAATCATGTTATTTCGCGATTCGGCGTCCCTCAAGCCATTGCCACTGATCACGGAAAGCATTTCCGTAATCATATGATGTCAGAATTAACAACCCAGCTAGGCTTGCAACACGATAGTTCAACTCCATACTACCCTCAGTCCAATGGTCAAGTTGAAGCTGTCAATAAAATCTTGGTTACAATGCTTCAATGTATCGTTGGTGTGCATAAATCTAACTGGCATTTGATGTTATTCCCTGCCTTATGGGCTTACCGAACCTCCGTTAAGGATGCCACTGGTTTCACTCCATTTCAACTAGTTTATGGACTAGAGGCTACCCTTCCAATTGAATGTGAGATCCCTTCATTGAAATTAGCCGTCGAGCTACTTCCCAACTCTACCCCGTTAGAAGAACGCCTTCTTTACCTAGAATGGTTAGATGAGACTCGTCGCCTGGCCTCTTTGGCCATCGAAACACAAAAGAAGCGAGTCAAGACTCACTTCGATCAGACCGTCCATCCACGTTCTTTCGTTGAGGGAGACTTAGTCCTACTCTATGATCAAGAAAAAGATAAGTTGGGCGCAGGAAAGCTCGAATCTATGTGGCTAGGCCCTTATATTGTCAAGAAAGTCCTGCAGAAAGGGGCCTACGAGCTGATTGATTATGAAGGAAACCCTCTTGGGAAGCCCCGAAATGGGCTTTACTTGAAGAAGTACTATGCGTGATGCTGGTACATTTTATTGTGTACATACATGTACTTTAGTGTATTGTGTGTCGGTTTTCGAGACATAGTTCCCACTTATTGTGTTTTTCGCTTCTTGTGTAGATGCCAGATGCACCTTATGTTGGTTTTGCTGATGGTGCCTGCCGCAGTACCCGCGATTTATCTTCTGCGGCATGGGTAAACTACAATCCTCATAGCGAGCTAATAGATTGCCAGGGTGTGTGTTTAGGCCGTACTACTAACAATGTCGCCGAATACTGTGCTGTAATCGAGCTACTTGCTAGAGCAATTAATTTCGGTATTCGCGCATTGATAGTAAACCTGGACTCTCAACTTGTTGTCCACCAGCTCAACGGGCAATATTCCGTCAGAAACCATCATATACTAAGGTTGTATTTACGTGTAAGGTTGTTAGAAAGGCATTTTGATTTTATTACATATCAACATGTTCCGAGACAATTAAACACATTATCTGATGCATTGGCCAATCATGTATTAGATAGACATCTGCATAATTTGTAATTAAAACATTATGTAAGCAAGCACATGAAAACACAATAATGAATCATGAACATATGTATATATATACGTGTGTGTCAAAATGTTTGCGCCCTGCGCATTGCATAATCCAAAAAATAATACATGTCCAAAACTTATACAGCCGTCGACAACATGTCTCTCAAAAACGTGCAAAAATGAAACATAGGCGTCTAATCGCGGTGATGCTCATGATAGCATGTCACCGCCCGCACCAAACGTCTCAACAAACGATGGACGCGAGTAGATACTCCCACCGTATGCCTCTGGTACGCTCTAGGCACGTCCGCCAGTCTGCCATTATCTGGGATCCCTCGAGGTTCTATACTAGGTCATCATCGTCACCCTCTGCCTGAGGGTCCGCTGCAGGTTGTACTCTCCGTACGTTGTGAGGCAAGTCGGCTGGTCATTCTGCACCAACGTCTGCATACATATATATAGGTGCTGTAAGAAACAGACATGAATTATAAAAACTTGAATATGTTAAAATATTAAAAACATAAAGGGTCCTTACCTAGCTCCTCGTCCCAGTCCTCTCCCTCAGGCAACGGGAGGTCTGGATCTCCAGTAAAATCAGTGCCCGCATAGGGCCAGTCCTCCACGACGATCAACTGGTGTTGGAGCCAAATGAAGAACTCGGGCCTCCAGGCCATCTGTTGGCCCCCACCTCCTCTGGGCATAAGTGGTGCCCATCGAGCCAACCTCGGCTCCCGTGGAACTGGATCTGCCACTATACCTCCTGGGATCTGGAATATCGGTAGTCGCTCCAGGAAAAACGATACTATGATGGATCCATATCCGAACTGTTTATTGCCATCACGCTTACATTTGGTAAGTTGCCTCTTGATATTTGTTGTTACTACCGTGGCCCAATCAAATAATGTAGGGTGTAGGCACTCAGTTTCCGGCAGCAAGTGATTCTTACTGGCCTCGTGGGGTGCCTGTACCCCAGCCGTCCGAGTGATAGTAAATAGTACCACTCGTAGCACCAAATCTGGGATAGTGACAATGTCCACCTTGGCACTATTGGATCCAAAATGGGCCCCAAGACAAACTCTGGCCATTACCTCCCCCATCTTTTCCCCAGAAGGTCTACTACCGGTCAAGATGAGCCGTGCACCCCGCCGAGATAGTCCAGTAATAAAATAGACATCAGAGACATCCAACTCCAATGTCTGGTCCTTCAGGCGGAATACCTGATCCTCAATATCCCAGGCGTCCACAATAAACCTTAGTAACTCGGGTTGTGCACGTAGATATGAGGTAAGGAAGAATTTTTTCAAGCCACAATCTCGCAAAGCATCCATGCATGCGTCATCTTCCAATGCCAAAGCATCTATGGCCTCATGTTCCCTTTCTCTCCATTCTATAGCCATTATGACCAATTCCTGCAACCAAAACACCAAAATGACATCATGAGATCAATGGTGGAACCAAAAATCAAAGAAAATTGCAGGTTCAACGGTCAAAATTATGTGAAAATTGGTTCGCGCAATTGGCGCGACTGTTTTCCAAACAGTCGCAAAAATGGCGCGACTCCTTTTAAGGAAATAGCCCATTAGCGCGAACCCGCGCGGGAAACTCGCGCCAATGGGCGCAACCCTATTTTTTGCAATACCCCTTGCAGAGGATCATTCTGTGGATGGAAAACTGAAAGAATGGAGTAAAAATGAAGCTAAGGATGAGGCCTCTTACCTGTTTCAAACGACGGCTCGAATGGTCTCCTGGATTGGTCGCAATCAGCAGTTGAAGTTTGCACCCAAAACCCTCCAACGATAAACTTACAAGGGATTAGTGCCACTCAAGCAATATAACGAGCTCCTTTTTTCGGTTTTTCGAGCTCGGTAAAACACGAGAAAAGGTTACTTCAAGGTCCGCTTTCAGCTCTTTTCTGACCATTTAAAGAGGAAAAGATTGCCGAGTCGCTCCTCTTGACTCGTTAAAAATTAATAAGGGGCGGTCGTTTTAAGTTCTTTTTGTCGACCGTTAAAACATAAAAAGATTACCGGGTTTTTGTCGTTTCAAACTCGTTAATGGTTACGAAACGACGTGGTTTTGACTGCTTTTTTACTTTTTCAGGTCGAAATCACTAATTATGAAAAGTACTCCTCGATCGTAATGATCGGGTGGTTCTTTCGGGTATTATTTTATACTTTTTCGGGCCCGAGAGACACAACTTTACGAAAAAGGACATCCCTGGAGTTTCCTTTTCTACTGTCTTTTCAAAATCTCTAAACATGAAAAGACGCTGAGTTCTTCCTTTGTCAAACTCGTTAAAACTTAATGACATCGGATTTTGTCACAACGCAAGCATATGCTATCCCCATCAAGCTTGTTAAAAATAACTGGGGTACTCGCCAGAAATGGCGGGGGGAAAATAAAATTTTTTGAACCATAATTATTACCGTGACGGCAGTATGTCGCTCTTGAACATGGCACTTTTTTCTTTCATGTCCGGGGTGGGGATATCTCATTTCATATCTTTCACTTGCTTCCATGGACTTGGGTACCTTATTTGACCTCTCATCCATTCATTGCCTCGTCATCATGACCTTTGATACCTTGATGTCGAATACTGCCAATTCTGTTAATGTGCCGCCGATATGTTCAAGAGAAGTTGACCTCTGCAAAGAAACAACCTCCCTCTGATAGTTCGTACAATCTTGATTCGCAACATTATCTCTCTGTCTCGTGTCGATGATGTGGGAAACATTATGGCCCACCTTCGATCAAGGTCACTCCCTGTCGACTTCAACTCATTATCCAGGAAGTTGACCTAGAGACTCCCTTCCGGTGCCTTGGAGCCTGCATGCCTCAATGGCAGGTTCTTCGTGTTCGACGCGAGGTTTTCATCATTGGCCTCCGATCGGATGATTCTACGGGCGTTCGACTTCAGATCATTAATTCACGCGCCGTAGATTGTACCTATAGTACCTTGAGGACCATTGTCATTATTGGTGGTACCTCTCGCGTCTGTTAACAGCTTCCACTATTGACTGGTAATCAGACGATGTTCATGCATGTTCGACTTCAACTCATATATTCACATGCTTGAACTTGTACTCTTGTTCGAGTCGAGATGAAGCGCAAGACCCTGGATTGTGTCTGTTGTAATCCAGGCGTGATTCTTAATACTTGACTCATTCACTGGATGGCTGCGACCATACCTGAGTCAATTCATTGATCCTAACCAGATGGCTGCGTCCATACTATGGATCTAGATTATTTATGTACTCTCTTATGGATGGCTGCGACCATACCACGTGCATCATGTAATTGAACTATCAGTCATGTCTCTTAATACAGATCCTCGGCGGCAGTAACTATATGTGTTCTTATGTGTGTTCTTGTAAAGCATTTCACCCCTCTCCACCTCTCGGACTTCATGCTTTAGGGGGCATCTGTTACACAGTAATTTGTCACCATCCCTGTTACTCCTCTTGTCGTACCTTGGAGGACTCATTCTGGGAGTTATAAGAAGTGACAAAGTCTAAAAACACTTGCATTATGTTCCCCTGAGTATGTACTTCATGTTCCCAGAAGACACCTCCTACAGATCATCCCTGAAAAGTGCTCTTTTTCCATTGGCGCAAGTCCACAGTATCCTACCCGCGCCAATGATGGAGATCCTCAAAAGAGGGCGCGACCATTGGCGCTCTGTCTTAGAGCAGCAGTCGCGCCAACCAAATTTGGTCATGCTTTTTGCCTTAACGCACGTCCGACTGTTGTTTCCTTCATTACATGGAGCTTTTCTGAGGATAAAAAATCAGTCTTTTGTCGAGCTTTATCCTATATCCATCTTTAATGGCTTTTGAGGATAATGCTAATCCACAAAAGGTGTCCCGGTTCATCGTATCCTCCTTCCTTCTTCATCTATATAAGCTTATCCCTATGCATTTGACAAGCTAGTGATTAGAGTGATAATGATTAGTCATGGAGTGTTAGATGTTGAGTTCTTGAGTTCTTGGAGGAATGCTAGTGAGTGCTAGAGAGGTTATGCTGCCGGAGAGGAGATGCATTGCAAGACACATATAGTTACTTGCCCAGCCAGGAGAGGGTCAGCGTCGGAACAATGGTTGTAACTCTTCCTGTTTATTATTAATTGATGAGCGACTGCTATTATAGTTCCAATATCATTGTCTATTATGGTGATGTGCTGATTTATTTCCTTTCTGACTGAAATATAGTTGTGCCTTGGTAGCTGTTATGTTGGTATCTGTCTCTTCCTTTGCATGTGCAGGTGTTCATTTATGATCTGCTGGAGCAAGGGAGCGGGGATATCAACTCTGCTTCAATCATAGCGTTGGACTCCAGGTTGGTCTTCTTGATTCACCTTTGATGCATAACTAGGAACTTGCGTAGCAGCGTGGTTTGATTGTGGCTAGTTCTGTTATAGGCTAGTGGGATCACCTCTGTCCGCAGAGGGGATTTACCTAACCAACACTATGTGTTGTATAAGTGTATGTTTAATGTGGTGTGATTACATATCTAATGGTATGTTTACATAGTTAAGTGTTGAAATCTGGTAATAATCATTAAACATTTTCTTAATATTGATTCACCACCTCCTCTCAGTATCAACTTGGTTTCCAATAGTCATTAATTATTATTCGCTCTCTTTACACATTACATCTTCTGGACTCGCTAGCGTTTTAATGCACAGACTCTCTGGTCCAACCACACAAGCACCTAGGCCTTAAAACATATCAGTAAATTGTCCCAACGACCTAACACATTGATACATATAGGCACACAGACCTCAACAAACCTAACTCACTAGCCTAGATATCATGTATCAACTTACCGACCTAATTGTTATATGTACATATATATTATAATTGAAGGATTAAGCCTAGGCATTACAACCATTGTTAAGGTCCTACGACTTTCTTCTTACATTGCTTTGTAGATCCCCTACAACTTCCCATGATAGTCCCCAAAGAAACTTGCTCTAATACCAATATTATTTATAAACCATTGTGGATATTTCACTAGAAAATTCATCACAATAGATTTGATAAAATAAATTGCAATCTATATTACAGTTTTTTTTTTCCTTTTGATTCCATTAATAATTATTGAATTTTTGCATATGCACGAAATAAACAACATGTAGGAAATCGATAAAAACAAATACAATCACACAACATCTACATGAACACAAATATTTTCTTTGGAAAAACCTTACAGGAGAAAACACAACTAGAAGCTAAGGTTTCTCTACTCTCTTTCTCTCTGTAATAAAGATAATGCAGGTACAAAGTTGAAGGAACTTCTATGGAGTTACTTGAGACTTGTGGCTTTTTAAGCTACTACAAACACTAAGTCCCTTTTTATACTCTCTCACAACCACTCCTAGTTTCTATGCTCTACTATAGAAGAACATGAAATTGAATAGAATAGCACCCATTCTCCTCCTAGTGGCTCGATTTTAACATAGTCTAAAAGCCAACTTGGGGTCAGTTAATACTCGTCTAACTCCCAACTAGAGTTAAAATTTTGACCCTTCTAAATTCTTTTTCATAGCCCACTTGTGGAAAGTCCCTTTTGTACAAATAACATGGGCTGAAATATCATCCACTTGTACCAAGGTAGTTAAATACAACCATTAGGGAAATTTAGAGGTAAAAAATGAGCCTCAAAATGAAAAAAGTACCAACAATTTTTTTTAAAAGAATGAATAGGATTCAAGATGATCATTTCATCCACATGAGAGAATATTTTTTAGAAAATTTGTTGTCAAATAAAATTATTCATGTAGACTATGTTTCTTTGAAATAAATGATTACCAATTATCTTTCTTTTCTTTGTCGTAAGCCACCTTTTTAAACAACATTTTTATTTTTATTTTTAATAGAAAATATTCTTTCTTTCTAATATATTACATACATTATTATATCTCCAAACACAATAATATTCACTTAACAACCAATTACATGCCTTACATTACAATATATGGTTTCTAATTAACCAAAACACTAACCACCTAATGGACCTCTATTCTACTAAGTAGGAGAGTTAGAGGACCCTAACACATCCTGTCACGCCCCCAAGTCTATGGTAGTCTTCCAACCATGCCCGGCGAGGTGCGGCACCACTGTGCACTTTCTTTTTAACAATACTTGTGCACATGGACTACGCCTTTCCACATTAACATACTTAGTTTGTGTTTCGCAACCAAGTAAATTGCATTAGCCTTTATACTTAATGAAGCCCATACTCATTCATTATCCAATATGCAATTAAACCGAGAACAATAACAATTGCACACAAGTATAAAGGGAGGGGCAACTCCCGAACAAGTCTGCCCGATAACAATATATTATGAAAATCTTCAATAATACATCATACAAGCGTGCTTGGCAGAATCCAAGCCAACACTTAGAATAATTTACAATATAGGCATAGACAACCTTTCCAACATTTGTGCACTCTTGCACGGTAGAAAGATGTCCACCCGGTCCACCTGCAACACTACCTCAAGCCCGGCACAAATCTGCACCCAAACCGCACCTTAAAAACCTTAAGATCGACCGCCGGTAAAATCTGCACCTTCCACAAGAGAAGCGCATGAGATATGCACACTTCTCTTTCTGCACACTTGTTTTACCCCTGTCTTAACACCCAAGAGAAGTGCGAGTTGATGAGTGATCAAAAATGGTGCAAATGAGTCCAAACTTCATTGTATTTATACACAAGTTACATGTTGTTTGGCAGGGGTGTCCAGCCTTAAGGCCGACCCCAAACTCCATGTTCAACACCCCTAAACTTGCCTTCATACAAGTCGGCTTAACTCCAATTGCATCGCATATAAACATGGCTTCAATACTTAGTTTATTTCCAAGTATTACTTCGCTCGTCGCATTTCTTCGTCGCATATATGGCTCGGCCCACCGTCGCACAAGACTCGCCCGTCGTCGCACATTGTCCGCTCGCCGCGCCCAAGGAGCGCTCGCCCACCACGTGCCCATCCGTCGTCGTGTACGCCTGCCCGAGTCGCCCAAGTGTCGGAGGCCCGCTCGCCCGCTCGTCGCACCCGTGTGTGCCCGCTCGTCGTGCACGGAGCGCCCGCTCATTTTCATCATTCGCCCGTCGTGCACGGAGCGCCCATCCGTCGCACGCCTGCCCGAGTTGTGAGGGCCTTACATCCTCCTCCACCTGAAATCGTTGTCGTCCCCGACAACATACCATCTCGGTAGCTCTCCACCAAGATCAACATCAACCATGATGTAGACTCCTCCATATAAGACAAACATCTCTGCAACATATATAAAGCTCCATCTCCATCATGTCACGCCTTAGTGACTAATTGTCACCAAGACAACCATACCAATGTATGTCATAGATGTCCATGATCATCGACCACCTTGTCACAATCTCCCCATGTTGCTTCCCCTCATGGAAGGTCAATCCTCCCAACTCAAGCTACATGTTCACCGCAACAATGTGTCAACTCCATCATGTCATCATCACCATGTGCAAAACTGCCCATGATATGTCAACAAGTGCTAACACACCCCAACCATGTGTCAACATCTTGTTTCAAGAAGTCATCTCAATCCATGATGATCAATCATCATGTGTCGTCCCCATGTGAACTGCTGCTATGATACTCCAACACAATGCTAGCACACCTTTGTACACTGATATCCCCCATGTCTGAACTAGTTGGGTAGCTAATCCAACCGTCACGCCCAAACCATGAGAATGCACATCTTCATGCCACCATCAGTCGTTCCTCAAAGCATTCTGTCACATCCTGAACTCGATCAAGAATCCATCCATGTAAGTAAACCATGCTCAGGTCCATGAAGTAGTCCTCATCTCATCTGCAACATGTCACCCATGATGTTTGGTGTCAATGTGCTACATGAAACTAGCCACATCTATCCCAAAATCATCCGTATGTGTGCCCCCTCTATATTAAGAGACTATCTCATCAAACTCCAACTCTCGGTATGCCACATCCAAGTCGATGAAGCTGCCTCCATCACATCTGCAATGTGTCAATCTTCAAGTCTCCATAGAAACAAGTATACACCTGCCTCATCTATCCATGTGCTGCCCTTGATCATAGATCAATCAGCCCCCATGTGTATAAAAGATGGTTGAGTCTCAGCTCAACTCATGCCCAAGTGTTGCCACCAAGGTATCATCATCATCGTTGTAACCCCATCACTTCAAAGTGTCTCATATCGATCTTCTACATCAAGTCACTCTTCCAAGCCATGCCCATACATGTACTTTGGAAGTATGCATCCCATACTGCATCAAAGTCTCCTGACCTCAGCTCCTCAATGTATCGAATCCTCTATGTCCACCATGTATGAAGTCCCTAAAAGTCACAACAATCTCATGTCATCATGAGCTCCATAAGTCATCTCCAACCAACACTCTAGCAAGCATACAAGTCTCAGCCCAAGGCCCCTGCAAGATGCCTCAACTCCCCATGTAGTAGGAACGTCCCATAGTCTGCTCACAACTCCATCCAAGTTCATGGCCTTGTTGCACAAGAGTGTACAACTTCCCCATCAACTCATAAGTAATAAGTATCCATGTCACATCAGCAAATCCATCTGCACAACATTCCTGCCTTGGCACTCCTCATTGGATGCCCATAAGTGACACCTCTACAAGTGCTCCACATAATGTCCCTGCATAAGACTGCCATGCTCCATGTCTTCAAGCCCCCAACCTGATGTCCATGACTAAGCTGCCCATGTAGCCCAACCAAGTAGACTCATCACAACCATCGGTCATCCTCATCCAAGTTGCAATCTTTGGTTTAGTGAACTCGGTCACCCAACCATATCATCATCATCACGAGTCCCTTCCATCATAGCTCCTCCACCAAAGTGTCCACCAAGACTATCCCTTGGTTTCGGCCATGAGAAGTCCACCCAAGGGTGTGCCCTTAAATCTATCCATGAGTCATGCCGGGCACTTAGCCAAAGTGGCTAAAGCATGACCCAATCATCCACATCGATCATCAAGTTCCACCCTTGTCACGGGTCCTTGCACCTTCAACCATAAGGTCACAAGTAGCCCCAACAAGTCCTAAAACTATCAATAATCCTTGTTCATCATCGCGAGTCTCCTCCATGTGAGTGACCTCACCCATCCATGTTGACAAACTGCACGATCCTGGTTCAACTTGATCAGCCTCAAGTTCATCCTCCATCGTAGTCATGCCTGCAACATCTTCATCACAGAAGGGGACAACAATAACCTTATTGTCCTTCAAGAAATCTTGTCCAAGTATCATATCGAAGTCATTCATCTCCATCGTAATGAAGTCCAACTGACCTCTCCATTCTTCTATCTCCCAGGTACATCGTGTACCAAACCTGCCACCTTAGCTCTAGAGTCCACTGCCTTGATCTCCATAGTAGATGTCAGCCCTGCCTCTTTTGCTAACCGTGTAGTCATAAAGTTATGTGCAACACCTGTGTTTACCAGAGCTCGAATGGTTTTACCATAAACCATCAAGTTTATGTAACCCAAACTGTTCTCCATAACCTTCGTCACGAGCAACCCTGCTCAGACCGAGTCTTGAAACTACTTTCAAATGCTTCAACACCTGAACCTTATTCAAGTCTCATCAACTTCAAGTCTTCACGAGCAACCTTGCTCTGATACCAACTGTCATGCCCCCAAGTCTACGATAGTCTTCCAACCGTGCCCGGCGAGGTGCGGCACCACCGTGCACTTTCTTTTTAACAATACTTGTGCACATGGACTACGCCTTTCCACATTAACATACTTAGTTTGTGTTTCGCAACCAAGTAAAATGCATTAGCCTTTATACTTAATGAAGCCCATACTCATTCATTATCCATTATGCAATTAAACCGAGAACAATAACAATTGCACACAAGTATAAAGGGAGGGGCAACTCCCGAACAAGTCTGCCCGATAACAATATATTATGAAAATCTTCAATAATACATCATACAAGTGTGCTTGGCAGAATCCAAGCCAACACTTAGAATAATTTACAATATAGGCATAGACAACCTTTACAACATTTGTGCACTCTTGCACGGTAGAAAGATGTCCACCCGGTCCACCTGCAACACTACCTCAAGCCCGGCACAAATCTGCACCCAAACCGCACCTTAAATACCTTAAGATCGACCTCCGGTAAAATCTGCACCTTCCACAAGAGAAGCGCATGAGATATGCGCACTTCTCTTTCTGCGCACTTGTTTTACCCCTGTCTTAACACCCAAGAGAAGTGCGAGTTGATGAGTGATCAACAATGGTGCAAATGAGTCCAAACTTCATTGTATTTATACACATGTTACGTACTGTTTGGAGGGGGTGTCTAGCCTTAAGGCCGACCCAAAACTCCATGTTCAACACCCCTAAACTTTCCTTCATACAAGTCGGCTTAACTCCAATTGCATCGCATATAAACATGGCTTCAATACTTAGTTTATTTCCAAGTATTACTTCGCTCGTCGCATTTCTTCGTCGCATATATGGCTCGCATATATGGCTCGGCCCACCGTCGCACAAGACTCGCCCGTCGTCGCACGTTGTCCGCTCGCCGCGCCCAAGGAGCGCTCGCCCACCGCGCGCCCATCCGTCGTCGTGTACGCCTGCCCGAGTCGCCCAAGTGTCGGAGGTCCGCTCGCCCGCTCGTCGCACCCGTGTGTGCCTGCTCGTCGTGCACGGAGCGCCCGCTCATTTTCATCGTTTGCCCGTCGTGCACGGAGCGCCCATCCTTCGCGCACCTGCCCGAGTTGTGAGGGCCTTACACATCCCTTTGGGCTGCCTAAGATTCCCTACTCTTTAATATTTGTTTTGCTCTTTCCTAAGTTAATAGGGCATTCACATCTTGTTCCAAATTCTTTAGAGCAAGTGGATCATCTTAAAAGAGAATAACACTTCCATTTGGCTCATGTACTTAGAGAAAAATAAATATGAAGTTCAACAACAAGAAGATTCTAATTAAAATTCCTATAATTTTATTTGGTTCATTCAACAATTACTTTCTTTACCTGCTTATAGGTTTTCATTGAATTGAAACATAACTATTACATTAATATTGAATTGAAACATTACTATTCCATCAATAGTAGGATCGAAAGGAGGGTAGAAGTTGTCAAACTTAGGTTCCCTTGTATATTTCTGAACTATATAAAAAATTGATTATGCCATTCCGTAATTTTGAGAGAATGGGTAACAACAAAAATGTGCCAGGAAAACCAAAAAATGGCTGTTGACACAGGGCAGTATTGACAAATTGAGCCGCGTGCCAGATTCGAATGTCTTTGGAAACCTGTTAGTTGCTGGTACTGACTTGAATTTACTATTGCATAAGAACTGAAATATTGGGAGAAATTTCCAAAATTTCTTCGTCTTAAAGTAATGCTATTGAACTCGGGTTGAAATTGGATCTGTTGGCTGAGGAAGTTGATTTCAATTTATCATCAATAGACGCCCACAAGAAAAGGGCCCTCCATGTTCTCTTGTCATTCCGAAAGGCCATCACATCGGATCCAATTGTAAAGCTTTCCAACTGGACAGCCTAGAACTCTGAGAATATATGCTCCTGGTTCGACATTCACTGCAGACAATATACCAGAAGGGTAGTCGCCATAGACTTTTTTTCCTTTAACTTGGAAGGTACCCTTTCTCGGTCTCTTGCCAATTTGTCTTTATTACACACTCTCAATCTTTCTAGTAATAGTTTGACTACATGAATTCCTCCTGCATTTGGCGATGGCGAGCTTAAAGAGTTACAAGCACTTCAACTGCTGGTGAATTTTATCAATGGTTCTATGATGGTAGAATTGGGTATATTGCATAATCTGCACATTTTGGATATTTCTTCTAATGGTTTGACTGGAAGAATTCCCCTCGAGCTTGGCCAGCTTAAAGCACTGCGAATACTAAACCTCGGTGGGAATAAGTTGAGCGGTCTGCTTCGGGTCGAATTGGGCTTTCTGGGAGGAGTAGTCTAACAAGGCAGAGGAATTTCCTGGCTTCCATTGCTGCCCAAAAAAATGTCCTTCTCTGGCCATCGACAATTCCTCTGCCTTCTGCCACCCTCCACCACCTTTCCACATTAAAGTCCTGATTTGATCGGAGCTGGACTGACATAATTCGACCACCTTTCCACATTAAAGTCCTGATTTGATCGGAGCTGGTCTGACAGAATTCGTGCCACGGAGAGTTAATGTGCGTCAAAATTTTGCAAACCGCGGGCGGATCCCCTAACCAATTCGACTCAGCCCTTGCAAATCACCGGCTCACCAGAAAACTCACTCCTGAGCTCGACTCGGTGCCTGCAGCTCACCAGATCACTAGAAAACTCACTCTCGGACTTGACTCGGCGCCTGCAGCTCACCAGATCACTAGAAAACTCACTCCCGGACTTGACTCGGCGCCTGCAGCTCACCAGAAAACTCACTCCCAGGCTTTACAGCGCACCACCCAGGGGACAAACAGGGAGGTTCATTTCTGCAGTTTTTAGGAGGCCCCTGTGCACATAACCGCCATTTTTAAAGTCTACGATGTATTCGACTACTGGGAGACTCACCAAATGAATTCTAAATTGGTTTCCAAATTACTAAACGAAAAGATTCTATTAATCAGCTCATTGAATTGCTCTATTAATGTGATTTGTTTTGGGTATATATGGTTGGGAATGTTGTGTGTCGCTGCAATTTTGTTTGTTTTTATTTGCAATGTTGGGTCACGTTTTGTTTTTTATTTGCAATGTTGGGTCACGTTGCATTGATTTTTTTTTGCTAGTGCTGCCATACATTAGCCTTGTTAAATCCAGATCGCTAGTATGGGAAGTAGAAGCTTCAAATCAAAATGTAGTTAAGAATGTAAAATTGTTTTGTAATTGGTGGTGGAATGAATTTCTTTGCAAAGTTGACCAGGGTTCAATCGAGAGGAAAAATAATATTCCCCTTTGGGTTGTATCTCTCAAAATTATATAGCTCCAATTCTTTTGTTCTCATGGGCATTAGAAAAACATCTTTAAACTTCTAGGCCAATGTTTTTTTCAATTTTGTGCTTTTGAAGCTCAAGGATAAAATGTAAGTTAGACCACTTGCAAATTTTGTATCATCACAACATCATAGTCTATCTATTTAAGATTTTGCTAATAGTAGTCCTAGTGACCTTGCAGTCTCTCCAAATCAACATGTTAGAAGTTTGTAGAACAATGCGATCTAAAGATCTGCGTGAGCTTAGGTCTGATGTTTCTCTCCTACAAACAATTTTTCATTTTCATTTTGTTCACCTACTAAACATTTCAGCTCAAATGTATTTAAGCGTAATAGTGTTTCTTAAACTATGATGTTTCCTTGATATCTCATAGTTTCACAGCTTGATTACCGTTTTGGTTGCCTGATTTGCATGAGTTGATCCATGTAGTGAGAAAATTGATGTTAAACTAATATTTTTGCTGCTTCACTCACACTGCACATTTAACTCGCTGCGTGGGTAATTATTTAAGGCTTTAATTTGTGTGTTGAATCTAATTCCAAGATGTTATGGGTTATTTATTGAAGTTTAGACTCAATAATTGTTTACTCAAATTCTGAATATATTTATATCTGCAATCATCCTTTTTCTTAATTCTGACAATGATTCTTTTTTTTATGGGCTATTGATCAAGGTCCAGACTCCAGAATTATTTACAAAAATTCTGAAGATATTGATATCTGCGATCATCCTTTTATGAATTCTGACATCGAGTCTAGGTGTGAAGACTAGCTAGATGTGCATCCCTTTAATATGGTCTTTTTATGTTGTTTTTCCTTACTAGTATTAAGCCTTGTGGTATCCATTTCTTGCCAAGAGCATCACTGGGTCAATAGAAATGTTGTGTTGGATTTTGCGTTGCATAGATGGATGCAGTGGTAGACATTTCCTCTGATACCTTAATTCATGGATAAATTGCAAAGTAGGATGTAGATAGAAATTGGAGTTTCCAGCAAATGAATGGCCATCATGAAAATGGTGTTGTGTCTGATGATCCATCCTCCCAGTGCTCTGCAGATTTAACAAAATCTAGGAAAGAGAACAATATGGAAGATGTAGACACAGACATGGGAAGCAAAAAAATGGATGGGCTTCAAGAACATCCAACTCTAGCAAAGGATATTGAATTTGAATTGCCAAGGAAAATTGAAGGAGAAGTTGAAGTGATCTTAGTAGAAAATGGGGGTTCGAATCAGACTGGGGAAATGTATGTTGAACAAGAGAAGCAGAATAATTTAATTCTTGAAGGATATGATGCATCAAAGCCTTGTCAAACAAAAAACAATCCAATGGCTACTGAGGGATGTTCACCATTGCTTATGTTGTTTTTTGCTCATCCTAAGTGATTATTTCCTTTGAATGAACATTTATGAAAAAAAGTATGATTAAATATTGTGATTGTAATGCAATCCTTTGAATGAACATCTATGAAAACAAGTATGATTAAATATTGTGATTATAATGCAATGTTTGATTCTATTCCAGGGGATCAAAATAGTATCTAATCCACTTTCTACTCGATTGAAATCAAAGAAGGTTAACTCCATTGTCCCAAGAACTGGTAGAACTACAGAATCTCAGAACCAAAAGTTAGGAAATTCTCAAGAATCAAGTACTTTCTTCAAGGGAACCCAAAAGAGACTACCAGAAATAGTGTAGATCATTTCTGGCAATCATCACTGAAATCCAGCTATACAATTGTTTGTGAAATTGTAGGTTTTCTTTTTGAATGCATAAAAAGGTTTGGCTCCATGAAAAACCCCTGAAACACTGGAACTGTGCGGATTCATCAGCTGAAAGCTGCAATTCCAACAATTCCTAACTGGATTTAGGAAAAATTTGGTAATAAATATGACCAAATAGGGTCTAGAACATTGAATGTTTATACTACATCATGATCTCAAAACAAATTGTGTTTTCTGTAACTTAGGTGGTTTTAGATGTTTTAGGGATAGAACAAGCTCACAACTATGAATTCTTGTCTTCTACTTTATATTTAAGTCAGTTCTTTCAAGTTGAGGTGCATGACATGCATTAGAAATTGTGGTATAGTTACAAATCCATGGTATCCGAAACAAAGAGGAAAGAACCAGAATTGATTTGGCAATTCCATGCCAAATCAGTTTCACAGCAGAAGAAAAAGGATGCCAACTCATCTAAAGTTTAATCGAAATCTACAGAAAATAACAAACAACAGAATGAAATCATGGTTTCTATGATGCTTTGTCAATTTTTCTCAATGCCTAAATAAGCATAAGCAAATTCCCCCTCTTGGCATGCTTGAGAAGGAAGAGCAAGAAATTTTGAATTTATAAAGAAAATGCATTCTTGTTTAGATATTAAGATGGACAAGATTACGAGGATCCCCTATCCCCCAATTGTAATAGAAAAGTTGTTCCAAATGTTGTTGATGAAGTTCAACCCTTAATAAATGTAGTGTAAAGGAACCGTTCATGTAGAGTGGCTGAATAAGTTTCTTGTGATGTTATATGACAAATCGCATTTCTGTCACACATAAGGCATATACATGAATCATGCTTTGCTTAGACAATGCTCTGTTAGTCTAGGGTTATGTGGTTTTTGGTGTATGGACAGTCGGTAAGGATAAATATTTTTAGAGTTTGCATATGGCATTCAAAAACCAGAGACGCCTAATTCAGTATCATTTATTTTAAAACTCATAGATGTATTTGGGTCAAATAATGAGCATTTCATCTATATAAAAACTTATTTTTATCAACAAACTACAAAATATTTACTAGCATTGGAATGCTAAAGTATAAATAAAGAAGAATGTGCTGAATTTATACCCAGAGATGACATAATATTTTCTATTTCATTCGAGAGTTTCAGATTAACACTAAAACAACTTCGCACATACCCTAGAGGTCAATTAAAAAAAATATAGTTTATTGGACTAAAAGAAACTTAATATTATATTATAGGCTAAAAAGGGCGGCAATATAAGATAATTGAAAAGGGAGATTAGTCATGCAGATTTTTTATAGGCTTGACAAAAGTAGATATACAAGGACATGTTATCAATAAATATATCAAAAAAAAATTCACAAAAATATCCAACTCTTTGTTGCAATCAATTCCAATAAAGTGGTGATTGCTAGATGTGTTTTTTGCAGAATAGTTGCCAGTATTGAAAGTGTTGCAGTGTAAATGAACACAAATTATCTGCTTTTTTGAATTATATATGATTGAGAAGCATGTTGAGTATTAGGAAATAGATAATTGTCTACTTGTTTAACATGAATTTATTGTTATCTTATTTTCCAGGTTTTTGAAATGTAAAAAATGGTGCAAAAGTGGCGTTTATGCATTGAAGTGTCCTGCTTTCCAAATCCAGGTTGAGAAGTTATTAAATTTGTCCTTTACAATATGGAAACAAATCATTTATTTCATGGAAAGAGAGAAGTGCCTGGAATGACGAAAAACAATGAGGCATATTACATTGCCCTTGTTGAAGGGTTAATAGAGGCAAAATAACATGATGTCAATGATATTGAAGTCTTCACCAACTCAGAGTTGATATGTAATCAGATGAAAGGCATCTATTGGGTTCGGAAGGACAATTTAAAACCTCTTCATAAGGAAGCAATGAATTGGAGTTGTCAATTTCAACATTTTACCATCAATCGGTCTGCAGATATTGAAAAGATGTCCACTGATATAATGTCCAGAGCATTTTTAAGCACATATGTAGATGTCAAATATGACATAGGATCACCATCCACTGCAACAGAAATCATTGATCACCATCAATATAAATCCCCATTGTGCAAATGGGTTGTTGTTATCATTTTTCTGGGGTCTATCATAGCATGGTTCTTTCACTAAAGAAGAACCTGTTAATGTTTTATTTTTCCCCAACATGCAATGATTACAGTTTTTTGTATGGGAGACAAATTTATGGACAAATGTTATATATTCCATGTACATGGACAAATGTATTTTGAGAAAAGTAACTGGTTCATGGTTTTGTGATTATCATTAATACATTATGGTGTTTTCTGATCAACCCAAAGACCTTCTCAGATCTTTGTTTCTGGAGAGATATTGATATGCTATGTGATTTGTTCGTTGGTTGTTGATCAGTGATGAAAGGTTTCTTTACTATGTTTATAAGGAAATTATTCTTAATAAAACTTATTTCTCAATCACCCAGTCACTCTTCCCATCTCCACCTTGGATTTCATCCCAATAGTTTTCCCAGATCACAACTCTATTTTGGCTTGACTTCTCTGTATTTCAGATCTTGTGCTTGTGGATTTATCATGATAGTAAGGACGTAGTCTTTTTAAATTAAAGAAAATCTTGCTCATGCTAAGTGTGTCATAAGTAAGGAAATGTCAATATTTCTCCAAGAAATCACATCCATCATGATGGTCTACTATTCTAAATCTCCCATGTGACCACTCCACTTCCTCCAAATCTTGCACTAGTTTTTCCTCTACAAAGGGATTCTTAGATAAAAACTAGAAAATATGCAGTTGGTGTTCTGGCTGTTCTTGTCGGAGAGCTAAGAGGATTACTTGCAGTTAGCGAAACCTATGGAATCCCTCTAATAGTCAACCATTTAAGATTGGGTTCATTTTCTGCTAAATGCAAGGACAATTTGTTTCTGTTTTGCTATCATTGTGTTGCAGTGGAAGTGACAAAATTGTAAATAGTTTGTTGAGATTGCCATCACTAATGCCTTCTCTGTATAATCTTCTCACATTTGGTACTCCTAAAGCAAAAAAGAAAGCTCGTTCTCTTCTTATAATCCTTCACATTTGGCACCCTTCAAGAACTGCTCAAACAATTCTCTTGTCTGAGACTGGAAGTTCAATCACTTCAGCACACTAGTGAAGCAGCTGCCAGTTTTCCACCAATTCATGCAGGGGCCTAGCTTTTACTTGTACATATATTCTTTGGTAGACAAGAATCAAAATAAATGTAAATATCTCTATTATTCGACATGATTTTGTTTTGTACAATATTTAATCAATCATAAAGGAAATGGACGACATAGAAATTCGGGGTGTCCAACTCACCTCTGTAATTTACCCTTCTAGGAGATGCCTAATCGCTCCAACATGGTCATTGTAGCTTGATGTACCTTTGGGTCCCATTGACCTGATTTGATCATTTGTGTAATTGATATAAAATTTCTATCTTATCAAACATGTGTATCTGAGTTGGACTTGCTTAATTGATATGTGCCCATTTTTGCTAAACAATACATATTTTATGTCTGGAACTTAGATTAGATATTCTCACACACAGCCATCATACCATTATCAGCAAGGTCATTACTTTTGTTGTTTATGTTTTAATCCTTATCAGTAAATCTATGTTTAGGTTTTACCCTCCACTTTTGTTAGTGAATAGATTGAGGAATGTGATTGCACAATCTTGCTAGAATATTTCCTTGAACATGTATGTTAACCCAACTAAAAGGTTACAATTCATAAGAGTTAAAATATTTCATGCATAGTATGGAAATTTATTAATATAAATGTATTTGCGTTTATGTAATTTTGGCCTAATTAAATATCTCATACAATATTTTGGAATGGGGAATTTCCCACCAACGGGCTAGGCATAAAATTGTTAGAATCTTGTATCTTCCCTCTACATTGGGAGAAATATTGTCCTCCTTTCCTGGTTGGGAATTAAATTTTTACAAAAGAAGATATTAAGTTTATATATAATAATTTCATGTTTTTACTTTAGTAATAAACCATAACATATCCTTATTTGGGAAAAGAATTAAGTTGAAATTTTATGAGTAGGAATGGAATTTTGGAGCTTAAGTTCTCAAATTCTAGGAGGAGTTTGGAAATTTTTCCTTTGTAAAAGTTGGCATAAAATTTTCTCATGAGCAATAACTTTATAAGTCCCCATAGTTTGGAAAGAAAAATATAAATAATGTATGTATGTATAATGATTTACAAAGTTGGATTAGCTGAAGTGGGTGAGGAGAGCACCTTTATAAATAATGAGTAGAGCCACTAACATGACAATTTTTTATCATTCAGGGTCTCAATTAAGAGTGAAATGAAATGGTATTGACTTGCAATAGCGTGATATGATATCTTTCATGGAAAATGCTATAATATTATAATGTATCATAAAAATATATTATATTATAATAATAATTGTAATTTTTACATGATATCAAATTAAATTGGTGAAAAACTTCTTGGAAAAGTTGGACCATGATTATCCAATAAGAAATATCCAAAACATTCAGGGTGTCCCCATGAGTAATAACTTTTATCAGCAAGGTCATGACTTTTGGATTTGACTGAACTAAATACTGAAGATAAAATATGAGCAGAGTATCTACATAAATCTCTTTTCCTCTTTAAAACCTATACATGGAGATGAACTCCATGTTGCTTAAGAGTAACTCCAACTTGAAGAGTAATTTTGTGAGCTTGTCATCATATGAGTCAAAATATGTGGCAATAGATGGACAGAATATACGCACAAAAAGTACAAATTTTCTTTCTAAGTCAATTTTCCCCATTGTGAGGGTTGGAATTCAGCTATGAATACCCTAGGTGAACAGAGAGAACTAAAAGTTACTCAAAGTCAGTAGAGAGTACAAAAATAAGTGCACAGATTATGGTTTTATATTTGATAAGTAATGGACTAGTGCACAAATTAGCATAGCTTCAACCACTCTATCATGTATCTTATAGAATTTACTACTACTCTATTCATACAGGAAAGATCAAGAATATATTTATCTTTTCAGGTTTTGTTCCTCCTGCATTCCATAAAAAGTTGAAACCTTTGGAAACCGGGCAATTCCTCCGCCTTGTTAGACTACTCCCTTTTAATATACTTGGGTAATGGAGTACAATATCAGTGTTTCAGAGACATATATAACTTTTGATGTGACCGTTGGGAGCCAGACAAGGTATCTTGATTGGTGAAGGAGGTTTTTGAGGTATCTTGATAGTTGATGGTTGTGTGAAGGAGGATTTTGAGGTATCTTGATTGGAAATGGTTGAGAAGGAGGCTTTTGAAGTATCTTCATTGGCAATGGTTGTGAAGGAGGATTTTGTTTCTAAATCTTTTTTGGCTGAACAATGTGAACATATGTAATATGTAATGTTCTGCTAACCTTAAAAAAATAAATGTAACAATTGGAATAGTAAGGTAGCTATTTTGGCTGCTGAAATGTGGAAATATTGATGGTTCTCATTTTACATAGGAGCAGATGGAATAGAACTGATTGTTGTAAATTATATCTGGTTTATTTGAAATAAATTGAGTTCCAGAATTTACATTGAACATTACCAATGGTATGCTGCTATGAGTGGATGATATCTAAACTCAAACTAAACAAGAAATAATTTGAGTTGCACAATTTACATTGAACATTACCAATGGTGTGATGTTGTCGCTAGTAAAAACCATTTACTATTACTGTGAGTAGCTCCAATGTTAGATGTAAATGACAGGCAAATGCTTTAATGGAGATGTTAAACCATAACACTGGTAAGGTAAGAAAAATGGTATCATCTGATAATGGTTCCTAATTACAATGTCACACTACCTTTTTGCCTAAATGATATAAAAGTCCTGAGTTGTGAAGGGGTTTTCCATTTTGTTTCAAGTTTGAATTAGTTTTCTTCAATTGAATTCATTTTGTTGAATGGCATCCTCTACTTGTATATGAGTTTCTCTTGCAAGTGTCTTGTAAAATTGTAAATTGATTATGAGTTTGTTGATTTTTATTCAGTGTTTTGATTACCACACTGATTGGTTCAAAATTTGTCCAACAAAAATTTCTTTATTGTTTAATTGTTTTATATTTTTTGTTTTTTCTGACATAATTTTTTTTTTCAATTTTAATTTATTTATTGTTTAATTGTTATATATATATATATATATATCTTCTTCTTTTTTTTGACATCATTTTTTTTTCAATTTTATTTGAAAACAGATTGATTAGAATTGTATTGTGGATTTAAATTGTTTAATCTTTACCCTTCTCAATATTTTTTCAGTTAAATGTGAATCCATTTATTTATCTAAATTGTTATTTAAATAACAAATCTCATAAAAAATTATAACAATAAATTTAATGGATTTAAATGAAAAAATACAAAAAAGCATATAACAAGCGAATACCTTTTTATTCTCTGGATTTGCTTTGGACATCTAACCTCGTATATATTGCCGGAGAGGCTAATTTCTGAATAGCAGAAGGAAATGCCCTTAAAGTTACTGCAATTTCTTGCCCCCTATATTTATTGATGCCCAATTACAAGGAAATTGAGTCTCCTATCACTAGACCATATACAATTATTTTTAAGAAAAATTGGATATCATGAAAGGGTGGTGGTGAAGCTTGATCAATAAGCAGTAGCCATGAAATTATTGTGGAAGATACATTGTTCGCAATAGCTCCTAGGAAAAATCTTTCATCTTTCCAAGGATAGAAGAAACTACCTTTTAATCGAATAAAAAATGCCAAAATGGAACAAACGAGTAAGAAATGGATTGTCATATGATTGAAAATCAAGTAATAAGAGCATTCTTTTATAAAGCTACGTGTTCTCTAAGTTTTTACATTGTTTGGTGTTGTAGATGACGATTCAATACACTGCTTTTATGACAGAGCATTCGATTACATGTACATTATGTCACTGAAGAATTGCCATGAATAACTTTCGTTGTTTGGCATACTAGCACTAGTGATGATTATCTCCAACATAACTTTGTACCCACAATATATCACCAATCAAGATAGAAGTTGGATAGCAATTCTTTGGAGAATTTTGGATTTTTTACAGAATATCTTCACTGGGTTGAAGAACCATGCTTTTCAAGTGGCAAAAAGTAATTACCAGAAAGGTATGTAATACATAGAAACCAATTATATATCTATCCAAATCATTGCAATGATACATCGTTACAGTTTTCTTAGATAACTACTGGAGAGGTGATGGAGGCTACACAGAGACCATAAACACTCAACTCTCTCTTGTTTTTATAGCACTGAATGGTCTATTTCCTAAGGGATTTGATTTAAATGTTGTATGCATAACATAAAGACCATAACTACTCAATTCTCTTTTGTTTTTATAACACTGAATTGTCTATTTCATGAGGGATTTGATTTAAATGTTGTATTCATAATTGATGAAGAGCAGTCAATCCTGAAACAGAGGGTGATACAAAAAAAGAAAGTCCTTCTCAGTCTGATGTTGTTTGTTCCCCTTGACAATGATCCTTTTTCCGACTAAACTCAGAGAAATAATTCAAGCAATCGATAACCCAATAAACTGGATGTTAAATGTTGCCTTATGCTCTCACAGATGACTGTAACAAAATTGAAAATGTCACACAAAATTCACAAATCAATATCTAACAACACCCAAAAGACTAAACCTAGCTCCATAAATATTGCTTTGATAAGTCGATGTAGATCTTTGGAACTCCATAGATACCTGCCAATATACACTCCTCTGTAACAAAAACACATTAGAACTTGAAGAAAATAGAGAACACCCTGAAGGAAAATACTTTTTAGACCCCAAGAATCGAGAGACTTTCACCAAAGTAGGATTGCATAATCAGAATAAGGTCAACAAGTGGAAGTTCAATGATTATAAGGGGATAAAAGAGTTTTCAAGATTTGATAAGTTGATCATGGAAGGAATAGAATCACATAATCCTTCAACCAAACCCTGGCCTACATACTTTTTAGACAAGGGATTGCCTCAAATAAAACTTGAGGAGGAAAAGAGACAATACAAACAGAGTATAGCATTTTTCACCATTCCTAGATCAGGGACAACTTCTGCCTTGAGGATTGAGCTTATACTCAAGACCATATCGGAGAAAAACTATAAAAAAAACCTTTGGATTCCTGAAAAGAAAATCATCTTTTTGAATTTGTAGATAATTTCAAGGAATGTTGCCAGTGGGAAAAACATCATAATGGATGAAGACTATTGCTGATTGTTGCCAGTGGGAATATTGCTGACTGAAGCATATTACTTAAGCAGTACTCCATCTGATTATAATTTATTACCATGATACAAGCTTATTTGTTGACCAAATCTTTATTTGAAATATTTAGATCACACATTGATCATTAAGTCTTAAACATAAGGTCTTCATTACCTATAACACTTACGTTTTTTGCTACCTTTAATCTTTTGTAAGGCACTATTTATTTTATGGTCTAGCGTGATGTCTTATTAAAATACAATTGCTTTCAAGTCCATAATAGGGTCTTTAAGCCACCATTATTCCTCTACTTAATTATTGTCTTATTTACCAATAATCAAGCTTATTTCATGGTTATTCCAAACATAAAAAGGAAGATACCAAAATGGAGTGGAGCTGAACATCAAAAGTTTGGAAATATAACAGATTGCTAGCAAGAAATTCACTACAATGGATTTCATTATATTCAATTTATTAAAAAATGCTAGAACTATTTCCTCAAGACCGTGGAAACTACCACAATATTGAATAATACTTCCCTTGTGCTTCCAAAGCATCATTTCATGTAATGATGCTTATACAAAAGGTAAATTAATCTATCACAACTTTATCACTTGTTGTACAACTAGAAGTTGGAAAACCATGGACTAGATAAAATACAAGCCTTCAACCATGACCATCACTGATCATATACAGAGATAACCATATACACAAAGATGCAGCGGAAATAATATTTCATTTCATTAATAGAAAATACTGAAATATGCTTACAACCAGAAATGGAAATAAACCAGCTAGGGCGATGGTAGCTTATCTCTGAGAAGAGATGTGGTGGCTACATGCCTCTGAACTGTGTTACAATGAGGCTCAAAGGCCTATTTATTGTTGAGAAACAATGGAAAACCCTTAACATTCCAAAACCTAACCCTAGGAGATGAAACGCCAAACTGTGGGCCCCGTTTGGGTAAATTGGTACATCAACTTCCCGGGGTCGTAACTTTGGCATACGATCTCCGTTTGACGCGTACAATAACTCATTAGAAAGATCTATCCGAGCACTCACACTTTGGGGAGGGCAACATCGATCCATGGCCCCATGTTGCCCCCAGATTTCCCAAAAAAAAACGTCGTTTAGGGCCTCAAAACGGCTCCAGAAGTTCAAGACCCGAAAAAACTTCTAAAAATAGTAAGTTGTGCTACAATTAAGGAAACTGAAAATGCTGAGAGAAACAATGGTGGGGGTCCAAGTGGACTTGGCAGGTGGCCACCAATATCCACCTGGATCAATCACTTCCATGATGCATTTTACAACAAAAAATATTTGTATAATTAAACATTGTGTTCTTGGCAAAAGACCACATTGTGTGCTTGGATGAGAATTTATGTCTTCCACATTGAGGTTGAATGCATGGAAAATCCTGGTTGGAAGCAGAACTGTAGAAAAACCCAAAAAAAAAAAGAGCATCCATGTTAAAATTTTGAAAATTAATTAACACCATCATTATCCTAGCAGACCATAAACTATATGTGACCAGGAACATCAACACGCATATATACACGAGCACACAAGATCAAAATAAACACTTTCACCGAACACACAACTAAAAGATAACAACCGACGTTGATCTGGGCAATAGGACAGTTAACACTTTATCACAAGCATAAAAGGACAGAACATCGTTCAGTGAACATCAACAAATCATGAAGAGGGCATGTTTACAATCTACTACACTATCATATACTATTCCATGAAGGCAAAATCAGCTTAATGAAGTCATGAAAATCCAACGAGATCTTTGACTAGAGGCAAGGAATAAAAAATCCAACAACAAAAAACGCAATGATAAGGTTCAAACCTCATTGGCCTTTGACCATCTAACCATAACTTTATAAATATGTAAAATATAAAGATCTACAAATCTAATAAACATCGAACCATGGACATAGGTATGAGAACATAGTAACTACATGTTTAAGTATAAAAATCAAACATGTTGCATGAACATAAATAAGTAAGGAGATTCTATTTGACTGTCAGCATGATGGATAGGGAAAAAATAACTGCATGAGCAATGAACCCATATGATGGTCCTTCTCCTAGACCATGAACAAACATGTATAAAGATGTAAAATATAAAGATCTATAAATCTAATAAATATCAAACCATGAACATAGGTATGAGAACATAGTAACTACATGTTTAAGTATAAAAATAAAACATGTTGCATGAACATAAATAACTAAAGAGATTCTATTTGACAACCATCATGATGGACAGGGAAAAAATGATAGCATGAGCAATGAACCCATATGATGGTCCTTCTCCTCAACCATGAACAAACATTAAAAGGCATGTAAAGCCCATGACTATGGCATAGGAAATACAATTAACACCTTAGTGGGGGGAAGGTGTTGAGGACTGAACTTTATTTCAGTGAGAAATGCATGGGAAGAAACATAAGCACTGACAATGATCACATTTGGAAATCCTAATTTTTCAGTGACCATGAATAGATTATGAAAAAGGTATTTTCATAACAACATAACTATAAGAAAACATAAATATAATTATCATATGAAAAAGGGCCACCTGACGATGCCATGAAAATCTAGCTTATCTATTCTTTGTGTATACCTCATTGATTCCCACTAGAGTTGAAATCATTCCATAGATGATCAGTCATGGTAGAAGATGATGCTTCTCCACTTATTCTATAGTTACCTAGAAAAGTGTCAAACTTTATCGCAAAGAAATTTTCTAGAGCATCAAGGTATATGTGCACACACAATGAAAGAATGTCAAATGTACCTGGCATGGCAGGTAAATTTGGATGGTCTTGCATCTCCCTTTGGTCTTGGGTTATCGCCATGGTTGGGGATTGTTGCATTGCTATAAAAATAAACATACCACATGTTAAAGAATGGTGATGATTAAATACTTACATCTAAAACCATGACTCTATTCAACACATGAAACTAACCTGGAACCATAGACACGACATTATTTGATCAATAACGTCCTCACTTATTAAGGTATCGAAACTCAAGTGGTTCACATTCTAATGGATCAACATTTAAATCAATTTCCAAACCATTGTTTTTTCTGCTACTTCTTCTTTTCTTTATGGGGCTAAGGAAACTATTCTTCCTCTTCAAAGATGGATCAAGAGAACCCAATCTAGGTGTGAAGTCAAAATCAGTAACGTGTAAATTATTGGCTTCATCCAACATTTTTTTAAGCATACCGGTCAACTGGATCGTTTTCGTCAAAATAGTAGGAGGGTTATCTAAGATGAGAGGTGTATAGCTAAACAACTCCTCCCTTGCCAAATGAAGTGCCTCGGCATCTGCATCAACAACATTTGTGGCCATAAGAGTAGCATCAACATCTACATCATGGTTTTGAGGCTCTATATTGATCTCAGATGCGTCATTGCATTTGTTATCCTCTGCATGCTGATGAAGCAATGGATTTGAATTGTCTGAGTGGAAATACAACCAATTAACCTTTATGGCATTCTTGCAAATGTTTCCACGGATAGACCATGGACATTCACACGTTATAAAATCCTTACGATACCAGGTGACAAGGTATTTTTTACCTCGATCTGTCTGAATTCTCACCCAATAAGCACAGGTTATGCTCTCATGAGGACAACAATCAGTATCCATAATTTTTCTTGCTCGTTCCACTAATGATTCTAACTGCTTTTCTCTCTTGTAGTTGTTTAGAAATCATTCTTCTTTTAAGATTTCCTTGAACTGATAACAAGGTTCAATTGTTGTTAGTAGCATATGCAATAACCAATCCATCATCCGGGCACATTTTTTCCTTCTATCAGATAGAAATGTTGTTTTTAGGTAAAAATGGTATGACTCAACAGCATTATTGGTCTCCTGATTTCCATGAGAAAACTCCCGACAACCTTTCACCCACATACCTAATTGCAAATAGAACGATGTCAGTCTCACTATATCACTTTTATAAAAGAAAAAAATACATATAATATGAAAAAAAAGGTTTACTTACGAATCTTATCTCCAGTGACTCAATTCTTGTTGAAATAGTCTAATAACTTCTCTTCATCTGCAAACTTGATAAAAAATTGATTGATTTCATCTTCCATTTCATAATTGAGGGTGTATTTCATGATGAAACTTAACTCACTGAACATCTCTAGCTTTTATGGAAATAGTGGCCAACTGATTGACATTTTTCAACCAAGCCCTCCGTACATGCCAAACGCATAAGATCACATCACAACCTGTGATCCTCTTTCCATATTCAATGCATTTTAGTGTGGTAATTTTAGAAAAAATGCAATTTTGGTTATATCATGACAATGTTAAAGTTACCTCAAGGCACTGTTTTCAGCCAGTGCATCATCAACCATGAAAGCATTGACTTTCCAATTAGGATGAGCTTGGAAACACTTGCGCATGAGCTGCTCCAGCCATTTTGCAATATCATCTAATGTGTTTTGTGATGCCACGACCCATGCAATAGGCACCCCGCTTTGTTGTTCATCAAATGCCACAAGTGTATACAACTGATACTGTCATTTTGAACATTACATAAAGACAAATACAAGTTATTAATCGTTTTGAATGTATACAACTTAAATAAATATATTCAATAAATCATTGGCATCTGACTTACCTCGTATTTATTTGTGTTAAATGTTGAATCCATGGATATTAAGCTATTTTGCGATAGAGCATTGTCTCCAACATCCACTTTGTTTCAATCCCTATTATAAAAGGGACCTCCACACTATTAGGCTTTCGGTAAAAGAAAAAATCTTCCTGATGCTTTTGATACTAAAGGTTACACTCATTTCATCTTTTTTGTGAAGTTGATAATTTCCCTTCACCAACCTATTATAGATGTTTACAATATCTTTCCTGCATAAGAAGAAATCTCTATCTCGAGTTGCCACATCAATGTCAACATGTCTCTTAATGTGGGTTTTATACACTACATCAACAGGCACTCCAAAAAAAACAACTCTCTACATATGCAACAACGCCCCTTCCTGGTCTCACCTAAAGTGTTACATTGACCATGACAAGCCCAACCTTCCCCATCTTCATGTTCATACATATTGAAAGTTAATATTGCTCTATCAGGAATTTCATGCATAACTTTCATAATAAAGTGGCATTGGCAACCCCTCATCTGCACAAATGAGGTCCTTCGTTTAGCTGAAAGATTTCCTCTTTTGTCCTCTGAGCCAAATGAACAATGATAACAACACCAAAAATTTAAATTGTTAGTACATACAAAGAAAGATAACCATGGTTTCAAAAGATCTAAACAATACATATTTAAATACTCACATCTCATATTGCAATGCAGCGGTAGCTCTTTCTTTTGGTTCTTTTTTTGTTTTTTGTATGAATTTACATGGAGCAATAGGATTTTCTTCCTCTCCTCTGATAAAGTCAACAACTCGTCATAATGGGATTATGGAAACTCGATCAATACTATTGTTTTTTCTATTTATTTCCGTCCAAACCAAGTCTTTACTAGAGAACATCATTTTTCTTTTGAGGTCTTGCACCTCAAGGTCCATGATATATTGCCATTTGCTTTGCTTGCCCATTTTGAACTGATCTGGTCAAACAATATGCAAGGTCATCAAAAATGAAATTTCAATCTTAGCAAGTTATCCAACATATATATAAACATAAAACCTCTTTTATGTTTTTTTTGAGGTCTAAAATATCAATCACTCAATAATGACAAAAATAAATAGCACAAAAGGATGCAAAAAATTTGGGATGCAAGCCTTTCCTTTAAGGTGTTGCTTCTTGCCTGATTCACTTTGAACATGGCGTTCCTAAAAGGAAAAATTCCTTTGACATCATGAATAGATGTAATCTAATGAACGTTGGCCATGTTTTTTTAGGGTGACCATTTGTTAAGTAGGACTAGACTTGAATGAAAGGGCTTTCTACAATGTATGTTTACATCACAACTCTACTAGTAGTCAGTCTTGAAAGATTCTTGGTGCTGCCAGAATATATGTGAAATTTATAGCAGACAATCATTATGCTCACATTCCACTACTCGCGGCAAAAGAGATGTGTTAGAATAAAGAAAAGGCAATGAAATCTTCAATACCAACACAAACACCAAGAACACTAGTGAAAGTGATACGGTCCAGCCTCATCCCTGCCCTCAAAATTCAGAAAAAATAAACAAGTGCCTTCTCCCCATCCCCAATGTTTGCATATCCTGCAATGATTGAATTCCAAGAAACCAAGTCCTGCTCAGGCATTTCGTCAAACATTTGCAAGCAAACTCAATTGCACCCTGTTTAACATATCATGTAATCATGGTATTCCATGAAATAACATTCCGCTCATACATTTTGTTAAACACTTGGCGCACATCATTGACACTTCCATATTTAGCATACATGTTGATGAGATTGTTTTCTACAAATACATTTGGCTCTAACCCACTTTTTATCGTATGGGTATGGATCCACTTACCCTCTACCAAGGCTTTTGTGTCAACACATCCCTGCAAGAGACTGGCATAGGTGACATACCCTACTTGAAGGTCCCCACAATACAAAAGCTTCATGGTCTCCTTTCTCGGCCTCACCCAAGTGCCCAGAATGGCCAAGAAGGTCAATCATGCAGGCATAGTGGTATGTTTTTGGGGATGATACAATGATCTCGAGTCATAGATTCAAAGTATAAACATTCAATGTTTTAGACCATATTTGGACATATTTATTAACAAATTTTGCCTAAATCCAGTTAGAAATTGTTAGAGTTGTAGCTTTAAGCTATTAAATCCGCACAGTTCCAGTGTTTCAGGGGTTTTTCATGGAGCCAAATCTATTTATGCATTCAAAAAGAAAACTTGCAATTTCACGAACAATTGTATAGCTAGATTCCAGTGATGATTGCCAAAAATAGTCAGACAGAACTTGTAGACTAGAGTGATTGTTAGGTAGCTAAACCCAACATGAGCATTGGGAAAAACATTGAAGAGCCTCTACTTTTCTTAATTGACCTCTAGGGTATGTGCAAAGTTGTTTTAGTGTTAATTTGAAACTCTTGAATGAAATAGAAAATATTATGTCATCTCTAGGTATAAATTCAGCACATTCGTCTTTATTTATACTTTAGCATTCCAATGCTAGTAAATATTCTGTAGTTTGTTGACAAACATAAGTTTTTATATAGATGAAATGCTTATTATTGGAACCAAATACATCTATGAATTTTAAAATAAATGATACTGAATTAGGCTTCTCTGTTTTTGAATGCCATATGCAAACTCTAAAAATATTTATCCTTATCGACTGTCCATTCACCAAAAACCACGTAACCCTAGACTAACAGAGCATTGTCTAAGCAAAACATGATTCATGTATATGCCTTATGTGTAACAGAAATGCCATTTGTCATATAACATCACAAGAAACTTATTTAGCCACTCTACATGAACGGTTCCTTCACACTACACTGGTTAAGGGTTGAACTTCATCAACAACATTTGGAACAACTTTTCTATTAAAATTGGGGGATAGGGGATCCTTATAATTTTTTCCATATTAATATCTAAACAGGCATGCATTTTCTTTAAAAATTCAAAATTTCCTGCTCTTCCTTTCTCAGGCATGCCAAGAGGGGGAATTTGCTTACGCTTCTTTAGGCATTGAGCAAAATTGACAAATCATCATACAAAACATGATTTCATTCTGTTGTTTCTTCTTTTCTGTAGACTTCGATTAAACTTTAGATGAGTTGGCATCCTTTTTCTGCTGCTGCGAAACTGATTTGGCATGGAATTTCCAAATCAATTCTGGTTCATTCCTCTTTGTTTCGGATACCATGGATTTGTAACTATACCACAATTTCCAATGCGTGTCATGCACCTCAACTTGAAAGAACTGATTTAAATATAAATTAGAAGACAAGAATTCATAGTTGTGAGCTTGTTCTATCCCTAAAACATCTAAAAGCACCTAAGTTACAGAAAACACAATTAGTTTTGAGATCATTATGTAGTATAAACATTCAATGTTCTAGACCATATTTGGTCATATTTATTAACAAATTTTTCCTAAATCCAGTTAGAAATTGTTGGAATTGCAGCTTTCAGCTGATGAATCTGCACAATTCCAGTGTTTCAGGGGTTTTTCATGAAGCCAAATCTATTTATGCATTCGAAAAGAAAACCTACAATTTCACGAACAATTTTATAGCCGAATTTCAGTGATGATGGCCAGAAATGATCTACACTATTTCTGATAATCTCTTTTGGGTTCCCTTGAACAAAGTACTTGATTTCTGAGAATTTCTTAACTTTTGGTTCTGAGATTCTATAGTTCTACCGGTTTCTGGGACAGTGGAGTTAACCTTCTTTGATTTCAATCGAGTAGGAAGTTGATTAGATACTATTTTGATCCCCTGGAATAGAATCAAACATTGCATTATAATCACAATATTTAATCATACTTGTTTTTATAAATTTTCATTCAAAGGAAATAATCACTTAGGATGAGCAAAAAACAGCATAAGCAATGGTGAACATCCCTCAGTAGCCATTGGATTGTTTTTTGCTTGACAAGGCTTTGATGCATCATCTCCTTCGAGAATTAAATTAGTCTGCTTCTCTTGTTCAACATACATGTCACATGTCCCCAGTCTGATTCGAACCCCCATTTTCTATTAAGATCACTTCAACTTCTCCTTCAATTTTCCTTGGCAATTCAAATTCAATATCCTCTGCTAGAGTTGGATGTTCTTGAATCCCATCCATTTTTTTGCTTCCCATGTCTGTGTCTGCATATTCCATATTGTTCTCTTTCCTAGATTCTGTTAAATCTGCAGAGCACAACACAACACCATCATCAGACACAACACCATTTTCATGATGGCCATTCATTTGCTGGAAACTCCAATTTCTATCTACAACCTACTTTGCAACTTATCCATGAATTAAGGTATCACAGGAAATGTCTACCACTGCATCCATCTATGCAACGCAAATTCCAGCACAACATTTCTATTGACCCAGTGACCTCCAAGGGCACAGAACTCACAGGCTTGGCTTCGAAAGACGCTAAAGTCGAATTGGGAGAAATGGATCACAGTGCTCCTCTTATTCTTCTTCTCATATTATTGTTTTTGTGTGTGATAACCTCTCTGCCTGCAGCGGTGTCTATTAATTACTCAACCTCCAACCCAGATTCCCATAGCCATGCCCATCAATATCTGTATGACCACATGCCCGTTAGATTAACTTCACTTCAACGCCATTCCGATTCTGAACGCATGGCTAAGGAAGCTGATTTCAGTTTATCATCAATAGACGCCCACGAAAAAAGGGACCTCGAGGCTCTCTTGTCGTTCCGGAAGGCCATCACATCGGATCCAAAGGAGAAGCTTGCCAACTGGAGGGCCGATAACTCTGAGAATATATGCTCCTGGTCAGGTATTCGCTGCAGAAAATACAGCAGAAGGGTAGTCGCCATAGACCTCTATTGCTTCAACTTGGAAGGTACCCTTTCTTGGTCTCTTGGCAATCTGTCTTTATTACAGAGTCTCAATCTTTCTGGCAATAGTTTGACTGGAATAATTCCAGCCCAGTTTGGCCACCTTAAAGCGCTGCGAGCACTTCAACTGCGGGTGAATTTTATCAACGGTTCTATTCCGGTGGAATTGGGTATGTTGCATAATCTGCAAATCTTGGATCTTTCTTCTAATGGTTTGACTGGAAGAATTCCCCTTGAGCTTGGCCAGCTTAAAGCACTGCGAATCTTGAGTCTCAGCGGGAATAAGCTGAGTGGTGCTATTCCTGTCGAATTGGGGTTTCTGCAGAACCTACGGTACCTGAACCTCGGTTTCAACACCTTCTCAGGCAATATACTTAATCTCACAGGGGGCATAGCTAAATCCATGGCCAATTTGACTCAATTGAACAGACTATATCTTTATTCAAACATGTTTACTGGTCCCATCCCTGTAACCGTTTTTAATTTGAGTGAATTAGTTACTTTAGATCTCAGTGACAATAGGTTCAATGGTAGCGTCCCTGAAGCTATTACTAACTTAAAAAAGCTTGAAAATCTTATTCTCTCGAACAATAATTTTACGGCCACAATTCCTAAAACTATAGGGAAACTTCGTTCATTGTGTAACTTATTTTTGGACTCAAATAAATTCACTGGACGTATCCCATACAGTATAGGTGACCCAAAAGCTCTCAATTCACTAAATATATATAATAATTATTTTTTTGGCAGTGTCCCTGAGAGTATTAGTGGTATGGTTGCACTCCTCCTATTAGATTTATCCGAAAATAGTTTGGAGGGCCCTATTCCTTATGGTATTGGTAATTGCACTTTCATAAACATATTTGTTGCTCATTGTAATAAATTTTATGGGACATTGCTTACATCTTTAGCCAACTGTAAACACCTTCTTGGATTGGATTTGAGTAAAAACAAGTTCATAGGTGAATTTCCTCAATACTTCACTTTTTTTTATGGATTGAGATATTTAAGCCTTAGTTATAACAATTTACATGGTTGTATTCCTCAAAATATCACAAATCTTGTTGATTTGAGTTTGTTGGATTTATCCAATAACAAATTTAGTGGAAGAATGCCAACACATCTTGAGAGACTGTCTGGATATGTAAAGGTGTCAAACAATTATGTTGTTTACGGAGAAATGGAAATTGTCATAAAAAGATATATGTATAATTTACGATATTGGTTACCTGCAAACACTATATTCGATTTGTCTTGCAATAATTTCACACGAGAAATCCCTGCAAGCATAGGAAGTATGAGTGGCTTGAGGTTATTAAATTTATCTCAAAACCAATTGGATGGGGAAATCCCTGTAACTCTTGGTCAAATATCTACTTTGGAGGAACTGGACCTGGCAAATAATAATTTGAGTGGACCAATCCCTCAAGAGCTCTCTATGCTACACCAGTTGAGCATTCTAGATGTTTCATCAAACAACCTCTGTGGGCGAATCCCAACTGGGACACAATTTTCCACTTTCAATGTAACTTCATTTGAAAATAATAAGTGCTTATGGGGCTGTCCTTTAGATTCATGTAGTGAAAATGAAAGACCAATGAGAAAAACGAATGGTCTTGATAAAAGTAGTAATGTAAAGGTGGGTTGGCTAAATCATGTCAAGGAAAATATTTCATTAGTAGCATTGTGTATAGGAATGGGGATTGGATTTGGAGGAGTGGTCACTATCTTTATATTTTGTAAAAGAGCTAAAAATTGGCTACTGTATCCATATATCCCACCTCAACCTTTTTTTGGGGTGTATAGATTTCCTAAATAATCACAAGAGATGTTATATTCTACTATAAAAAAAGGTAATGTGTAGAGAATCAAAAGATTATTCACTCCAAATATTGATTTTTAAATATATAAAAAATTCAAAACATGCTCTATTGGATACAAATTTAAGATTGATGATTCATGAATTGAATTCTATTAAATGTTCTTATGAAGTGACACTCTCAATTATCTATGTATTTTTATGTGTATTGTTTATAGGTGTAGTTTGAGTGAGCCTAATTGTTAAGAATATGTATTTTAAACTAAAAGGTCACATGCTCAAGTACAAAGAGGGCTCAAGCATGTACACTTGGAAAATAACAATTTTGAATATGGTCTAAAAGTATGAAATGTAAGAAAATGAATTGGATTTTCCAATATATGGTTTTTATTTATAGAAACAATTATAAACTTAGTTTTATATATTCTTTTAAATTATGAAAGTCATTATATCTTTGAAATTACAAGGTATTTTGTTAATGATATGTAAAATTATCTTAACATTATCAAATAATATACAGTTTTTTAATTGTAAGTCCCAAACGTTACTAGTGTGTGTAGAGTTAAGGTAATAAAAAGTTATAGTAAAAATAAATGAATGAGACATTTTAATATTTGAATGTATGTCAAGACAAAATATTTAGAAATTAGTCATATATATATGGGATACACTATTTGAGTCTTTATGTGTTTGTACTTTCGTGGACAATGGATTTTTCTAGTTTATAGAAAAATAATATCAAAAATAGAGATGTATTTTGAAAAATGGAGGATTTCATGTATTTGTAGCCAACTTAACAAGCACATCAACTTCCCCCTTAAAAAAATGAATTTAAGAGAATCCACATGTTCTTAAGGAGCATGCATGCATTATGAAAGTGCACACATGCTCATTGAGGAATGCATGTGTGATACTTGAGCACAAACATGCTCATGCAAAGAGGAAAGTGAAGGTTAGTGGGAGGCAAGAAAGAGGAGGGGAAGGGGGAGAGAGTGGGAGAGAGGGAGGTATAGAGGAGTAGAGGGAGATAGAGGAGGGGGCTAGGGGAGAGAAAGGAAGGGGGAGAAGGGAGAGAGGGAGTGAAAGAGTGAGAGATAGAGAGTGAGAGGGAGAGAGAGTGAGGGAGTAGAGAGAAAGAGTTAAAGAGGGAATTACAGGGTGCGGGCGGCGGGGATATTGGGGAAGGGGAAGAGAGAGAATTGTGGGAGATAGAGGGGCTAGGATGGAATGTTTTGGGGGAGAGAGAGAGAGATGGGATGTGTTGGTAGTGATGGTGAGAGTGAGGGAGACGAGGAAATTTAAAGAGAGGGGAGATAGGTGAAGGAATAGAGAGACAAAGGGAGGTAAGGAGAGAGAGGAATATGGAGAGAGAGATGGAGAGGGAGCAAGGATGAGAGACAAAGAAGGGGGTGGTGGGGAAGAGTGAGAGTGAGAGTGGGACATGAAGAGAAAGAGAGTGAGTGAGTGAGAAGTAGAGAGTGACAGGGAGAGAGAGAAGAGGGTAAGAGGGGGGATAGTGGGGAAGGGTGATAGAGGGAGAGGGAGAGGGAGAGGAAGACAAATAGAGAGAAGGAGGGGGAAAGAGAAATACTTGGGAGAAAAAGGTGGGGAAGAGAGATATATGGGAGATAAGGTGGTGGGGAAAGAGAAGGAGGGAATCTAAGATAGAGCGAGAGAGAAAAAGGGAGGGAGGGAGAGTGAGAGAGAGGAAGGGGGGAGACAAAGGGGGTAGAAAGTGTGTGTGTGGGTGTTTGGGTAGAGAGAGGGGGAGAGAAGAGGTGGAAGATCGTGAGAGAGGAAGGGAAGGAGAAAGGGGAAGATATATAGATAAATAGAGAGAGAGAGAGAGAGAGAGAGAGAGAGAGAGAGAGAGAGAGAGAGGGTGAGGAGAGAAAGTAGAAGGGGAGAGAGAAAAAAAGAGGTGGAAAGTGGGAGGTAAAGAGAGTGAGAGAGATAGAGAGGGAGGGAAATAGAGTAAGAGAGATAGAGAGGGAGGGAGAGAGGTAAAAAGAGAGAGGAAGGGAGAGAGGTAAAGAGAGAGAAAGTGGGGGGTGGATGGGTACAGAGAGAGGGGGAATGAGAGTAGTGAAGGAGAGAGAGAAAGAAAGAGGTGGAGAGAGGGAGGGAGAGAGAGCAAGAGTGATAGTCAAGGAGAGAGATAGATAAAGAGGTAGGAAAACATAAACAGAGAGAGGGAGATAGGAGAGAGGGAAAGAGAGGGGAAGATGGAGAGAGAGGAAGAAAGCGAGGAAGGGAGGAAGAGATACATAGAGTTGGTGGGTCTGTGATAGAGGGATTAAAGGAGGGAGGGAAGTATAGAGAAAGAGAGGGAGGTAGAGGGATGAAGGTGGAGAGATAGGAGGGGTAGATGGTCATAAAAGAGAGAAGGGTAGAGGCAGAGAGATAGAAATAGATAAATAAGGGTTAGGGAGTGAGGGGGAGAGAGGTGTAGAATCACACAATAGAGAGAGGAAGGGGGAGAGACAAGGAGAAGGAGGGAGAGAGGGAGAGAGGGAGAGAGGGAGGGAGGTAGGGATAGAGGGGGAGAGAGAGCATGAGAGAGCGAGAGGAGTGGGGAAGAGTGAGAGGAGGGAAAGGGAGAGAGGAAGATGCATAGAGAGAGAGAGAGGGAGGGAGAGGGAGACGGAGGAAGGGTGAGAGGGGGGAGGAGAAGGAGGAATAGAGGGAAAGGAGGATAAAATTGTATAGGCGAGTGAGAGAGACAAAGATAGAGACAAAGACATTGAGTTATTATATTTTTATAGTTATATTATTAGATTGGCTAGAGCATTTCATTGTACTCTTTGTCTCTTATGTGTATACCAAGGGCCAATACTTAAAGCATCTTATTTTGTTTTGTACATTATATTCATTGTAAAAGGAGGTTTCTTCCCCGAAGTGGAAGGAAGGGGTTTTGAGCAGTTATTTTCCCCTATATATATCCTCATGTATGTGTGTTAAATTATGATGCATGCTTTGATATATGTTCTCAATTGTGAATTGCTTTCCGTAGATGAGTAGAGTAGATTTGAGTCTTATGTTTTAGAACATTACATGAGCAGTATTGAATCTACAATTAAACTTCTACATGGTATCAAATCTAGATTCATAGTAGAGAAGAGAATTCAAAGTTTTCATTACAGGAGGTTCGAATTTCAAGATCAATGTCGCGGGTTTTTTTCCAGGACTTAGAAGATGGCCTTCATTGGACTCAGGTTTGAGTATGTTTTAGAAGGAACCACAAATTTTGTGGCATGGAATATCCACATGGAGGCAGTATTGGATGACAATGGGATGCTAGAATACATCAAGATAGATGTAGAAAAACCCCTAGCGTTTGACCCCCAAGATCTCACTCAATGGAAGAAGGATGTGGCTAAAGCGAGGAGAATCATATTGGAGGAAGTCCGAGATCATATTGTCTCGAATCTCCACGAGAAAAATACTCCGTTCACGATGTGGAAAACACTGATAAACTTGTTTGAGAACAATAGTAACCACACGAAGCTGGCACTCAAGGACAAGCTTCGAAGCATAAAAATTCAAAATAATGACACAATTCTGCAGTACCTAATCAAGTTTATTGGGTGTCATGATGAACTGGGTGGGGTCGGCGTGATTGTCCTTGAAGAAGATTTGGTAGCTCTAGCTCTATTGGGCCTTCCCAAGAGCTGGCATAGTTATCAAGTTTTGGTAAATGGTAGAGAGAAACTACCAATTTGGGTGCGTTTATGGTTTGATCTAGTACAGGAAAAATAAGGCGGAGCAACAGAGATGGGACCTCATCCAAAGAAGAGGAAGAATAATTTTCATTAGGCAACAAATGAAGGAAGGCAAAGGGGAAAAAGTCCCAAGGTGAGGCTAATTCTAGCCCAAAGGGAAAGTAGAAAGGCTTGTCGAAAATTAAGTGCTTTCACTATTGTGAATTCGGGCACTATGCCATGAAATGTCCACATATGAAGGAAAGCAAGAAGGATCACACAGTAGTAGCAGCAAGTGAAGCTCTAGCTTCATAATTCAAGCTTGATGTTACTCTCATTGCATGAGTATTTTTTTATTTATTTTTATGTATGCTTCTTAGTTGCAGATGTTGTAGTAACAGTAGCAACATAGAGAAACGTTGCATGGAGTACATTCCAAAGGTGCTAGTTTAGAGGAGATGTGAATCCATTTCTTGCTAAGAGGGAGTGTTGAAAATGTAGCAAGAAATTCCTAATTTAATTTTCCCTTGAATTAAATTAGGAGAAAATCAAAATTCCACATCACAAGCCAACTTGAATGAGTTCACTGGGTTATTATCACTTAGTTATCTTAGTTAGTTCAACTTGAGGGCTTAACTTGATTTGTGTAAAATGATTCCTAAATTTTAGGAGCCTAGGTTGAGTTAATTTTAGTTGTAACAATTTAATTAAGTTAAATTGAGTTAATGCCAGTTAAACTAATTCGAAATGTTGGAGGAACTAGCAGGATGTCTAGCAATGGGGTGCAACTTTAGTGTTTAACTAGGTAACTAATAAATCAACCTTAATTAACTCATGCATGCATGAAATTCGAGTTACCCAATTGATATTGGAGTTCAAGGGTAGTGTACTATCAATTTTATAATTATCCAAGGTGTACAAGTGGTGCATGAAGTCAGAGAAGGGCCTACTGAGATTGCACAGTTCAAGATGGGGATTTCCCTAATTAGTAGGGGGCTAATTCCTTGAGAAACAACACAAGGAAATAGGAGCTTGGCAGAGAAAAAAATTGGCTAAGTGTTGGCTAGAGTTATTCTGTGAGATGGTCAGATAGATTATACTTGTGCAAAGGTTTCTCAAGCTTGAGCACGCATTGTATTTCTCCTCTATTTTCTGACTAATGAAATACAAATAGAAAGCGGTTTTGAGAAGCTTCTTTCCCCTAGATATATCCTCACTTATGTGTGTTAAATTATGATGCATGATTTGACATATGTTTTCTATCATGAATTGCTTTCCGCATATGAGTAGAGTAGATTTGATTCTTATGTTTTAGAACACTACATGAGCAATATTGAATCTACAATTAAACTTGTACATGCTTATCTTTGAAGTCATTTTACCTATAGTGGATCAATTCGAGTGCTCTTTCAAAGGGTATAGTTGGATAGCTCTCTGCGAGACCTTTCTAATGGTATATGGCATTTTGAAAAAAATTGTAGGGATAGGGAGTTATGACAGTTTGAAGGCTATCATGGTTCCAAGCCTTGTGGTTCCACACCAAGCCAAATTGCGAACCCCCCCTCCCTCTCTCCCTCTATTAATCACCGAACATAGGGGGCCCACAATTTTTGTGGAAAATTAAATCGAAGCAACCAAATATTTGTTGATGGCGTGCATTAAGGAAAGCATGTAGGGTTTAGTCATGGATATGACAAAGTGTGGGCCCCCCTATTATTGGTCGAGCATACAAGAGAGGCTTGCAGTTAACTACAATCGTCAATTGAGAGATGGTTAATCTAATCAATAATCATGCTACTAGAAAGTGCACTAGCACTGTGAATAGAGGGACTTGATAGAAGGTGTGATTGACTAATGGAGGCGCGGGATGGGAAAATCGATATCATTCAACAAATGTTGCACACCAAGTCAAGTCAAGAACTTGTGAAGTTGATGGTGAGATTGATAGTCAGTGGGACATAAATCCTCTCTGACACTGGTATATGACACAAATTTGACATTCAGGCACATTTTTTATATCATAGGAATTGTCGAAAAGTAACTAGACCACGGGATATTTCTTTAATACATATGGTGACATGGATGTTGATAGATGGATAAATTTTGTTAGATTATGGGAATGATGTGGCAGCTAGTTGGCAAGACATCTCAACAAGATGACACATGGAAGGTGACACGTGGCATGCATATTTAATGTTTTCAAGTGGCCAAATGGGACAAATCCAAGTGACACATGGCATGGGATGATAGCCAATTTTCAATTGAGCAGGTTAAAAAAATTGGTATGATTAGCACGATGAAAAGACTAAAAGCGCCAAACAAAAATTTTAATGTTAATAGACGTATCATCACAAAGGCTATTGGTGATAATTTGGCCCAATGGTAGGAGGACATGTGGCTGACTGGTGACCTAATACATTTTTGGGAGCCAAGGTAAGTGGTTAGTGTAAGCACCTTTGGTAGTATCATATGTTTCTAGCCTTCTGGGCACATACTATCTAGGTGTTGAAGGTTAAGGGCATGGAGAAATAGTATGTTGTGAGGCTTAACACTTTCTACGCGTAAGCGTCTAGTCACAGTCCCTAGACACATGGGGAAAGAGATATTAGCCAAGGAGCTCTCATATCCTCCAAAGGTTAGCCCACAATTCTGAGGTCACAGTCTCATGCACTAAGCACTAATTGTTTAAGGGCGCGACATGATAAAAATTTGGCATTATAGGCACTAAATTTAGTTAAGAGTTAGCTAAAGGATTGATATGGTTGTGTGAAGTTGGTTCATTAATGTGTTAATAATATGAAATTACCGAGGGTAAAACTAGTATTCAATGCCCATGATACTTGATGTGTATCAACTATAAATCGTAGTGCGAGTTATGGAAAGGGAAAGTGATCCCAATTGAGAATCAAAGGCCAAAAGAGATCCAAGTTGGTGCTTGCACATAGTTGGTGCTTCCTTTAGGTGGGTGCCTAAGAAACAAATGAGGGGGTTGGTGCCTCCTACAGGTTGTAGAATTTCCCACTGTAGATCAACATATTATGCAATATAGTAAAGAAAATTACAAGATCTACTTCTACAACAAACTTTGCGGAAGCTTAATCAATATGAGCAAGATCAATAAGAACACATATAACTGAAAATGAGAAAGTAATCACACATGAACACCGAATAATAATCCTGGGGAAAGCCTTAGCCTAAAACCCCAATCTCTGTAATATCATACAAGTGGAAATATGTTCAGATTACAAAAAGAATCATCTCACAAGCTATCATGCTCTCTCTGGAATAGCACAATACAGCTCACAGACTGAATAGACACTACATATGTCCTCCTCAAGCCCTCTAAGCCTCCTATTTCCTTGTGCAGTTTTCCTTGGGGTCCAGTGATGCCACCTGTGTGAATTGGCCTCATTCACACTCACTAAACTGAAGAAGTAACTGCACAATCCTCAAGGAATGAATTCCTTCTGCATGCAAGATATATCCACCAAGGAATATTCTTGCAAATGATAGTACATTGTCCCACCATCTGATCTCAACTAGATCTCTGACTGAACTGACATGCATGAGTTATTTATGAGAGAATACTCAGTTATCTGACGTGCAGCAGTTACATGCATGCATGCATTAACTAACTGAACTCACAATTTGTTCAACAAACTATTTGAACTAATATAACTGGACTTAACTTAGATAACTGAGCTAACTAATTAAACTCATCCTCATCTCCTTAACTAAGGGATAAATTCCTCAATCAATGGAGAAATTGTTGCATGTTTTCACATAGACTTCATGTTTGATTTTCTACAACTAATTAACTCATGGTGAATTAATTAATTATTTCAAACAGCTGCTAAGATCAAATTCGAATTTTACTTCTCTATTTTAGTTCAGGGACTAACTAAATAGGAAGGTATCCTAAAATGCTATTTATATTAGTGCTATTTTTTATCACTTCTATTTTTAGCATTTCTTGTTGCTGTTTTCAACATAGGTAGTGGCTTGCAAATCAGGGAGTTGGTGCTTCATGCTAGTTGGTGCTAGCAAAAAAACTTAGGGAGTTGTTGCTTCCTGCTAGTTGGCGCAAACAAAAAAACTTGGGGGTTGGTTCCTCCTATGAGTGGGTGCTCAAAAAACTTGATGTATTTAGAAGTTGTGGCTTCACATTTACATCATAACAAAATGAGGTTTCTGTTTTATTTCCTTTATGGGTTTCCACATACATATGGTGTCTCTATGTGTTGTATAAGTGTGTATGTTGAATGTGGTGTGATTATCAATCTAATGGTATGTTTACATAGTTAAGTGTTGAAATATGGTAATAATCATTAAAATTTGCCTTAATATTGATTCACCTCCTCCTCTCAGTATCAACTTGGTTTCCAATAGTCATTAATTATTATTCGTTTTCTTTACACATTACATCTTCTGGATTCGATAGCCTTTTAATGCATAGACTCTCTGGTCCAACCACACAAGCACCTAGGCCTTAAAACATATCAGTAAATTGTCCCAACGACCTAACACATTGATACATATAGGCACACAAACCTCAACAAACCTAACTCACTAGCCTAGATATCATGTATCAACTTACCGACCTAATTTTTATATGTACATATATATTATAGTTGAAGGATTAAGCCTAGGCATTACAACCATGGTTAAGGTCCTACGACTTTCTGCTTACATTGCTTTGTAGATCCCCTACAACTTCCCATGATAGTCCCCAAAGAAACTTGCTCTAATACCAATATTATTTATAAACCATTGTGGATATTTCACTAGAAAATTCATCACAATAGATTTGATAAAATAAACTGCAATCTATATTACAATTTATTTTTTTTCCTTTTGATTCCATTAATAATTATTGAATTTTTGCATATGCATGAAATAAACAACATGTAGGAAATCGATAAAAAACAAATACAATCACACAACATCTACATGAACACAAATCTTTTCTTTGGAAAACCCTTACAGGAGAAAACACAACTAGAAGCTAAGGTTTCTCTACTCTCTTTCTCTCTGTAATAAAGATAATGCAGGTACAAAGTTGAAGGAACTTCTATGGAGTTACTTGAGACTTGTGGCTTTTTAGGCTACTACAAACACTAAGTCCCTTTTTATACTCTCTCACAACCACTCATAGTTTCTATGCTCTACTATAGAAGAACATAAAATTGAATAGAATAGCACCCATTCTCCTCCTAGAGGCTCGATTTTAACATAGTCTAAAAGCCAACTTGGGGTCAGTTAAGACTCCTCTAACTCCCAACTAGCGTTACAATTTTGACCCTTCTAAATTCTTTTTAATAGCCCACTTATGGAAAGTCCCTTTTGTATAAATAACATGGGCTGAAATATCATCCACTTGTACCAAGGTAGTTAAACACAAGCATTAGGGAAATTTAGAGGTAAAAAATGAGCCTCAAAATGAAAAAGTACCAACAATTTTTTTTTAAAGAATGAATAGGATTCAAGATGATCATAACATCCACATGAGAGAATATTTTTTAGAAAATTTGTTGTCAAATCAAATTATTCATGTAGACTCTGTTTCTTTGAAATAAATGATTACCAATTATCTTTCTTTTCTGTGTCGTATGCCACCTTTTTAAACAACATTTTTATTTTTATTTTTAATAAACAATATTCTTTCTTTCTAATATATTACATACATTATTATATCTCCAAACACAATAATATTCACTTAACAACCAATTACATGCGTTACATTACAATATATGGTTTCTAATTAACCAAAACACTAACCAACTAATGGACCTGATTAATAAACCCAACCACTAACATAGTTTTTTGTCCTTAATGTGACCAATTACACATTGATTTCACCACTATGCTAACTGGTAGTGTATTATTTACTAAATATGACCCTCATTACATTAAGTATCAGTCTATTCTACTAAGTAGGAGAGTTAGAGGACCCTAACACATCCCTTTGGGCTGCCTAAGATTCCCTACTCTTTAATCTTTGTTTTGCTGCTTCCTAAAATAATAGGGCATTCACATCTTGTTCTAAATTCTTTAGAGCAAGTGGATCATCTTAAAAGAGAATAACACTTCCATTTGGCTCATGTAGTTAGAGAATAATAAATATGAAATTCAACAACAAGAAGATTCTAATTAGAATTCCTATAATTTTATTTGGTTCATTCAAAAATTACTTTCTTTACTTTCTTTACCTGCTTATAGGTTTTCATTGAATTGAAACATAACTATTACATCAATATTGAAGTGAAACATTACTATTCCATCAATAGTAGGATCGAAAAGGAGGGTAGAAGTTGTCAAACTTAGGTTCCCTTGTATATTTCTGAACTATATAAAAAGTTGATTATGCCATTCTGTAGTTTTGAGAAAATAGGTAACAATAAAAATGTGCCAGGAAAACCAAAAAATGGCTGTTGACACAGGGCAGTATTGAAAAATTGAGCCGCGTGCCAGATTCGAATGTCTTTGGAAACCTGTTAGTTGCTGGTACTGACTTGAATTTACTATTGCATAAGAACTGAAATATTGGGAGAAATTTCCAAAATTGCTTCGTCTTAAAGTAATTCTATTGAACTTGGGTTGAAATTGGATCTGATGGTTGAGGAAGCTGATTTCAATTTGGCCCTCCATGTTCTCTTGTCATTCCGAAAGGCCATCACATCGGATCCAATGGAGAAGCTTTCCAACTGGACAACCTAGAACTCTGAGAATATATGCTCCTGGTTCAGCATTCACCGCAGACAATATACCAGAAGGGTAGTCACCATAGACTTTTTTTCTTTAACTTGGAAGGTACCCTTTCTCGGTCTCTCGGTCTCTTGCCAATTTGTCTTTATTACACACTCTCAATCTTTCTAGTAATAGTTTAACTACATGAATTCCTCCTGCATTTGGCGATGGTGAGCTTAAAGAGTTACAAGCACTTCAACTGCTGGTGAATTTTATCAACGGTTCTATTGCATAATCTGCACATTTTGGATATTTCTTCTAATGGTTTGACCGGAAGAATTCCCCTCAAGCTTGGCCAGCTTAAAGCGCTGCGAATACTGAACCTCGGTGGGAATAAGTTGGGCGGTCTGCTTCGGGTCGAATTGGGCTTTCTGGGAGGAGTAGTCTAACAAGGCAGAGGAATTGCCTGGTTTTCATCGCCGCCCGAAAAAATATCCCGCTCTGGCCGTCTGGCAATTCCTCCGCCTTCCACCACCTTTCCACATTAAAGTCCTGATTTGATCGGAGCTGGTCTGACAGAATTCACGCTGCAGAGAGTTAATGTGCGTTTCAATTCGAAATTTTTCAAACCATGGGCTGCTCCCCTAACCAATTCGACTCTGCCCTTGCATATCACCGGCTCACCAGAAAACTCACTCCTCGACTCGGCGCCTGCAGCTCACCAGATCACTAGAAAACTCACTCCTGGACTTGACTCGGCGCCTACAGCTTACCAGAAAACTCACTCCCAGGCTTTACAGCGCACCACCGGGCGACAGACAGGGAGGTTCATTTCTGCGGTTTTTAGGAGGCCCCTATGCACATAACCGCCATTTTTAAAGTATACGATGTATTCGACTACTGGGAGACTAACCAAATGAATTCTAAATTGGTTTCCAAATTACTAAATGAAAAGATTCTATTAATCAGCTCATTGAATTGCTCTATTAATGTGATTTGTTTTGGGTACATATGGTTGGGAATGTTGATGTGTCGCTGCAATTTTGTTTGTTTTTTATTTGCAATGTTGGGTCTCCTTGCATTGATTTTTTTTTGCTAGTTCTGCCATACATTAGCCTTGTTAAATCCAGATCGCTAGTATGGGAAGTAGAAGCTTCAAATCAAAATGTAGTTAAGAATGTAAAATTGTCTTGTAATTGGTGGTGGAATGAATTTTTTTGCAAAGTTGACCAGGGTTCAATCGAGAGGAAAAATGATATTCCCCTTTGGGTTGTATCTCTCAAAATTATATAGCTCCAATTCTTTTGTTCTCATGGGCATTAAAAAAGCATCTTTAAACTTCCAGGCCAGTATTTTTTTCAATTTTGTGCTTTTGAAGCTCAAGGATAAAATGTAAGTTAGACCACTTGCAAATTTTGTATCATCACAACATCATAGTCTATCTATTTAAGATTTTGCTAATAGTAGTCCTAGTGACCTTGGAGTCTCTCCAAATCAACATGTTAGAAGTTTGTAGAACAATGCGTTCTAAAGATCTGCTTGAGCTTAGGTCTGATGTTTCTCTCCTACAAACAATTTTTCATTTTCATTTTGTTCACCTACTAAACGTTTCTGCTCAAATGTATTTAAGCATAATAGCGTTTCTTAAACTATGACGTTTCCTTGATATCTCATAGTTTCACAGCTTGATTACTGTTTTGGTTGCCTGATTTGCATGAGTTGATCCATGTAGTGAAAAAATTGATGTTAAACTAATATTTTTGCTACTTCACTCACACTGCACATTTAACTCACTGCGTGGGGAATTATTTAAGGTTTTATTCTGTATGTTGAATCTAATTCCAAGATGTTATGGGTTATTTATTGAAGTGTAGACTCCATAATTGTTTACTCAAATTCTGAATATATTTATATCTGCAATCATCCTTTTTCTTAATTCTGACAATGATTCTTTTTTTTTTATGGGCTATTGATCGAGGTCTAGACACCAGAATTGTTTACAAAAATTCTGAAGATATTGATATCTGCAATCATCCTTTTCTGAATTCTGACATCGAGTCTAGGTGTGAAGACTAGCTAGATGTGCATCCCTTTAATATGGTCTTTTTATGTTGTTTTTCCTTACTAGTATTGAGCCTTATGGTATCCATTCCTTGCCAAGAGCATCACTGGGTCAATAGAAATGTTGTGTTGGATATTGCGTTGCATAGATGGATGCAGTGGTAGACATTTCCTCTGATACCTTAATTCAAGGATAAATTGCAAAGTAGGATGTAGATAGAAATTGGAGTTTCCAGCAAATGAATGGCCATCATGAAAATGGTGTTGTGTCTGATGATCCATCCTCCCAGTGCTCTGCAGATTTAACAAAATCTAGGAAAGAGAACAATATGGAAGATGCAGACACAGACATGGGAAGCAAAAAATTGGATGGGCTTCAAGAACATCCAACTCTAGCAAAGGATATTGAATTTGAATTGCCAAGGAAAATTGAAGGAGAAGTTGAAGTGATCTTAATAGAAAATGGGGGTTCGAATCAGACTGGGGAAATGTATGTTGAACAAGAGAAGAAGACTAATTTAATTCTTGAAGGATATGATGCATCAAAGCCTTGTCAAACAAAAAACAATCCAATGGATACTGAGGGATGTTCACCATTGCTTATGTTGTTTTTTGCTCATCCTAAGTGATTATTTCCTTTGAATGAACATTTATGAAAACAAGTATGATTAAATATTGTGATTTTAATGCAATCCTTTGAATGAACATTTATGAAAACAAGTATGATTAAATATTGTGATTATAATGCAATGTTTGATTCTATTCCAGGGGATCAAAATAGTATCTAATCCACTTTCTACTCGATTGAAATCAAAGAAGGTTAACTCCATTGTCCCAAAAACTGTTAGAACTACAGAATCTCAGAACCAAAAGTTAAGAAATTCTCAGAAATCAAGTACTTTCTTCAAGGGAACCCAAAAGACACTACTAGAAATAGTGTAGATCATTTCTGGCAATCATCACTGAAATCCAGCTATACAATTGTTTGTGAAATTGTAGGTTTTCTTTTTGAATGCATAAATAGATTTGGCTCCATGAAAAACCCCTGAAACACTGGAACTGTGCTGATTCATCAGCTGAAAGCCGCAATTCCAACAATTTCTAACTGGATTTAGGCAAAATTTGGTAATAAATATGACCAAATAGGGTCTAGAACATTGAATGTTTATACTACATCATGATCTCAAAACAAATTGTGTTTTCTGTAACTTAGGTGGTTTTAGATGTTTTAGGGATAGAACAAGCTCACAACTATGAATTCTTGTCTTCTACTTTATATTTAACTCAGTTCTTTCAAGTTGAGGTGCATGACACGCATTGGAAATTGTGGTATAGTTACAAATCCACGGTATTCGAAACAAAGAGGAAAGAACCAGAATTGATTTGGCAATTCCATGCCAAATTAGTTTCGCAGCGGTGGAAAAAGGATGCCAACTGATCTAAAGTTTAATCGAAGTCTACAAAAAAGAAGAAACAACAGAATGAAATAATGTTTTGTATGATGCTTTGTCAATTTTGCTCAATGCCTAAAGAAGCATAAGCAAATTCCCCCTAATCAGTTTCGCAGCAGTAGAAAAAGGATGCCAACTCATCTAAAGTTTAATCGAAGTCTACAGAAAAGAAGAAACAACAGAATGAAATAATGTTTTCTATGATGCTTTGTCAATTTTGCTCAATGCCTAAAGAAGCATAAGCAAATTCCCCCTCCTGGCATGCCTGAGAAGGAAGAGCAGGAAGTTTTGAATTTATAAAGAAAATGCATGCCTGTTTAGATATTAAGATGGACAAGATTACGAGGATCCCCTATCCCCCAATTGTAATAGAAAAGTTGTTCCAAATGTTGTTGATGAAGTTCAACCCTTAACAAGTGTAGTGTAAAGGAACCGTTCATGTAGAGTGGCTGAATAAGTTTCTTGTGAAGTTATATGACAAATGGAATTTCTGTCACACATAAGGCATATACATGAATCATGCTTTGCTTAGACAATGCTCTGTTAGTCTAGGGTTATGTGGTTTTTGGTGTATGGACAGTCGGTAAGGATAAATATTTTTAGAGTTTGCATATGGCATTCAAAAACCAGAGACGCCTAATTCAGTATCATTTATTTTAAAACTCATAGATGTATTTGGGTCCAATAATGAGCATTTCATCTATATAAAAACTTATTTTTATCAACAAACTACAAAATATTTACTAGCATTGGAATGCTAAAGTATAAATAAAGACGAATGTGCTAAATTTATACCCAGAGATGACATAATATTTTCTATTTCATTCGAGAGTTTCAGATTAACACTAAAACAACTTCGCACATACCCTAGAGGTAAATTAAGAAAAGTATAGTTTATTGGACTAAAAGAAACTTAATATTATATTATAGGCTAAGAAGGGCGGCAATATAAGATAATTGAAAAGGGAGATTAGTCATGCAGATTTTTTATAAGCTTGACAAAAGTAGATATACAAGGACATGTTATCAATAAATATATCAAAAAAAATTTCACAAAAATATCCAACTCTTTGTTGCAAGAAATTCCAATAAAGTGGTGATTGCTAGATGTGTTTTTTGCAGAATAGTTGCCAGTATTGAAAGTGTTGCAGTGTAAATGAACACAAATTATCTGCTTTTTTGAATTATATATGATTGAAAAACATGTTGAGTATTAGGAAATAGATAATTGTCTACTTGTTTAACATGAATTTATTGTTATCTTATTTTCCACGTTTTTGAAATGTAAAAAATGGTGCAAAAGTGGCGTTTATGCATTGAAGTGTCCTGCTTTCCAAATCCAGGTCGAGCAGTGATTAAATTTGTCCTTTACAATATGGCAAAAAATCATTTATTTCATGGAAAGAGAGAAGTGCCTGGAATGACGAGAAACAATGAGACATATTACATTGCCCTTGTTGAAGGGTTAATAGAGGCAAAATAACATGATGTCAATGATATTGAAGTCTTCACTAACTCGGAGTTGATATGTAATCAGATGAAAGGTATCTATCGGGTTCAGAAGGACAATTTAAAACCTCTTCATAAGGAAGCAATAAATTGGAGTTGTCAATTTCAACACTTTACCATCAATCGCTCTGCAGATATTGAAAATATGTCCACTGATATAATTTCCAGAGCATTTTTAAGCACATATGTAGATGTCAAATATGACATAGGATCACCATCCACTACAGCAGAAATCATTGATCACCATCAATATAAATCCCCATTGTGCGAATGGGTTGTTGTTATCATTTTTCTAGGGTCTATCATAGCATGGTTCTTTCACTAAAGAAGAACCTGTTAATGTTTTATTTTCCCCCAACATGCAATGATTACAGTTTTTTGTATGGGAGACAAATTTATGGACAAATGTAATATATTCCATGTACATGGACAAATGTATTTTGAGAAAAGTAATTGGTTCATGGTTTTGTGATTATCATTAATACATTATGGTGTTGTCTGATCCTTCCAAACACCTTCTCAGATCTTTGTTTTTGGAGAGATATTGATATGCTATGTGATTTGTTCGTTGGTTGTTGATCAGTGATGAAAGGTTTCTTTACTATGTTTATAAGGAATTTATTCTTAATAACACTTATTTCTCAATCACCCAGTCACTCTTCCCATCTCCACCGTGGATTTCATCCCAATAGTTTTCCCAGATCACAACTCTATTTTGGCTTGACTTCTCTGTATTTCCGATCTTGTGCTTGTGGATTTATCATGATAGTAAGGACGTAGTATTTTTAAATCAAAGCAAATCTTGCTCATGCTCAGTGTGTCATAAGTAAGGAAATGTCAATATTTCTCCAAGAAATCACATCCATCATGATGGTCTACTATTCTAAATCTCCCATGTGACCACTCCACTTCCTCCAAATCTTGCACTAGTTTTTCCTCTACAAAGGGATTCTTAGATAAAAACTAGAAAATATGCAGTTGGTGTTCTGGCTGTTCTTGTCGGAGAGCTAAGAGGATTACTTGCAGTTAGTGAAACCTCTGCAATCCCTCTAATAGTCAACCATTTAAGATTGGGTTCATTTTCAGCTAAATGCAAGGACAATTTATTTCTGTTTTGCTATCATTGTGTTGCAGTGGAAGTGAAAAAATTGTAAATAGTTTGTTGACATTGCCATCATTAATGCCTTCTCTGTATAATATTCTCACATCTGGTACTCCTAAAGCAAAAAAGAAAGCTTGTTCTCTTCTTAGAATCCTTCACAGTTGGTACTCTTCAAGCACTGCTCAAACAATTCTCTTGTCCGAGACTGGAAATTCAGTCACTTCAGCACACTAGTGAAGCAGCTGCAAGTTTTCCACCAATTTATGCAGGGGCCTAACTTTTACTTGTACAGATATTCTTTGGCAGACAAGAATCAAAATAAATGTAAATTTCTCTATTATTCGACAGGATTTTGTTTTTTACAGTATTTAATCAATCATAAAGTAGATGGACGACATAGAAATTCGGGGTGTCCAACTCACCTCTGTAATTTACCCTTCTAGGAGATGCCTAATCGCTCCCACATGGTCATTGTAGCTTGATGTACCTTTGGGTCCCATTGACCTGATTTGATCTTTTTTGTAATTGATATAAAATTTCTATCTTATCAAACATATATATCTGAGTTGGACTTGCTTAATTGATATGTGCCCACTTTTGCTAAACAATACATATTTTATGTCTGGAATCTAGATTAGATATTCTCACACACAACCATCATACCATTATCAGCAAGGTCATGACTTTTGTTGTTTATGTTTTACTCCTTATCAGTAAATCTATGTTTATGTTTTACCCTCCACTTTTGTTAGTGAATATATTGAGGAATGTGATTGCACAATCTTGCTAGAATATTTCCTTGAACATGTATGTTAACGCAACTAAAAGGTTACAATTCATAAGAGTTAAAATATTTCATGCATAGTATGGAAATTTATTAATATAAATGTATTTCCATTTATGTAATTTTGGCCTAATTAACGTATCTCATACAATATTTTGGAATGGGGAATTTCCCACCAACGGGCTAGGCATAAAATTGTTAGAATCCTGTATTTTCCCTCTACATTGGGAGAAATATTGTCCTCCTTTCCTGGTTGGGAATTAAATTTTTACAAAAGAAGATATTAAGTTTATATTTAATAATTTCATGTTTTTACTTTAGTAATAAACCATAACATATCCTTATTTGGGAAAAGAATTAAGTTGAAAATTTTATTAGTAGGATTGGAATTTTGGAGCTTGAGTTCTCAAATTCTGGGAGGAGTTTGGAAATTTTTCCTTTGTAAAAGTTCGCATAAAAATTTCTCATGAGTAATAACTTTATAAGTCCCCATAGTTTGGAAAGAAAAATATAAATAATGTATGTATGTATAATGATTTACAAAGTTGGATTAGCTGAAGTGGGTGAGGAGAGCACCTTTATAAATAATGAGTAGAGCCACTCACATGACATTTTTTGATCATTCAGGGTCTCAATTAGGAGTGAAATGAAATGGTATTGACTTGCAATAGCGTGATCTGATATCTTTCATGGAAAATGCTATAATATTATAATGTATCATAAAAATATATTATATTATAATAATAATTGTAATTTTTACATGATATCAAATTAAATTGGTGAAAAACTTCTTTGAAAAGTTGGACCATGATTATCCAATAAGAAATATCCAAAACATTCTGGGTGTCCCCATGAGTAATAACTTTTATCAGCAAGGTCGTGACTTTTGCAGTTGAATAAACTAAATACTGAAGATAAAATATGAGCAGAGTATCTACATAAATCTCTTTTCCTCTTTAAAACCTATACATGGAGATGAACTCCATGTTGCTTAAGAGTAACTCCAACTTTAAGAGTAAATTTTGTGAGTTTGTCATCATATGAGTCAAAATATGTGGCAATAGATGGATAGAATATACGCACAAAAAGTACAAATTTTCTTTAAGCCGATTTGCCCCATTGTGAGGGTTGGAATTCAGCTATGAATACCCTAGGAGAACAGAGAGAACTAAAAGTTACTCAAAGTCAGTAGAGAGTACAAAAATAAGTGCGAAGATTATGGCTTTATATTTGATAAGTAATGGACTAGTGCATAAATTAGCATAGCTTCAACCACTCTATCATGTATCTTATAGAATTTACTACTACTCTGTTCATATAGGAAAGATCAAGAATATATTTATCTTGTCAGGTTCTGTTCCTCCTGCATTCCATAAAAAGTTGAAACCTTTGGAAGCGGGAAATTCCTCCGCCTTGTTAGACTACTCCCTTTTAATATACTTGGGTAATGTAGTACAATATCAGTGTTTCAGAGACATATATATCTTTTGATGTGACAGTTGGGAACCAGACAAGGTATCTTGATTGGCGAAGGAGGTTTTTGAGGTATCTTGATAGTCGATGGTTGTGTGAAGGAGGATTTTGAGGTATCTTGATTGGAAATGGTTGAGAAGGAGGATTTTGAGGTATCTTGCTTGGCAATGGTTGTGAAGGAGGATTTTGTTTCTAAATCTTTTTTGGCTGAACATATGTAATATGTAATGTTCTGCTAACTTTAAAAAAATAAATGTAACAATTGGAATAGTAAGGTAGCTATTCTGGCCGCTGAAATGTGGAAATATTGATGGTTCTCATTTTACAAAGGAGCAGATGGAATAGAACTCATTGTTGTAAATTCTCTCCGGTTTATTTGAAATAAATTGAGTTGCACAATTTACATTGAACATTACCAATGGTATGATGCTATGAGTGGATGATATCTAAACTCAGACTAAACCAGAAATCATTTGAGTTGCACTATTTACATTGAACATTACCAATGGTGTGATGTTGCCGCTAGTAAAAATCATTTACTATTACTGTGAGTAGCTCCAATGTTAGATGTAAATGACAGGGAACTGCTTTAATGGAGATGTTAAACCATAACACTGGTAAGGTAAGAAAAATGGTATCATCTGATAATGGTTCCTAATTACAATGTCACACTACCTTTTTGCCTAAATGATATAAAAGTTCTGAGTTGTGAAGGGGTTTTCCATTTTGTTTCAAGTTTGAATTAGTTTTCTTCAATTTGAATTCATTTTGTTGAATGGCATCCTCTACTTGTATATGAGTTTCTCTTGCAAGTGTCTTGTAAAATTGTAAATTGATTATGAGTTTGTAAATTGATTTTTATTCAGTGTTTTGATTACCACACTGATTGGTTCAAAATTTGTCCAACAAAAATTTCTTTATTGTTTAATTGTCTTATATTTTTTTGTTTTTCTGACATAATTTTTTTTTCCAATTTTAATTTATTTATTGTTTAATTGTTTTATATTTTATATATATATATTTTTTTTGACATCATTTTTTTTTCAATTTTATTTGAAAACAGATTGATTAGAATTGTATTGTAGATTTAAATTGTTTAATCTTTACCCTTCTCAATATCTTTTCAATTAAATGTGAATCCATTTATTTATCAAAATTGTTATTTATTTAAACAATTTTATAAATAATTATAACAATAAATTTAATGGATTTAAATGAAAAAATACAAAAAAGCATATAAAAAGCGAATACCTTTTTATTCTCTGGATTTTCTTTGGACATTTAACCTCGTATTTATTGCCGGAGAGGCTAATTTCTAAATAGCAGAAGAAATTCCCTTAAAGTTACTGCAATTTCTTGCCCCCTATATTTATTGATGCCCAATTACAAGGAAATTGAGTCTCCTATCACTAGACCATATACAATTATTTTTAAGAAAAAATGGATATCATGAAAGGGTGGTGGTGAAGCTTGATCAATAAGCAGTAGCCATGAAATTATTGTGGAAGATCCATTGTTTGCAATAGCTCCTAGGAAAAATCTTTCATCTTTCCAAGGATAGAAGAAACTACCTTTTAATCGAATAAAAAATGCCAAAATGGAACAAACGAGTAAGAAATGGATTGTCATATGATTGAAAATCAAGTAATAAGAACGTTCTTTTATAAAGTTGCGTGTTCTCTAAGTTTTTACATTGTTTGGTGTCAGAGATGACGATTCAATACACTGCTTTTATGACAGAACATTCGATTACATGTACATTATGTCACTGAAGAATTGCCATGAACAACTTTCGTTGTTTGGCATACTGGCACTAGTGATGATTATCTCCAACATAACTCTATACCCACAATCTATGACCAATCAAGATAGAAGTTGGATAACAATTCTTTGGAGAATTTTGGATTTTTTACAGCATATCTTCACGGGTTGAAGAACCACACTTTTGAAGTGGAAAAAAGTAATTACCAGAAAGGTATGTAATACACAGAAACCAATTATATATCTATCCAAATCATTGCAATGTTACAACGTTACAGTTGTCTTAGATAACTACTGGAGAGGTGATGGAGGCTACACAGAGACCATAACCACTCAATTCTCTCTTGTTTTTATAACACTGAATGGTCTATTTCCTAAGGGATTTTATTTAAATGTTGTATGCATAACATAGAGACCATAACCACTTAATTCTATTTTGTTTTTATAACACTGAATTGTCTATTTCCTGAGGGATTTGATTTAAAGACCCATTGATGTTATTACTTGTCTTTGCCCAATGAATGAATGACCATAGACCATAGAATAGATTTTCTTCCTGAATGACTTATTTGGTGTGGGGGCGGAAAATCCCACCCCAAAGATGGGTTCGCCTCTACTTGTCTCTCCCTCATACCTGCTCCCTCATCTGGCCGCTCTTTTCGGCAAGGCAGGTATCTCTCCATCTGTTTTTCACCAACCCCGCCACATCATCATAGATTATTCCTTGAAGGCAGTTCGTTCGTAAGGGTCGCAAGGTCGAGGCAGAAAAGGTTGGAGCAAAGATAGCATCCCTCCCATTTCGAGAGGCATAGCCCATAATTCCAGTCCCTGTTGGAATTTACCCAGCTCCCCTATCCCCTTCTGTAGTTACCAATTGATGAAGAGCAATCAATCCTGAAATGGAGGGTGCTACAAACAAAGAAAGTCCTTCTCAGTCTGATGTTGTTTGTTCCCCATGACAATGATCCTTTTTCCGACTAAACTCAGAGAAATAATTCAAGCAATCGATAACCCACTAAACTTGATGTTAAATGTTGCCTTATGCTCTCACAGATGATTGTAACAAAATTGCAAATGTCACACAAAATTCACAAATCAATATCTAACAACACCCAAAAGACTAAACCTTGCCCCATAAATATTGCTTTGATAAGTCGATAAAGATCTTCGAAACTCCATAGATCCTTGCCAATATACACTCCTCTGTCACAAAAACACATTAGAACTTGGAGAAAACAGAGCACACCCTGAAGGAGAATACTTTTTAGACCCCAAGAATTGAGAGACTTTCACCAAAGTAGGATTGCATAATCAAATAAGGTCAACAAGTGGAAGTTCAATGATTATAAGGGGATAAAAGAGTTTTCAAGATTTGATAAGTTGATCATTGATGGAAGGAATAGAATCGCATAATCCTTTAACCAAACCCTGGCCTACATACTGTTTAGACAAGGGATTGCCTCAAATAAAACTTGAGGAGGAAAAGAGACAATACAAACAAAGTATAGCATTTGTCACCATTCCTAGATCATGGATAGCTTCTGCCTTGAGGATTGAGCTTATACTCAAGACCATATCGGAGAAAAACTATAGAAAAAACCTCTGGGTTCCTGCAAAGCAAATCATCCTTTTGAATTTGTAGATAATTTCAAGGAATGTTGCCAGTGGGAAAAACATCATAATGGATGAAGACTATTGCTGATTGTTGCCAGTGGGAATGTTGCTGACTGAAGTATATTACTTAAGCAGTACTCCATCTGATTATAATCTATTACCATGATACAAGCTTGTTTGTTGACCAAATCTTTGTTTGAAATATTTAGATCACACATTGATCATTAAGTCTTAAACATAAGGTCTTCATTACCTAGAACATTTACGTTTTTGGCTACCTTTAATCTTTTGTAAGGCACTATTTATTTTATGGTCTAGTGTGATGTCTTATTAAAATACAATTGCTTTCAAGTCCACAATAGGGTCTTTAAGCCACCATTATTCCTCTACTTAATTATTGTCTTATTTACCAATAATCAAGCTTATTTCATGGTTATTCCAAACATAAAAAGGAAGATACCAAAATGGAGTGGAGCTGAACATCAAATGTTTGGAAATATAACAGATTGCTAGCAAGAAATTCACTGCAATGGATTTCATTATATTAAATTTATTAAAAAATCCTAGAACTGTTCCCTCAAGACCGTGGAAACTGCCACAATATTGAATAATACTTCCCTTGTGCTTCCAAAGCATCATTTCATGTAATGATGCTTATACAAAAGGTAAATTAATCTATCACAGCTTTATCACTTGTTGTACAACTGGAAGTTGGAAAACCATGGACTAGATAAAATACAAGCCTTCAACCATGACCATCACTTCCATGATGCGTTTTACAACAAAAAATATTTGTATAGTTAAAAATTGTGTGCTTGGCAAAAGACCACATTGTGTGCTTGGATGAGAATTTATGTCTTCCACATTGAGGTTGAATGCATGGACAATCCTGGTTGGAAGCAGAACTGTAGAACAACTCAAAAGAAAAGAGAATCCACGTTAAAATTTTGAAAATTAATCAACACCATCATTATCCTAGCAGACCATAAACTATATGTGACCAGGAACATCAACACGCATATATACACGAGCACACAAGATCAAAATAAACGCTTTCACCGAACACACAACTAAAAGATAACAACCGACGTTGATTTGGGCAATAGGATAGTTAACACTTTATCACAAGCATAAAAGGACAGAACATCGTTCAGTGAACATCAACAAATCATGAAGAGGGCATGTTTAAAATAACATAACAATCTACTACACTATCATATACTATTCCATGAAGGCAAAATCAGCTTGATGAAGTCATGAAAATCCAATGAGATCTTTGACTAGAGGCAAGAAATAAAAAATCCAACAACAAAAAATGAAATGATAAGGTTCAAACCTCATTGGCCTTTGACCATCTAACCATAACTTTATAAAGATGTAAAATATAAAGATCTATAAATCTAATAAACATCGAACCATGAACATAGGTATGAGAACATAGTAACTACATGTTTAAGTATAAAATCCAAACATGTTGCATGAACATAAATAAGTAAGGAGATTCTATTTGATAGCCAGCATGATGGATAGGGAAAAAATAACTACATGAGAAATGAACCCATATGATGGTCCTTCTCCTCAACCATGAACAAACATGTATAAAGATGTAAAATATAAAGATCTATAAATCTAATAAACATCGAACCATGAACATAGGTATGAGAACATAGTAACTACATGTTTAAGTATAAACATCAAACATGTTGCATGAACATAAATAAGTAAAGAGATTCTATTTGACAGCCATCATGATGGATAGGGAAAAAATAATAGCATGAGAAATGAACCCATATGATGGTCCTTCTACTCAACCATGAACAAACATAAAAAGGCATGTAAAGCCCATGACTATGGCATAGGAAATACAATTAACACCTTAGTGGGGGAAAGGTGTTGAGGACTGAACTTTGTTTTAGTGAGAAATGCATGGGAAGAAACATAAGCACTGACAATGATTACATTTGGCAATCCTAATTTTTCAGTGACCATGAACAGATTATGAAAAAGGTATTTTCATAACAACATAACAATAGGAAAACATAAATATACTTATCATATGAAAAAGGGCCACCTGACGATGCCATGAAAACCTAGCTTATCTATTCTTTGTGCATACCTCATTGATTCCCACTAAAGTTGAAATCCTTCCGTAGATGATCAGTCATGGTAGAAGATGATGCTTCTCCACTTATTCTATAGTTACCTAAAAAAATGTCAAACTTTATCGCAAAGAAATTTTCTAGAGCATCAAGGTATATGTGCACACACAATGACAGAGTGTCATATGTACCTAGCATGGCAGGTAAATTTGGATGGTCTTGCATCTCCCTTTGGTCTTGGGTTATCGTCATGGTTCGGGATTGTTGCATTGCTATAAAAATAAACGTACCACTTGTTAAAGAATGGTGATTCTTAAATACTTAAATCTAAAACCATGACTCTATTCAACACATGAAACTAACCTGGAACCATAGACATAGCATTATTTGATCGATAACGTCCTCGCTTATTGAGGTATCGAAACTCAAGTGGTTCACATTCTGATGGATCAACATTTAAATCAATTTCCAAACCATTGTTTTTTCTGCTACTTCTTCTTTTCTTTATGGGCTAAGGAAACTATTCTTCCTCTTCAAACATGGATCAAGAAAACCCGATCCAGGTGTGAAGTCAAAATCAGTAACGTGTAAATTATTGGCTTCATACAACATTTTTTTAAGCATACCAGTCAACTGGATTGTCTTCATCAAAATAGTAGGAGGGTTATCTAAAATGAGACGTGTATAGCTAAACAACTCCTCCCTTTCCAAATGAAGTGCCTCGGCATCTGCATCAACAACATTTGTGGCCATAAGAGTAGCATCAACATCTACATCATGGTTTTGAGGCTCTATATTGATCTCAGATGCGTCATTGCATATGTTATCCTCTACATGCTGATGAAGCAATGGATTTGAATTATCTGAGTGGAAATACAACCAACTAACCTTTATGGCATGCTTGAAAATGTTTCCACGGATAGACCATGGACATTCGCATGTTATAAAATCTTTACGATACCAGGTGACAAGGTATTTTTTACCTCGATCTATCTGCCTCCTCACCCAATAAGCATGGGTTATGCTCTCATGAGGACAACAATCAGTATCCATAATTTTTCTTGCTCGTTCCACTGATGATTCTAACTGCTTTTTTCTCTTATAGTTGTTTAGAAATCATTCTTCTTTTAAGATTTCCTTGAACCGATAACAAGGTTCAACTGTTGTTAGTAGCATATGCAATAACCAATCCATCCTCTGGGCACATTTTTTTCCTTCTATCAGATAGAAATGTTGTTTTTAGGTAACAATGGTATGACTCAACAGAATTATTGGTCTCCTAATTTGCATGAGAAAACTCCCGATAAACTTTCACCCACATACCTAATTGCAAATAGAACGATGTCAGTCTCACTATATCACTTTTATAAAAGAAAAAAATGCATATAATACAAAAAAAATGTTTACTTACGAATCTTATCTCCAGTGACTCAATTCTTGTTGAAATAGTCTAAGAACTTCTCTTCATCTGCAAACTTGATAAAAAATTGATTGATTTCATCTTCCATTTCATAATTGAGGGTGTATTTCATGATGAGACCTAACTCACTGAACATCTCTTTGGCTTTTATGGAACTAGTGGCAAACTGATTGACATTTTTCAACAAATCCCTCCGTACATGCCAAACGCATAAGATCACATCACAACCTGTGATCCTCTTGCCATATTCAATGCATTTTAGTGTGGTAATTTTAGAAAAAATGCAAGTTTGGTTATATCATGACAATGTTAAAGTTACCTCAAGGCACTGTTTTCAACCAATGCATCATCAACCATTAAAGCATTGAATTTCCAATTAAGACGAGCTTGGAAACACTTGCGCATGAGCTGCTCCAGCCATTTTGCAATATCATCTGATGTGTTTCGTGATGCCACGACCCATGTAACAGGTACCCCGCTTTATTTGTTCATCAAATGCCACGATTGTATACAACTGATACTGTCATTTTCAACATTACATAAAGACAAATACAAGTTATTAATCGTTCTGAATGTATACAACTTAAATAAATATATTCAATAAATCATTGGCATCTGACTTACCCCGTATTTATTTGTGTTAAATGTTGAATCCATGGATATTAAGCTATTGTGCGTTAGCTTGACCATTGTCTCCAACATCCACTTTGTTTGAATCCCTATTATAAAAGGGACCTCCACACCATTGGGATTTCGATAAAAGAAAAAATCTTCCCGATGCTTTTGATACTAAAGGTTTACACTCATTTCATCCTTTTTGTGAAGTTGATAAATTCCCTTCGCCAACCTATTATAGATGTTTACAATATCTTTCCTGCATAAGAAGAAATCTCTATCTCGAGTTGCCACATCGATGTCAACATGTCTCTTAATGTGGGTTTTATACACTACATCAACAGGCACTCCAAAAAAAAAAACAACTCTCTACATATGCAACAACGTCCCTTGAAAGCTTTGGCCTATGCAAGGTCCTGGTCTCACCTAAATTGTTACTTGACCATGACAAGCCCAACCTTCCCCATCTTCATGTTCATACATATTGAAAGTTAATGTTGCTCTATCAGGAATTTCATGCATAACTTTCACAATAAAGTGGCATTGGCAACCCCTTTTCTGCACAAATGAGGTCCTTCGTTTACCTGAAAGATTTCCTCTTTTGTCCTCTGGGCCAAATGAACAATGATAACTACACCAAAAATTTAAATTGTTAGTACATACAAAGAAAGATAATCATGGTTTCAAAAGATCTAAACAATACATATTTTAAATACTCACATCTCATATTGCAATGCAGCGGTAGCTCTTTCTTTTGGTTCTTTTTTTGTTTTTTGTATGAATTTACATGGAGCAATAGGATTTTCTTCCTCTCCTTTGATAAAGTCAGCAACTCGTCATAATGGGATTATGGCAACTCGATCAATACTATTGTTTTTTCTATTTATTTCCGTCCAAACCAAGTCTTTACTAGAGAACGTCATTTTGCTTTTGAGGTCTTGCACCTCAAGATCCATGATATATTTCCATTTGCTTTGCTTGTCCATTTTGAACTGATCTGGTCAAACAATATGCAAGGTCATCAAAAGTGAAATTTTAATCTTAGCAAGTTATCCAACATATATATAAATATAAAACCTCTTAAATGTTTTTTTTGAGGTCTAAAATATCAATCACTCAATAATGACAAAAATAAATAGCACAAAAGGATGCAAAAAATTTGGGATGCAAGCCTTTCCTTTAAGATGTTGCTTCTTGCCTCATTCACTTTGAACATGGCATTCCTAAAAGGAAAAATTCCTTTGACAACATGAACAAATGCAATCCAATGAACGTTGGCCATGTTTTTTTAGGGTGACCATTTGTTAAGCAGGACTAGACTTCAATGAAAGGGCTTTCTACAATGCATGTTTACATCACAACTCTACTAGTAGTCTGTCTTGAAATATTCTCGGTGCTGCCATAATATATGTGAAATTTATTGCAGGCAATCATTATGCTCACATTCCACTACCCGTGGCAAAAGAGGTGTTAGAACAAAGAAAAGGCAATGAAATCTTCAATACCAACACAAACACCAAGAGCACTAGTGAAAGTGATTCGGTCCAGCCTCATCCCTGCCCTCAAAATTCAGAAAAAATAACCAAGTGCCTTCTCCCCATCCCCAGTGTTTGCATATCCTGCAATGATTGAATTCCAAGAAACCAAGTCCTACTTAGGCATTTCGTCAAACATTTGCAAGAAAACTCAATTGCACCCTGTTTAACATATCTTGTAATCATGGTATTCCATGAAATAACATTCCGCTCATACATTTTGTTAAACACTTGGCGCACATCATTGACACTTCCACATTTAGCATAAATTTTGATGAGATTGTTTTCTATAAATACATTTGGCTCTAACCCACTTTTTATCATATGAGTATGGATCCACTTACCCTCTGCCAAGGCTTTTGTGTCAACACATCACTGCAAGAGACTGGCATAGGTGACATACCCTACTTGAAGGTCCCCACAATACAAAAGCTTCATGGCCTCCTTTCTCGGCCTCACCCAAGCGCCCAGAATGGCCAAGAAGGTCAATCATGCAGGAATAGTGGTATTGTTTTGGGGATGATACAATGATCTCGAGTCATAGATTCAAAGTATAAACATTCAATGTTCTAAACCATATTTGGTCATATTTATTAACAAATTTTTCCTTAATCCAGTTAGAAATTGTTAGAATTGCAGCTTTCAGCTATTAAATCCCCACAGTTCCAGTGTTTCAGGGGTTTTTCATGGAGCCAAATCTATTTATGCATTCAAAAAGAAAACTTGCAATTTCACGAACAATTGTATAGCCAGATTCCAGTGATGATTGCCAAAAATAATCAGACATAACTTGTAGACTAGAGTGATTGTTAGGTAGATAAACCCAACATGAGCATTGGGCAAAACATTGAAGAGCCTCTACTTTTCTTAATTGACCTCTAGGGTATGTGCAAAGTTGATTTAGTGTTAATTTGAAACTCTTGAATGAAATAGAAAATATTATGTCATATTTGGGTATAAATTCAGCACATTCGTCTTTATTTGTACTTTATCATTCCAATGCTAGTAAATATTTTGTAGTTTGTTGATAAACATAAGTTTTTATATAGATGAAATTCTCATTATAGGACCCAAATACATCTATGAGTTTTAAAATAAATGATACTGAATTAGGCTTCTCTAGTTTTTGAATGCCATATGCAAACTCTAAAAATATTTATCCTTATCGACTGTCCATACACCAAAAACCATGTAACCCTAGACTAACAGAGCATTGTCTAAGCAAAGCATGATTCGTGTCTATGCCTTATGTGTGACAGAAATGCCATTTGTCATATAAAATCACAAGAAACTTATTTAGCCACTCTACATGAACGGTTCCTTCACACTACACTTGTTAAGGGTTGAACTTCATCAACAACATTTGGAACAACTTTTCTATTACAATTGGGAGATAGGGGATCCTTATAATCTTGTCCATCTTAATATCTAAACAGGCATGCATCTTCTTTAAAAATTCAAAATTTCCTGCTCTTCCTTCTCAGGCATGCCAGGAGGGGGAATTTGCTTACGCTTCTTTAGGCATTGAGCAAAATGGAAAAAGCATCGTACAAAACATGATTTTATTCTGTTGTTTCTTCTTTTCTGTAGACTTCGATGAAATTTTAGATGAGTTGGCATCCTTTTTCTGCTGCTGCGAAACTGATTTGGCATGGAATTTCCAAATCAATTCTGGTTCATTCCTTTTTGTTTCGGATACCATGGATTTGTAACTATACCACAATTTCCAATGCGTGTCATGCACCTCAACTTGAAAGAACTGAGTTAAATATAAAGTAGAAGACAAGAATTCATATTTGTGAGCTTGTTCTATCCCTAAAACATCTAAAACCACCTAAGTTACAGAAAACACAATTAGTTTTGAGATCATGATATAGTATAAACATTCAATGTTCTATACCATATTTGGTCACATTTATTAACAAATTTTGCCTAAATCCAGTTAGAAATTGTTGGAATTGCAACTTTCAGCTGATGAATCTGCACAGTTCCAGTGTTTCAGGGGTTTTTCATGGAGCCAAATCTATTTATGCACTCAAAAAGAAAACCTACAATTTCACGAACAATTGTATAGCCGAATTTCAGTGATGATTGCCAGAAATGATCTACACTATTTCTGATAGTCTCTTTTGGGTTCCCTTGAACAAAGTACATGATTTCTGAGAATTTCTTAACTTTTGGTTCTGAGATTCTGTAGTTCTACCGGTTTCTGGGACAGTGGAGTTGACCTTCTTTGATTTCAATCGAGTAGGAAGTGGATTAGATATTATTTTGATCCCCTGGAATAGATTCAAACATTGCATTATAATCACAATATTTAATCATACTTGTTTTTATAAATGTTCATTCAAAGGAAATAATCACTTAGGATGAGAAAAAAACAACATAAGCAATGGTGAACATCCCTCAGTAGCCATTGGATTGTTTTTTGCTTGACAAGGCTTTGATGCATCATCTCCTTCAAGAATTAAATTAGTCTGCTTCTCTTGTTCAACATACATGTCCCCAGTCTGATTCGAACCCCCATTTTCTATTAAGATCACTTCAACTTCTCCTTCAATTTTCCTTGGCAATTCAAATTCAATATCCTCTGCTAGAGTTGTATGTTCTTGAATCCCATCCATTTTTTTGCTTCCCATGTCTGTGTCTGCATATTCCATATTGTTCTCTTTCCTAGATTCTGTTAAATCTACAGAGCACTGGGAGGATGGATCATCAGACATAACACCATTTTCATGATGGCCATTCATTTGCTGCAAACTCCAATTTCTATCTACAACCTACTTTGCAACTTATCCATGAATTAAGGTATCAGAGGAAATGTCTACCACTGCATCCATCTATGCAACGCAAATTCCAGCACAACATTTCTATTGACCCAGTGATGCTCTTGGCAAGAAATGGATACCATAAGGCTCAATACTAGTAAGGAAAAACAACATAAAAGGACCATATTACAGAGATGCACATCTAGCTAGTCTTCACACCTAGACTCGATGTCAGAATTCAGAAAAGGATGATTGCAGATATCAATATCTTCAGAATTTTTGTAAACAATTCTAGAGTCTGGACCTCAATCAATAGCCCATAAAAATAAATAATCATTGTCAGAATTAAGAAAAAGGATGATTGTAGATATAAATATATTCAGAATTTGAGTAGACAATTATGGAGTCTGAACTTCAATAAATAACCCATAACACCGTGGAATTAGATTCAACATAAAAAGTAAAGCCTTAAGTAATTCCCCATGCAACAAGTTAAATGTGCAGTGTGAGTGAAGCAGCAAAAATATTACTTTAACTTCAATTTTCTCACTACATGGATCAACTCATGCAAATCAGGAAACCAAAAGGGTAATCAAGCTGTGAAACTATCAGATATCAAGGAAACGTCATAGTTTAAGAAACACTATTATGCTTAAATACATTTGAGCAGAAACGTTTAGTAGGTGAACAAAATGAAAATGAAAAATTGTCTGTAGGAGAGAAACATCAGACCTAAGCTCAAGCAGATCTTTAGATCGCATTGTTCTACAAACTTCTAACATGTTGATTTGGGGAGACCCCAAGGACACTAGGACTACTATTAGAAAAATCTTAAATAGATAGACTATGATGTTGTGATGATCCAAAATTTGCAAGTGGTCTAACTTATATTTGATCCTTGAGCTTCAAAACCACAAAATTGAAAAAAACAGTGCCCTAGAAGTTTAAAGATGTTTTTTTAATGCCCATGAGAACAAAAAAATTAGAGCTACATAATTTTGAGAGATACAACCTAAAGGGGAATATCATTTTTCCTCTCGATTGAACCCTGGTCAACTTTTCAAAGAAATTCATTCAACCACCAATTACAAGACGATTTTACATTCTTAACTACATTCTGATTTGAAGCTTCTACTTCCCATACTAGCGATCTGGCTTTAACAGGGTTAATGTATGGCAGCACTATTAAAAAAAATCAATGCAATGTGACCCAACATTACAAATAAAAAACAAACAAAAGTGGAATGACACATCAACATTTCCAACCATATATACCCAAAACAAATCACATTAATAGAGCAATTCAATGAGCTGATTAATAGAATCTTTTCATTTAGTAATTTGGAAACCAATTTAGAATTCATTCGGTTAGTCTCCCAATAGTCGAATCCATTGTAGACTTTAAAAATGGTGGTTATGTGCACAGGGGCCTCCTAAAAACTGCAAAAATCAACCTGCCTCTCTGTCGCTTGGGTGGTGAGCTGCAGAGCCCGGGAATGAGTTTTCGGGTGAGCTGCAGGTGCCGAATTGAGCCTGGGAGTGAGTTTTCTGGTGAGTTGGTGAGTTGCAGGCGCCGATTCAAGCCCGGGAGTGAGTTTTCTAGTGAGCTGGTGAGCTGCAGGGGCCGAGTCGAATTGGTTAGGGGAACAGCCCACGGTTTGCAAAATTTTGAATTGAAACGAACATTAACTCTCCATGGCGCAAATTCTATCAGAACAGCTCCGATCAATTCAGGACTTTAATGCGGAAAGGTGGAGGAGGGTGGTGGAGCTCATGGAGGGTGGCGGAGGGCAGAGGAATTGCCGACGGCCGAAGATGGACGTTTTTCCAGGCGGCGACAGAAACTGGGCAATTCCTCTGCCTTGTTAAACTACTCCTTACTTAGGGAGTTGTTGCTTTCTACTGGTTAGCGCCAACAAAAAAACTTGGGGGTCGGTTCCTCCTATGAGTGGGTGCTCAAAAAACTTGATGTATTTAGAAGTTGTGGCTTTACATTTACATCATAACAAAATGAGGTTTCTGTTTTATTTCCTTTATGGGTTTCCACATACATATGGTGTCTCTATGTGTTGTATAAGTGTGTATGTTGAATGTGGTGTGATTATGTATCTAATAGTATGTTTACATAGTTAAGTGTTGAAATCTGGTAATAATCATTAAAATTTTCCTTAATATTGATTCACCTCCTCCTCTCAGTATCAACTTGGTTTCCAATAGTTATTAATTATTATTCATTCTCTTTACACATTACATCTTCTCGACTCACTAGCCTTTTAATGCACAGACTCTTTGGTCCAACCACACAAGCACCTAGGCCTTAAAACATATCAGTAAATTGTCCCAACGACCTAACATATTGATACATATAGGCACATAGACCTCAACAAACCTAACTCACTAGACTAGATATCATGTATCAACTTACCGATGTAATTGTCATACGTACATATACATTATAATTGAAGGATTAAGCCTAGGCATTACAACCATGGTTAAGGTCCTATAACTTTCTGCTTACATTGCTTTGTAGATCTCCTACAACTTCCCATGATAGTCCCCAAAGAAACTTGCTCTAATACCAGTATTATTTATAAACAATTGTGGATATTTCAATAGAAAATTCATCAAAATAGATTTGATAAAATAAACTGCAATCTATATTACAGTTTTTATCCTTTTGATTCCATTAATAATTATTGAATTTTTGCATATGCACGAAATAAACAACATGTAGGAAATCGATAAAACAAATACAATCACACAACATCTACATGAACACACATATTTTCTTTGGAAAACCCTTACAGGAGAAAACACAACTAGCAGCTGAGGTTTCTCTACTCTCTTTCTCTCTGTAATAAAGATAACGCAGGTACAAAGTTGAACGAACTTCTATGGAGTTACTTGAGACTTGTGGCCTTTTAGGCTACTGCAAACACTAAGTCCCTTTTTATACTCTCTCACAACCACTCCGAGTTTCTATGCTCTACTATAGAAGAACATAAAATTGAATAGAATAGCACCCATTCTCCTCCTAGTGGCTCGATTTTAACATAGTCTAAAATCCAACTTGAGGTCAGTTTAGACTCCTGTAACTCCCAACTAGAGTTACAATTTTGACCCTTAAAAATTCTTTTTCATAGCCCACTTGTGGAAAGTCCCTTTTGTATAAATAACATGGGCTGAAATATCATCCACTTGTACCAAGGTAGTTAAACACAACCATTAGGGAAATTTAGAGGTAAAAAATGAGCCTCAAAATGAAAAAAGTACCAACAATTTTTTTTTTAAAGAATGAATATGGTTCAAGATGATCATATCATCCACATGAGAGAATATTTTTTAGAAAATTTGTTGTCAAATAAAATGATTTATGTAGACTCTGTTTCTTTGAAATAAATAATTACCAATTGTCTTTCTTTTCTGTGTCGTAAGCCACCTTTTTAAACAACAATTTATTTATTTTTAATAAACAATATTCTTTCTTTCTAATATATTACATACAATAATAATTACATACAGATCTCCAAACACAATAATATTCACTTAACAACCAATTACATGCCTTATATTACAATATATGGTTTCTAATTAACCAAAACACTAACCACCTAATGAACCTGATTAATAAACCCAACCACAAAACATAGTTGTTTGTCCTTAATGTGACTACTTACACATTGATTTCACCACTATGCTAACTGGTAGTGTCTTATTCACTAAATATGACCCTCATTACATTAAGTATCATTCTATTCTACTAAGTAGGAGAGTTAGAGGACCCTAACACATCCCTTTGGGCTGCCTAAGATTCCCTACTCGTTAATCTTTGTTTTGCTTCTTCCTAAGGTAATGGGGCATTCACATCTTGTTCCAAATTCTTTAGAGCAAGTAGATCATCTTAAAAGAGAATAACACTTCCATTTGGCTCATGTAGTTAGAGAATAATAAATATGAAATTCAACAACAAGAAGATTCTAATTAGAATTCCTATAATTTTATTTGATTCATTCAATAATTACTTTCTTTACCTGCTTATAGGTTTTCATTGAATTGAAACATAACTATTACATCAATATTGAATTGAAACATTACTATTCCATCAATAGTAGGATCGAAAGGAGGGTAGAAGTTGTGAAACTTAGGTTCCCCTGTATATTTCTAAACTATATAAAAACTTGATTATGCCATTCTGTAGTTTTGAGAAAATGGGTAACAATAAAAATGTGGTAGGAAAACCAAAAAATGGCTGTTGATACAGGGCAGTATTGACAAATTGAGCCATGAGCCAGATTCGAATGTCTTTGGAAACCAGTTTGTTGTTGGTACTGACTTGAATTTACTATTGCATAAGAACTGAAATATTGGGAGAAATTTCCAAAATTTCTTCGTCTTAAAGTAATGCCATTGAACTTGGGTTGAAATTAGATCTGATGGCTGAGGAAGCTAATTTCAATTTATCATCAATAGATGCCCATAAGAAAAGGGCCCTCCATGTTCTCTTGTCATTCCGAAAGGCCATCACATCGGATCCAATGGGGAAGCTTTCCAACTAGACAACCTAGGACTTTGAGCATATATGCTCCTAGTTCAACATTCATTGCAGACAGTATACCAGAAGGGTAGTCAACATAGACCTTTTTTTCTTTAACTTGGAAGGTACCCTTTCTCGGTCTCTTGCCAATTTGTCTTTATTACACACTCTCAATCTTTCTAGTAATTGTTTGACTACATGAATTCCTCCTGAATTTGGAGATGGCGAGCTTAAAGAGTTACAAGCACTTCAACTGCTGGTGAATTTTATCAACAGTTCTATGCCGGTGGAATTGGGTATATTGCATAATCTGCACATTTTGGATATTTCTTCTAATGGTTTGACTGGAAGAATTCCCCTCGAGCTTGGCCAGCTTAAAGCGCTGCGAATACTGAACCTCGGTGGGAATAAGTTGGGCGGTCCACTTTGGGTCGAATTGGGATTTCTGGGAGGAGTAGTCTAACAAGGTGGAGGAATTGCCTGGTTTTCATCGCCGCCCAAAAAAACGTCCTCCTCTGGCCGTCGGCAATTCCTCCGCCTTCCGCCACCCTCCGCCACCTCTCCACATTAAAGTCCTGATTTGATCAGAGCTCGTCTGACAGAATTCACGTCGCGGAGAGTTAATGCGCGTTTCAATTCGAAATTTTGCAAACCGCGGGCTGCTCCCCTAACCAATTCGACTCGCCCCCTGCAGATCACCGACTCACCAGAAAATCACTTCTGAGATCGACTCGGCACCTGCAGCTCACCAGCTCACTAGAAAACTCACTCCCGGGCTCAACTCGGCGCTTACAGCTCACCATAAAACTCACTCCCGGGCTTTACAGGGCACCACCAAGGGGACAGACAGGGAGGTTCATTTCTGCAGTTTTTAGGAGGCCCCTGTGCACATAACTGCCATTTTTAAAGTCTACGATGTATTCAACCACTGGGATACTAACCAAATGAATTCTAAATTGGTTTCCAAATTACTAAATGAAAAGCTTCTATTAATCAACTCATTGAATTGCTCTATTAATATGATTTTTTTGGGTATATATGGTTGGGAATGTTGATGTGTCGCTGCAATTTTGTTTGTTTTTTATTTGCAATGTTGGGTCACCTTGCATTGATTTTTTTTGCTAGTGCTGCCATACATTAGTCCTATTAAATCCAGATCGCTAGTATGGGAAGTAGAAGCTTCAAATCAAAATGTAGTTAAGAATGTAAAATTGTCTTGTAATTGGTGGTGGAATGAATTTCTTTGAAAAGTTGACCAGGGTTCAATCAAGAGGAAAAATGATATTCCCCTTTGGGTTGTATCTCTCAAAATTATATAGCTCCAATTCTTTTGTTCTCATGGACATTAAAAAAGCATCTTTAAACTTCTAGGCCAGTATTTTTTTCAATTTTGTGCTTTTGAAGCTCAAGGATCAAATGTAAGTTAGACCACTTGCAAATTTTATATCATCACAACATCATAGTTTATCTATTTAATATTTTGCTAATAGTAGTCATAGTGACCTTGGGGTCTCTCCAAATCAACATGTTAGAAGTTTGTAGAACAATGTGATCTAAAGATCTGCTTGAGCTTAGGTCTGATGTTTCTCTCCTACAAACAATTTTTCATTTTCATTTTGTTCACCTACTAAACGTTTCTGCTCAAATGTATTTAAGCATAATAGTGTTTCTTAAACTATGACGTTTCCTTGATATCTCATAGTTTCACAGCTTGATTACCCTTTTGGTTGCCTGATTTGCATGAGTTTATCCATGTAGTGAGAAAATTGATGTTAAACTAATATTTTTGCTGCTTTACTCACACTGCACATTTAACTCGTTGCGTGGGGAATTATTTAAGGCTTTACTTTGTATGTTGAATCTAATTCCAAGATGTTATGGGTTATTTATTGAAGTTCGGACTCCATAAATGTTTACTCAAATTCTGAATATATTTATATCTACAATCATCCTTTTTCTTAATTCTAACAATGATTCTTTTTTTTTATGGGCTATTGATCGGGGTCCAGACTCCAGAATTGTTTACAAAAAATCTGAAGATATTGATATTTGCAATCATCCTTTTCTGAATTCTGACATCGAGTCTAGGTGTGAAGACTAGCTAGATGTGTATCCCTTTAATATGGTCTTTTTATGTTGTTTTTCCTTACTAGTATTGAGCCTTATGGTATCCATTTCTTGCCAAGAGCATCACTGGGTCAATAGAAATGTTGTGTTGGATTTTGCGTTGCATAGATGGATGCAGTGGTAGACATTTCCTCTGATACCTTAATTCATGGATATATTGCAAAGTAGGATGTAGATAGAAATTGGAGTTTCTAGCAAATGAATGGCCATCATGAAAATGGTGTTGTGTCTGATGATCCATCCTCCCAGTGCTCTGCAGATTTAAAAAAATCTAGGGAAGAGAACAATATGGAAGATGCAGACAGAAACATGGGAAGCAAGAAAATGGATGGGCTTCAAGAACATCCAACTCTAGCAAAGGATATTGAATCTGAATTGCCAAGGAAAATTGAAGGAGAAGTTGAAGTGATCTTAATAGAAAATGGGGGTTCGAATCAGACTGGGGACATGTATGATGAAGAAGAGAAGCAGACTAATTTAATTCTTGAAGGAGATGATGCATCAAAGCCTTGTCAAACAAAAAGCAATCCAATGGCTACTGAGGGATGTTCACCATTGCTTATGTTGTTTTTTGCTCATCCTAAGTGATTATTTCCTTTGAATGAACATTTATGAAAACAAGTATGATTAAATATTGTGATTATAATGCAATGTTTGATTCTATTCCAGGGGATCAAAATATTATCTAATCCACTTTCTACTCGATTGAAATCAAAGAAGGTTAACTCCACTTTCCCAGAAACTGGTAGAACTACAGAGTCTAAAAACCAAAAGTTAAGAAATTCTCAGAAATCAAGTACCTTCTTCAAGGGAACCCAAAAGAGACTACCAAAAATAGTGTAGATCATTTCTGGCAATCATCACTGAAATCCGGCTATACAATTGTTCGTGAAATTGAAGGTTTTCTTTTTGAATGCATAAATAGATTTGGCTCCATGAAAAACCCCTGAAACACTGGAACTGTGCGGATTCATCAGTTGAAATCTGCAATTCCAACAATTTCTAATTGGATTTAGGCAAAATTTGTTAATAAATATGACCAAATATGGTCTAGAACATTAAATGTTTATACTACGTCATGATCTCAAAACCAATTGTGTTTTCTGTAACTTAGGTGGTTTTAGATGTTTTAGGGATAGAACAAGCTCACAACTATTAATTCTTGTCTTCTACTTTATATTTAACTCAGTTCTTTCAAGTTGAGGTGCATGACACGCATTGGAAATTGTGTTATAGTTACAAATCCACGGTATCTGAAACAAAGAGGAAAGAACCAGAATTGATTTGGCAATTCCATGACAAATCAGTTTTGCAGCAACAGAAAAAGGATTCCAACTCATCTAAAGTTTAATCGAAGTCTACAGAAAAGAAAAAAACAATAGAATGAAATCATGTTTTGTATGATGCTTTGTCAATTTTGCTCAATGCCTAAAGAAGCGTAAGCAAATTCTCCCTCCTACATGCCTGAGAAGGAAGAGTAGGAAATTTTGAATTTATAAAGAAAATGCATGCTTGTTAAGATATTAAGATGGACAAGATTATGAGGATCCCCTATCCCCCAATTGTAATAGAAAAGTTGTTCCAAATGTTGTTGATGAAGTTCAACCCTTAACAAGTGTAGTGTGAAGGAACTGTTCATGTAGAGTGGTTGAATAAGTTTCTTGTGATGTTATATGACAAATGGAATTTCTGTAACACATAAGGCATATACATGAATCATCCTTTGCTTAGACAATGCTCTGTTAGTCTAGGGTTATGTGGTTTTTGGTGTATGGACAGTTGGTAAGGATAAATATTTTTAGAGTTTGCATATGGCATTCAAAAACCAGAGAAGCCTAATTCAATATCATTTATTTTAAAACTCATAGATGTATTTGGTTCCAATAATGAGCATTTCATCTATATAAAAATTTATTTTTATCAACAAACTACAGAATATTTACTAGCATTGGAATGCTAAAGTATAAATAAAGACGAATGTGCTAAATTTATACCGAGAGATGACATAATATTTTCTATTTCATTCGAGAGTTTCAGATTAACACTAAAACAACTTCGCACATACCCTAGAGGTCAATTAAGAAAAGTATAGTTTATTGGACTAAAAGAAACTTAATATTATATTATAGGCTAAAAAGGGCGGAAATATAAGATAATTGAAAAGGGAGATTGGTCATCCAGATTTTTTATAAGCTTGACAAAAGTAGATATACAAGGACATGTTATCAATAAATTTATCAAAAAAAATTCACAAAAATATCCAACTCTTTGTTGCAAGCAATTCCAATAAATTGGTGATTGCTAGATGCGTTTTTTACAGAATAGTTGCTAGCATTAAAAGTGTTGCAGTGTAAATGAACACAAATTATCTGCTTTTTTGAATTATATATGATTGAAAAACATGTTGAGTATTAGGAAATAGATAATTGTCTACTTGTTGAACATGAATTTATTGTTATCTTATTTTCCAGGTTTTTGAAGTGTAAAAAATGGTGCAAAAGTGGCGTTTATGCATTGAAGTGTCCTGCTTTCCAAATCCAGGTCGAGTAGTTATTAAATTCATCCTTTACAATATGGTAACAAATCATTTATTTCATGGAAAGAGAGAAGTGCCTACAATGACAACAAACAATGAGGCATATTACATTGCCCTTCTTGAAGGGTTAAAAGAGGCAAAATAACATGATGTCAATGATATTGAAGTCTTCACCAACTCGGAGTTGATATGTAATCATATGAAAGGCATTTATCGGGTTGGGAAGGACAATTTAAAACCTCTTCATAAGGAAGCAATAAATTGGAGTTGTCAATTTCAACATTTTACCATCAATCGCTCTGCAGATATTGAAAAGATATCCAATGATATAATGTCCAGAGCATTTTTAAGCACATATGTAGATGTCAAATATGACATAGGATCACCATCCACTGCAGCAGAAATCATTGATCACCATCAATATAAATCCCCATTGTGCGAATGGGTCGTTGTTATCATTTTTCTGGGGTCTATCATAGCATGGTTCTTTCACTAAAGAAGAACCTGTTAATGTTTTATTTTTACCCAACATGCAATGATTACAGTTTTTTGTATGGGAGACAAATTTATGGACAAATGTCATATATTCCATATACATGGACAAATGTATTTTGAGAAAATTAATTGGTTCATGGTTTTGTGATTATCATTAATACATTATGGTGTTGTCTGATCCTTCCAAACACCTTCTCAGATCTTTGTTTCTTGAGAGATATTGATATGCTATGTGATTTGTTCGCTGGTTTTTGATCAGTGATGAAAGGTTTCTTTACTATGTTTATAAGGATTTTATTCTTAATAACACTTATTTCTCAATCACCCAGTCACTCTTCCCGTCTCCACCTTCGATTTCATCCCAATAGTTTCCCAGATCACAACTCTATTTTGGCTTGACTTCTCTGCATTTCAGATCTTGTGCTTGTGGATTTATCATGATAGTAAGGACGTAGTCTTTTTAGATCAAAGAAAATCTTGCTCATGCTCAGCGTGTCATAAGTAAGGAAATGTCAATATTTCTCAAAGAAATCACATCCATCATGATCGTCTACTATGCTAAATCTCCCATGTGACCACTCCACTTCCTCCAAATCTTGCACTAGTTTTTCCTCTACAAAGGGATTTTTAGATAAAAACTAGAAAATATGCAGTTGGTGTTCTGGCTGTTCTTGTAAGAGATCTAAGAGGATTACTTGCCATTAGAGAAACATCTGCAATCCCTATAATAGTCAACCATTTAAGATTGGGTTCATTTTCAACTAAATGCAAGGACAATTTATTTCTGTTTTGCTATCATTGTGTTGCAATGGAAGTTACAAAATTGTAAATAATTTGTTGAGATTGCCATAATGCCTTCTTTGTATAATCTTCTCACATCTAGTACTCCTAAAGAAAAAAAGAAAGCTCATTCTCTTCTTAGAATCCTTCACAGTTGGGACTCTTCAAGCACTACTCAAACAATTCTCTTGTTTGAGACTGGAAATTCAGTCACTTCAGCACACTAGTGAAGCAGCTGCCAGTTTTCCACCAATTCATGCAAAGGCCTAGATTTTACTTGTACATATATTCTTTGGCAGAAAAGAATCAAAATAAATGTAAATATCTCTGTTATTCGACAGGATTTTGTTTTGTACAGTATTTAATCAGTCATAAAGGAGATGGACGACATAGAAATTCGGGGTGTCCAACTCACCTCTGTAATTTACCCTTCTAGGAGATGCCTAATCGCTCCCACATGGTCATTGTAGCTTGATGTACCTTTGGGTCCCATTGACCTGATTTGATCGTTTGTGTAATTGATATAAAATTTCTATCTTATCAAACATATATATCTGAGTTGGACTAGCTTAATTGATATGTGCCCACTTTTGCTAAACAATACATATTTTATGTCTGGAATCTGGATTAGATATTCTCACACACAGCCATCATACCATTATCAGCAAGGTCATGAATTTTGTTGTTTATGTTTTACTCCTTATCATTAAATTTATGTTTAGGTTTTACCCTCCACTTTTGTTAGTGAATAGATTGAGGAATGTGATTGCACAATCTTGCTAGAATATGTCCTTGAACATGTATGTTAACCCAACTAAAAGGTTACAATTCATAAGAGTTAAAATATTTCATGCATAGTATGGAAATTTATTTATATAAATGTATTTTGCATTTATGTAATTTTGGCCTAATTAAATTATCTCATACAATATTTTGGAATGGGGAATTCCCCACCAACAGGCTAGGCATAAAATTGTTAGAATCCTGTATTTTCCCTCTACATTGGGAGAAATATTGTCCTCCTTTCCTGGTTGGGAATTAAATTTTTACAAAAGAAGATATTAAGTTTATATTTAATAATTTCATGTTTTTACTTTAGTAATAAACCATAACATATCACTTATTTGGGAAAAGAATTAAGTTGAAAATTTTATGAGTAGGAATGGCATTTTGGAGCTTGAGTTCTCAAATTCCGAGAGGAGTTTGGAAATGTTTCCTTTGTAAAAGTCGGCATAAAATTTTCTCATGAGTAATAACTTTATAAGTCCCCATAGTTTGGAAAGAAAAATTTAAATAATGTAGGTATGTATAATGATTTACAAAGTTGGAGTAGCTGAAGTGGGTGAGGAGAGCACCTTTATAAATAATGAGTAGAGCCACTCACATGACATTTTTTGATCATTCAGGGTCTCAATTAAGAGTGAAATGAAATGGTATTGACTTGCAATAGCGTGATATGATATATTTCATGGAAAATGTTATAATATTATAATGTATCATAAAAATATATTATATTATAATAATTATTGTAATTTTTACATGGTATCAAATTAAATTGGTGAAAAACTTCTTGGAAAAGTTGGACCATGATTATCCAATAATAAATATCCAAAACATTAGGGGTGTCCCCATGAGTAATAAATTTTATCAGCAAGGTCATGACTTTTGCAGTTGAATAAACTAAATACTGATAATAAAATATGAGCAGAGTATCTACATAAATCTCTTTTCCTCTTTAAAACCTATACATGGAGATGAACTCCATGTTGCTTAAGAGTAACTCCAACTTGAAGAGTAAATTTTGTTAGCTTGTCATCATATGAGTCAAAATATGTGGCAGTAGATGGACATAATATACACACAGAAAGTAAAAATTTTCTTTCTAAGCCGATTTTCCCCATTGTGAGGGTTGGAATTCAACTATGAATACCCTAGGTTAACAGAGAGAACTAAAAGTTACTCAAAGTCACCAGAGAGTAAAAGAATAAGTGCGAAGATTATGGTTTTATATTTGATAAGTAATGGACTAGTGCACAAATTAGCATAGTTTCAACCACTCTATCATGTATCTTATAGAATTTACTACTACTATGTTCATACAGGAAAGATCAAGAATATATTTATCTTGTCAGGTTCTGTTCCTCCTGCATTCCATAAAAAGTTGAAACCTTTGGAAACCAGGCAATTCCTCCGCCTTGTTAGACTACTCCCTTTTAATATACTTGGGTAATGGAGTACAATATCAATGTTTGAAAGACATATATATCTTTTGATGTGACAATTGGGAGCCATACAAGGTATCTTGATTGGTGAAGGAGGTTTTTGAGATATCTTGATAGTCGATGGTTGTGTGATGGAGGATTTTGAGGTATCTTGATTGGAAATGGTTGTGAAGGAGGATTTTGAGGTATCTTGATTGGAAATGGTTGTGAAGGAGGATTTTGAGGTATCTTGATTGGCAATGGTTGTGAAGGAGGATTTTGTTTCTAAATCTTTTTTGGTTGAACAATGTGAACATATGTAAAATGTAATGTTCTGCTAACCTTAAAAAAATAAATGTAACAATTGGAATAGTAAGGTAGCTATTATGGCAGCTGAGATGTGGAAATATTGATGGTTCTCATTTTACATAGGAGCAGATGGAATAGAACTGATTGCTGTAAATTCTCTCTGGTTTATTTGAAATAAATTGAGTTGCACAATTTACATTGAACATTACCAATGGTATGATGCTATGAGTGGATGATATCTAAACTAAGACTAAACCAGAAATAATTTGAGTTGCACAATTTACAACGAACATTATCAATGGTGTGATGTTGCCGCTAGTAAAAATAATTTACTATTATTGTGAGTAGCTCCAATGTTAGATGTAAATGACAGGCAACTACTTTAATGGAGATGTTAAACCATAACACTGGTAAGGTAAGAAAAATGGTATCATCTGATAATGGTTCCTAATTACAATGCCACACTACCTTTTTGCCTAAATGATATAAAAGTCCTGAGTTGTGAAGGGGTTTTCCATTTCGTTTCAAGTTTGAATTAGTTTTGTTCAATTTGAATTCATTTTGTTTAATGGCATCCTCTACTTGTATATGAGTTTCTCTTGCAAGTGTCTTGTAAAATTGTAAATTGATTATGAGTTTGTAAATTGATTTTTATTCAGTGTTTTGATTACCACACTGATTGGTTCAAAATTTGTCCAACAAAAATTTCTTTATTGTTTAATTGTTATATATTTTTTATTTTTTCTAACATAACTTTTTTTTCAATTTTAATTTATTTATTGCTTAATTGTTATATATATATATATAGATATATATATATATATATATATATATATATATATATATATATATATATAGATATAGATATATATATAGACATAAAATTTTTTTCAATTTTATTTGAAAACAGATTGATTAGAATTGTATTGTAGATTTAAATTGTTTAATCTTTACCCTTCTCAATATTTTTTCAATTAAATGTGAATCCATTTATTTATCTAAATTGTTATTTAAATAACAAATCTCATAAAAATTTATAACAATAAATTTATTGGATTTAAATGAAAAAGTACAAAAGAAAAACATATAACAAGCGAATACCTTTTTATTCTCTGGATTTGCTTTGGACATCTAACCTCGTATTTATTGCCGGAGAGGCTAATTTCTAAATAGCAGAAGAAATTCCCTTAAAGTTACTGCAATTTCTTGCCCCCTATATTTATTGATGCCCAATTACAAGGAAATTGAGTCTCCTATCACTAGACCATATACAATTATTTTTAAGAAAAATTGGATATCATGAAAGGGTGGTGGTGAAGCTTGATCAATAAGTAGTAGCCATGAAATTATTGTGGAAGATCCATTGTTCGCAATAGCTCCTAGGAAAAATCTTTCATCTTTCCAAGGATAGAAGAAACTACCTTTTAATCGAATAAAAAATGCCAAAATGGAACAAACGAGTAAGAAAAGGATCGTCATATGATTGAAAATCAAGTAATAAGAGCGTTCTTTTATAAATTTGCGTGTTCTCTAAGTTTTTACATTGTTTTGTGTTGGAGATGATGATTCAATACACTGCTTTTACGACAGAGCATTCGATTACATGTACATTATGTCACTGAAGAATTGCCATAAACGACTTTCGTTGTTTGGCATACTGGCACTAGTGATGATTATCTCCAACATAACTTTGTACCCACAATCTATCACCAATCAAGATAGAAGTTGGATAAAAATTCTTTGGAGCATTTTGGATTTTTTACAACATATCTTCACTAGGTTGAAAAACCACACTTTTCAAGTGGAAAAAAGTAATTAGTAGAAAGGTATGTAATACACAGAAACCAATTATATATCTATCCAAATCATTGCAATGTTACAACGTTACAGTTGTCTTATATAACTGCTGAAGAGGTGATGGAGGCTACACAGAGACCATAGCAAATTCTCTCTTGTTTTTATAACATTGAATGGTCTATCTCCTAAGGGATTTGATTTAAATGTTGTATGCATAACACAAAGACCATAACCACTCAATTCTCTTTTGTTTTTATAACACTGAATTGTCTATTTCCTGAGGGATTTGATTTAAATGTTGTATGCATAATTGATGAAGAGAAATCAATCCTGAAATGGAGGGTGCTACAAACAAAGAAAGTCCTTCTCAGTCTGATGTTGTTTGTTCCCCATGACAATGATCCTTTTTCCGACTAAACTCAGAGAAATAATTCAAGCAATGGATAACCCAATAAACTGGATGTTAAATGTTGCCTTATGCTCTCACAGATGATTGTAACAAAATTGCAAATGTCACACAAAATTCACAAATCAATATCTAACAGCACCCAAAAGACTAAACCTAGCCCCATAAATATTGCTTTGATAAGTCGATAAAGATCTTCAAAACTCCATAGATACCTGCCCATATACACTCCTCTATCACAAAAACACATTAGAACTTGGAGAAAACAGAGCACACCCTGAAGGAGAATACTTTTTAGACCCCAAGAATTGAGAGACTTTCACCAAAGTAGGATTGCATAATCAGAATAAGGTCAACAAGTGGAAGTTCAATGATTATAAGGGGATAAAAGAGTTTTCAAGATTTGATAAGTTGATCATTGATGGAAGGAATAGAATCACATAATCCTTCAACCAAACCCTAGCCTACATACTGTTTAGACAAGGGATTGCCTCAAATAAAACTGGAGGAGGAAAAGAGACAATACAAACAAAGTATAGCATTTGTCACCATTCCTAGATTAGGGACAGCTTCTTCCTTGAGGATTGAGCTTATACTCAAGACCATATCGAAGAAAAACAATAAGAAAAAACCTCTGGATTCCTGCAAAGAAAATCATCCTTTTGAATTTGTAGATAATTTCAAGGAATGTTGCTAGTGGGAAAAACATCATAATGGATGAAGACTATTGCTGACTGTTGCTAGTGGGAATTTTGCTGACTGAAGTATATTACTTAAGAAGTACTCCATCTGATTATAATTTATTACCAAGATACAAGCTTGTTTGTTGACCAAATATTTGTTTGAAATATTTAGATCACACATTGATCATTAAGTCTTAAACATAAGGTCTTCATTACCTATAACACTTACATTTTTGGCTACCTTTAATATTTTGTAAGGCACTATTTATTTTATGGTCCAGCGTAATGTCTTATTAAAATACAATTGCTTTCAAGTCCACAATAGGATCTTTAAGCCACCATTATTCCTCTACTTAATTATTGTCTTATTTACCAATAATCAAGCTTATTTCATGGTTATTCCAAACATAAAAAGGAAGATACCAAAATGGAGTGGAGCTGAACATCAAAAGTTTGGAAATATAACAGATTGCTAGCAAGAAATTCACTGCAATGGATTTCATTATATTCAATTTATTAAAAAATTCTAGAACTGTTTCCTCAAGATCGTGGAAACTGCCACAGTACTGAATAATACTTCCCTTGTGCTTCCAAAGCATCATTTCATGTAATGATGCTTATATAAAAGGTAAATTAATCTATCACAGCTTTATCACTTGCTGTACAACTGGAAGTTGGAAAACCATGAACTAGATAAAATACAAGCCTTCAACCATGACCATCACTTCCATGATGCACTTTACAACAAAAAATATTTGTATAGTTAAACATTGTGTGCTTGGAAAAAGACCACATTGTGTGCTTGGATGAGAATTTATTTCTTCCACATTGAGTTTGAATGCATGGACAATCTTGGTTGGAAGCCGAACTGTAGAACAACCTAAAAAAAAAGAGCATCCACGTTAAAATTTTGAAAATTAATCAACACCATCATTATCCTAGCAGACCATAAACTATATGTGACTAGGAACATCAACACACATATATACACGAGCACACAAGATCAAAATAAACACTTTCACCGAACACACAACTAAAAGATAACAACCGACATTGATTTGGGCAATAGGACAGTTAACACTTTATCACAAGCATAAAAGGACAGAACTTCATTCAATGAACATCAACAAATCATGAAGAGGGCATGTTTAAAATAACATAACAATTTACTACGCTATCATATACTATTCCATGAAGGCAAAATTAGCTTGATGAAGTCATGAAAATCCAACAAGATCTTTGACTAGAAGCAAGCAATCAAAAATCCAACAACAAAAAACACAATGATAAGGTTCAAACCTCATTGGCCTTTGACCATCTAACCATAACTTTATAAAGATGTAAAATATAAAGATCTATAAATCTAATAAACATCAAACCATGAACATAGGTATGAGAACATAGTAACTACATGTTTAAGTATAAAAATCAAACATGTTGCATGAACATAAATAAGTAAAGAGATTCTATTTGACAGCCAACATGATGGATAGGGAAAAAATAACAGCATGAGGAGAAAATAACAGCATGAGCAATGAACCCATATGATGGTCCTTCTCCTCAACCATGAACAAACATGTATAAAGATGTAAAATATAAAGATCTATAAATCTAATAAACATCAAACCATGAACATAGGTATGAGAACATAGTAACTACATGTTTAAGTATAAAAATCAAACATGTTGCATGAACATAAATAAGTAAAGAGATTCGATTTGACAGCCATCATGATGGATAGGGAAAAAATAACAGCATGAGAAATGAACCCATATGATGGTCCTTCTCCTCAACCATGAACAAACATAAAAAGGCATGTAAAGCCCATGACTTTGGCATAGGAAATACAGTTAACACCTTAGTGGGGGAAAGGTGTTGAGGACTGAACTTTGTTTCAGTGAGAAATGCATGGGAAGAAACATAAGCACTGACAATGATCACATTTGGCAATCCTAATTTTTCAGTGACCATGAACAGATTATGAAAAAGGTATTTTCATAACAGCATAACAATAGGAAAACATAAATATACTTATCATATGCAAAAGGGCCACCTGACAATACCATGAAAACCTATGTTATCTATTCTTTGTGCATACCTCATTGATTCCCAGTAGATTTGAAATCCTTCCATAGATGATCAGTCATGGTAGAATATGATGCATCTCCACTTATTCTATAGTTACCTAGAAAAGTGTCAAACTTTATCGCAAAGAAATTTTCTAGAGCATCAAGGTATATGTGCACACACAATGAAAGAGTGTCAAATGTACCTGGCATGGCAGGTAAATTTGGATGGTCTTGCATCTCCCTTTGGTCTTGGGTTATTACCATGGTTGGGGATTGTTGCATTGCTATAAAAATAAACATACCACATGTTAAAGAATGGTGATGATTAAATACTTATATCTAAAACCATGACTCTATTCAACACATGAAACTAACCTCGAACCATAGACACGGCATTATTTGATTAATGACGTCCTCGCTTATTGAGGTATCCAAACTCAAGTGGTTCACATTCTTATGGATCAACATTTAAATCAATTTCCAAACCATTGTTTTTTCTGTTCCTTCTTCTTTTCTTTATGGGTCTAAGGAAACTCTTCTTCCTCTTCAAATATGGATCAAGAGAACCCAATCCAGGTGTGAAGTCAAAATCAGTAACATGTAAATTATTGGCTTCATCCAACATTTTTTTAAGCATACCAGTGAACTGGATTGTCTTCGTCAAAATAGTAGGAGGGTTATCTAAAATGAGAGGTGTATAGCTAAACAACTCCTCCCTTGCCAAATGAAGTGCCTCGGCATCTGCATCAACAAAATTTGTGGCCATAAGAGTAGCATCAACATCTACATCATGGTTTTGAGGCTTTATATTGATCTCAGATGCGTCATTGCATATCTTATCCTCTACATGCTGATGAAGCAATGGATTTGAATTATCTGAGTGGAAATACAACCAATTTAACCTTTATGGCATGCTTGCAAATGTTTCCACGGATAGACCATGGACATTCACACGTTATAAAATCCTTACGATACCAGGTGACAAGGTATTTTTCACCTCGATCTGTCTGACTTCTCACCCAATAAGCACAGGTTATGCTCTCATGAGGAAAACAATCAGCATCCATAAGTTTTCTTGCTCGTATAACTGATGATTCTAACTGCTTTCCTCTCTTATACTTGTTTAGAAATCATTCTTCTTTTAAGATTTCCTTGAACCAATAACAAGGTTCAACTATTGTTAGTAGCATATGCAATAACCAATCCATCCTTCAGGCACATTTTTTCCTTCTATCAGATAGAAATGTTGTTTTTAGGTAACAATGGTATGACTCAACAGCATTATTGGTCCCCTGATTTGCATGAGAAAACTCCCGACAACCTTTCACCCACATACCTAATTGCAAATAGAACGATGTCAGTCTCACTATATCACTTTTATAAATGAAAAAAATGCATATAATACAAAAAAAAATGTTTACTTACGAATCTTATCTCCAATGACCCAATTCTTGTTGAAATAGTCTAAGGACTTCTCTTCATCTACAAACTTGATAAAAAAATTGATTGATTTCATCTTCCATTTCATAATTGAGAGTGTATTTCATGATGAAACCTAACTCACTGAACATCTCTTTGACTTTTATGGAACTAGTGGCCAACTGATTGACATTTTTCAACCAAGACCTCCGTACATGCCAAATGAAAAAGATCACATCACAACCTGTGATCCTCTTGCCATATTTAATGCATTTTATTGTGGTAATTTTAGAAAAAATGCAAGTTTGGTTATATCATGACAATGTTAAAGTTACCTCAAGGCACCGATTTCAGCCAGTGCATCATCAACCATGAAAGCATTGACCTTCCAATTAGGACGAGCTTGGAAACACTTGCGCATGAGCTGCTCCAGCCATATTGTAATATCATCTGATGTGTTTCGTGATGCCACGACCCATGCAATAGGCACCCCGCTTTGTTGTTCATCAAATGCCACGAGTGTATAAAAATGATACTGTCATTTTCAACATTACATAAAGACAAATACAAGTTATTAATCTTTTTGAATGTATACAACTTAAATAAATAAATTCAATAAATTATTGGCATCTGACTTACCCTATATTTATTTGTGTTAAATGTTGAATCCATGGATATTAAGCTATTGTGTGATAGCTTGACCATTGTCTCCAACATCCACTTTGTTTGAATCCCTATTATAAAAGGGACCTCCACACCATTGGGCTTTTGGTAAAAGAAAAAATCTTCCCGATGCTTTTGATACTAAAGGTTTACACTCATTTCATCCTTTTTGTGAAGTTGATAATTTCCCTTCGCCAACCTATTATAGATGTTTACAATATCTTTCCTGCATAAGAAGAAATCCCTATCTCAAGTTGCCACATGGATGTCAACATGTATCTTAATGTGGGTTTTATACACTACATCAACAGGCACTCCAAAAAAAAAAAAAAAAAAACTCTCTACATATGCAACAACGTCCCTTGAAAGCTTTGGCCTATGCAAGGTCCTGGTCTCACCTAAAGTGTTACATTGACCATGACAAGCCCAACCTTCCCCATCTTCATGTTCATACATATTGAAAGTTAATATTGCTCTATCAGGAATTTCATGCATAACTTTCACAATAAAGTGGCATTGGCAACCCCTCTTCTGCACAAATGAGGTCCTTCGTTTAGCTAGAAGATTTCCTCTTTTGTCCTCTGGGCCAAATGAACAATGATAACTACACCAAAAATTTAAATTGTTAGTACATACAAAGAAAGATAACCGTGGTTTCAAAAGATCTAAATAATACATATTTTAAATACTCACATCTCATATTGCAATGCAGCGGTAGCTTTTTCTTTTGGTTCTTTTTTTGCTTTTTGTATGAATTTACATGGAGCAATAGGATTTTCTTCCTCTCCTTTGATAAAGTCAGCAACTCGTCATAATGGGATTACAACAACTCAATCAATACTATTGTTTTTTCTATTTATTTCCGTCCAAACCAAGTCTTTACTAGAGAACGTCATTTTTCTTTTGATGTCTTGCACCTCAAGATCCATGATATATTGCCATTTGCTTTGCTTTCCCATTTTGAACTGATCTGGTCAAACAATATGCAAGGTCATCAAAACTGAAATTTCAATCTTAGCAATTTATCCAACATATATATAAATATAAAACCTCTTTTATGTTTTTTTGAGGTCTAAAATATCAATCACTGTTATGTACCTAGGGGGGATAATATGGGGTACCAAGGGAGGTACCCAAGGTAATAATGTAATAATGGGATGGGCCATAGTAATAAATAAGGTGGTTAACCCATGTCATGTAAGGGACCACAAGTAGTTAATAATAATGTAAGGGGCTCATGGTATTAGTTGATGGTATAAGGAAACCATGGTAATGGTACATGGTATTGTATGTATGAGGCCTATATAAAGGCTAGAGACTCCACATGGAGGATATGAAGATGAAGAGAAGTATTCTTGTATGAACAGGCATATGGCTTGTGGAGTGTTCTCCTTCCTTAAGGAGTGAATGTATGGCGTTGCCCTACCTTAAGGGTTTTGATCAATAAAGATTCATTTCATATTATTTCTGGGTTTCTTTGCATTATCTTATATTTTCTTATCAGAACTATAGTATTTCTGGGTCAAATCTACAACAATCACTCAATAGTGACAACAATAAATAGCACAAAAGGATGCAAAAAATTTGGGATGCAAGCCTTTCCTTTAAGATGTTGCATCTTGCCTCATTCACTTTGAACATGGTGTTCCTAAAAGAAAAAATGCCTTTGACAACATGAATAGATGCAATCCAATGAACGTTGGCTATGTTTTTTTAGGGTGACCATTTGTTAAGTAGGACTAGACTTGAATGAAAGGACTTTCTACAATGTATGTTTACATCACAACTCTACTAGTATTCTATCTTGAAAGATTCTCGGTGCTGCCATAATATATGTGAAATTTATAGCGGGCAACCATTATGCTCACATTCCACTACTCGTGGAAAAAGAGATGCGTTAGAACAGAGAAAAGGCAAAAATCTTCAATACCAACACAAACACCAAGAGCACTAGTGAAAGTCATCCGGTCCAGCCTCATCCCTACCCTCAACATTCGGACAAAATAACCAAGTGCCTTCTCCCCATCCCCAGTGTTTGCATATCCTACAATGATTGAATTCTAAGAAACCAAGTCCTACTCAGGCATTTCGTCAAACATTTGGCAAGCAAAATCAATTGCACCCAGCTTAACATATCCTGTAATCATGGTATTCCATGAAATAACATGTTAGTGCCTAAATATACCTTAGGCTAAGGATGGTAGGATCCAAGGCCAACATCAAACCACGCTTAACCTGGTAGCTAGCCCTACCAGGTCGGGAGAGGGCTCTCTCTGGGTCAATCTTAGCAAATTATGATCGATGAGGGCTTGAGATGACTGATAGAAATACTGATCTTAGGCTAGGTATATGTGCAAGAGATTTTGATTGAATAAAATGATGTTTTTTTTTGCTCAGATGGAAAGGTAGATTTTGGGTGTGGGGATTGAGGCTCAGTCTTGCAGAGGTCTCAATGGGGCAAGGTAGGCAATTGATTTTGGCACTTCAAATCGAATGTGATGGAGGGATTAGACAAGTGAGGAGTTGAAAAGGGAAATAGCAACCATGGATCCTCTCCAAACAGCTGAAAACATTAAGAAACTAAAGCAAACCTCAAGTAGAGCATTGCAATTTCAATGGATTCTACTTACACTCTTATTTGTTTAGTTAAGAAGAAACAAGATAGAGAATGGCATACATAACACATATGAAAATTCACAATTACAAAAGAAAGCACTGTACCAAGACAATTTTCCACATGGATCCCAAAGAGTGATGCAAACCCTCGTCTCAATTCCTTAGCCAAAATGTTGATATGAATGTACAATGAAGCTCAAAGCTTTCACAAAAGTCCAACCATGCTAATGACTGAAAAACAACATAATATAGACAAACCATAGCTCATCCTAGCCTCTAGGGGTCGAGCTCACATGTTTAGGAGCTATTTCAACCAATTCTAAACTAAGAACTAGAAATTAGGCAAGAGAACAACACGCCTCTAGAAACAAGGGAACTGATTCATTAAGTTTCAAACAACTTTTAAACTGATGAATCTACCTCCATAAGTGAAACTTTGACATATTTACATCATGATCCATCCATGTACATTTAATTACATCACAAATTTGCCATTAATAAAGTAAAAAAAGTCAAACTGGCCAAAGTTGGGCGAAAAACAGAGCAATACTTGGTCAAACTGGCAATTTTTCCTCTATGCGTCGCGCCTGATTCTCTATGCGTAGCGCCTATTTGGACCCTCTTTTGGAGGCATTTTCCTGTGTCAAAATTAGCTCCAAGTGTGCTTGTTGGAAAGGTCTTCATGTCTACTTTCTAACCCAAGAGGAATTTTCCAATTTGGCCTCAATTTCCCCCCCCCCCAAGAGTCAGTTCTCCCAACACTGCTTTCTGTGTGTCAAAATAGGGGCAGCAAGGTCATTTTTTTGAGTGTTTTTGACCTTTTTGAGGGCTCAGAATCTATCCAAATTTCTTGGCCATTGGTAGGAAAACATCTTTTTCCATGCAAAATCCAAAAATGTTGAGTTTTTTTAATTTAGAGGCTCCTAGCAAAAGCGAGCGCCACGTGGCACGGCGCATAGGGCAGAAAATCCTGTTTTTTGTGCCAAAATTTTCAAAAATGCAAAAATTGCCCCAAATTTTTTGAAATTTGGGCCGAGCCTTCTTCATCAAACATTGTGTTGGGCCAAGGAAGCCATAGCCAATATCTGAAGTCCTTCATGCTCTTTTTGCCTCCTTGATGCTCTCTTCAACTTTGCCTTTAAGCTCCTAATTCTAAATTGGCACGCCATGTTTCTCGACAAGTAATGATATGAAAAGCTTCTAAGAACGTTCTTCTCATTGATGGCCTTTTCTATCTTCCTCTCCAAGTGGATGTTGACTCTTTCAATCCATGACTCCCTTTAGGCATTAACCTCTTGTTCAAGTGAAGTGAGCTCCACCCTCCTCCTTTGGGCAGCTTGGCGATTCTCCCGAATGTTTTGCAACTCCATAATCACTTGCTAGTCTTCAAGCTGCTTATTCCTTTGCTCCAGGTACTTTAGGTCCATTGGGCTCTATCCAAGTTGATGGACAAGGCATCAATGTCCGCCTGCTGCTCTTGAATGATTTCTTTGAGATTTGTGCTTTGTGGGCCCATATCAGTATCATCACCCTCAATGAGAATGAAATCAGACTCACGCTCACCTGATGGTCCTTCCTCATGTAGTGGCCTCTTGCCTTTGTCCAAACCTGTTGTGTTCATGACGGAAGCGAGGCCCCTTCCGCCCCTGGTGGAGATAACACTCGCTTAGTTGTTGCAAACAACCGTCTAGTTCCCTTCTGATAGGTGATAAACATCGGCATGCTAGCGGTCTGTGTCTCATGACCCTCATGCTGATAAGAAGGTGCTCCTGTCTCATGTAAAGCCTCCGAAGCTCCCTGAGGATCTGTGAAAAACTCATGAGAGATGAAATCCTCCCAAGTAATACACTGTATGCCAAGCTGATGAATGACCACAATTTTAATGAGAGCAAAATGGTAAACACTGTTGAACTGCTGATGAGGAGTCTTGTGCTGCACTAGGGTGGTCATCTTCTCTATGTTTCAACACATGAAGTAAGGGTGTTCATCATCCTTACCCTGGTAAAATGCATCAGCAGCCTGATATGATAAGCATATAAACGGGAAAATCAGCCCTCACAACTGAAATACCTCATAATCAATTTCATCAAAGGAGCATAAGAATCTTTGAGGTATCGGAAAGGAAACACCCTCCTGAGTTGTCTCAAATAGTCGGTTTTGATGTACGGTTCATAATGTTGCCGGTCAATTTGTTGTCTCTTGTTCCATTGTTCTCCAATGTTAGGAATACCGGTTGCTAGTGAAATGGATTCTGGTGTTAATGTGAAAGTGACACCAGCTAGAGTGGTTTGACCATCATGTAAATGTAGCACAAACATATGAACCAACTCATGATGAAACTGAATGCTAGCAACCTTCTCACAAAATTCACAGTAGGATTGGTGCTGAAAATAAGTGATGGCAAGAGGGCAGGCCTGTAATTCACAAGAGTGGTTGGTTCTTCTCTAATATGTTTGCCACCTCTGTGAGGCCTCCTGGGTGCATGTACCTCTGTAGGTGAGTCACTGTGGGTCTCCTCTTCATAATCATATGAAGGATCAAATGCCATGTCTGCTAGTGGATGCATTGGTTTGGAGTTGTCTTGATGAGAAATAGGTGGGCTGTGATGTGTTTTGACTTTTTCCACCAAGGGAAACAATGATATGAGGGACTGTGGAGGGAGAAAATAGTGAGGAATTTAGGGATTGTTAGGGTAGGATTTAATTAGGGAAATAGGGAATTAGGGAATGATTTAGGAGTTTTTGTATAGGACTAGGGTTTGGGAGTTTGTGTTTGAGATTTTGGGAAATGGGAATTGGGGTATGGGATTAGTGAATTTAGAGGTATGTGAATGCAGGGAATAGGAAAATCAAGGGAAAAAATGGAGTTAGGGAGTGTGAGCTGGGGGTAATAACTTGGCAGCCAAACAGTCAATACAAAACCCTAGCACTGTTTTCTTTGGTAGGGTTTGATTTCCTTATTCAACACCATAAGACAACCACCATCAAACAAGCACCAACATGGGATGAAAAGCAATGATGGAAGCCCAACTTACTTGTACAAGTGCAGATCCAAGCATACTAGGGCGATTTTGGAGCAATTTGTTGAAGGTTTTGGGCTTGCTGGCTGTATGCGCCGTGCATCAAACCCAATGCGCCGCGCCAATCATATGCGCCGCGCCCGAGTTAATTTCCACTGGAGGTCGCGGTTCTATGTGTCGTGCCTTCTATGTGCACCGCGCCACCTGCCCAGTGCGCTGCGCCATCTATGTGCGCTGCGCCACCTGCCTAGTGCGCCGCACCCCTATTTTTTTGCCGATTTTCACCAATTCCTCTCACTTGCTCGCCAACACGACTTTGCCTTGCTTCCACTTTGTCTTGGAGTGCAAATGAACTTTTCAAATGAAGAAATGACTTATATATGGAGCTTTTAAATTTTTAGCTCATAAAACCTATTTTTACAATGTTATAAAAATGACTTTGTTTTTTACTCTGTTTTGAGCTTTTTCACTTTATTAGAACTTGTGATGGATTGAATGACCTGTGCTTTGTTTGTTTTGTAGGTGGTTGGAGCTACTGGGGCTAGGGAAAAAGACCAGGGTTACAAGTGGAATGATTTACATATGAAGAAAATAAAATTACTTAAATTTGTACCATAAAATAAAAAATACTCTGTTTTTCCTCAAAATAGAGTTTTGGGGAAAGACATATCTCTGAGCACTTGTTGATGAAATTTATTGATTCTGGAACCTCCTCATGTGCCTGTTGGTTGTTATTTGACACTTTGAAACACCTTTTGATGAAACCCTAATGAAACCCTAGACCTAAATGAAAATGAAACCCTAAAACAAAACCCTTGCAATCTTTAAGACAAAAGATGACTGTATATGCTTTGTAATGAAAAAACATGAGCCAACAAGTAGATAACATGATGGAAACTGTAGGAAAGCCACTACCGTCAGATGATCCATGCGCCTAATGGAATGCAGCTGACTGAGCGGGACACTTAATATGCAATGCAACAAGAGGATTTGATCTTTGACGGAGGGATGAAGATACTGACACTAACATTGGCTCCAATGGGGATGGTAGCTCCTTGGAGGTGCCAAGAACTACAGATCTCTGGGAAAGCATGCAGTGCCTTCGTCCATTGGGCTATGGAGTCAATAACTTCGACAAATAAAAACTGAATTTCTTGACTTAAAGAATCAATTTCAAGACTGAACGTGGCTCAAATTGACTCATTTTCAAGACTGAAATTGATGGAAAGACCTGACTCTAACAAACCAAATCAAAACTGAAATCAAAACTCAGCTTTATAGCCTTCACCTCGAGCCCCAAACTGAAGAATGAAAACAGTTCACACTTGCAATGGAATTTAAACAAACCGGTATATACAATGATGAATAGGATAGCAGAAAACATTTCACACATAATACTGTTTGAGGAGCCGACCGTTGACCGACCCGCCGAGATAGTCTACACCATTCAGCTCTTGTAAAAGGAAAGCATTCTGGCCCCAATGTGCAGCAATCTTATACGGTCCTTTCCAAAGATTTTCAAATTTGCCATGCTTACCTTTCTCTTCATTCCTTGCATCCCATTTCAGCACTATATCTCCGATTTCAAACCTGTCCGCCTTTGATTTTCGGTCAAATATCCTCTTAATTCTTTCTTGCAGCTTGGAAGTGCTCTGAAATACCTCCTCTCTAGTTTGCTGCAAATGTATCATTTGATTGATCCTCTGTTGCAAACTATCATCTTCGCTACCAGCTTCTTGCAACAGTTTGACCACCGGGACAGCCAGAGAGGTCGGGAAGAGTGTGTCCACACCGTACACAAGCTCAAAAGGATACATGCCTATAGATTTCTTTTGACTTACCCTGTCTGCCCAAAGTGCATTGACCAGCTTTTTGTGCCAACTCTTCTTGCTAGTTTCCATCAGCTTTTTGATAATGTTGACAAGAGATTTATTTGAGGATTTCGCCAATCCATTGCCTTGTGGGTAATAGGAAGTTGAATGCCCAAAGTGATTTGATACTTATGACAAAATTCAATCATTCTTTTCGATTTAAAATCTGCTGCATTGTCAGTGATCAACTTATGGGGACAGCCAAAACGAGACAAAATGTTGTTTTCAAGAAATGAAATAATTACCGAATATGTGGCCTGCCTTGTAGGAATTGCCTCAATCCATTTGGTGAAATAATCCGTTGCTGTGAGGATCCACTTATGCTGCACTGAAGAAGAAGGATGGATCTCACCAATGAAATCCAAATCCCACTGCTGAAATGGAGCACTTACCTCAATGGGCTTGAGTGGTAAAGGCTGCAACTTCCTCTTACCTTGAAAAATTTGACATTCGTGGCAGCTGGCGACTGTTTTGTACACATCAGCAAAAAGAGTTGGCAAATAATACCCCACTATCAAGATTTTATTGGCTGTTGTTTTCCATAAAATATGGCCTCCGCAATCTCCCTTATGAAAGTCTTCCATAACCTGTTTTTCCTCTTCTTCTACTAAACAATTTAGCAAGACACCACCGAGATCTTTCCAATAGAGTGCACCATTCATGATACAAAACTTTGTAGCCTTCAATTTCAATGTCCTACTTTTGTTCTTAGCCATTTCGGGAGGTGATGAAAAATTTTGGAGTACATAAACAATGTTCGAATACCAAGGAGAAAGAAGGAAAATTTTTGATACCTGAGTGGGCAGATTTTCTTCATCTTCCTCGGACATAGCAGCAATTAGATTAATGTCTAAGGCATGCAGATTTGACTCAGCCATTAGTTTAGCCAGCCCCTGTCCTTTAATGAGCTTTGTCGGTTTGATTTCCACGTCATATTCCAGCAAGGAAGCAATCCATTTTCCTCTTCTCCCCTCCGGATCTGTTTGCACCAGGACATCCTTAACAGCAGCATTAGGGACATAAGCAAGAATGTGAGAATGCAAAATATAAACCTGAAAATCTTTCAATGATTTTACTAAGGCAAGGGTCTGTTTTTCAATAATATTATACTTCAATGCCGCATCCCTTATGGTTCTGTTGAAGAATGCAATTGGTTTCTCGAGTTGATCTCTTTTCTACATCAAGACCGCTGCCAGAGTATGATCCAAGGCAAATGATAACAAAATGAAATCCTGAGTATAGTCCGGGCTGATCAAAACCGGAGCTAAAGAAAGAGCTAATTTCGCCAAATTGAAAGACTTTACTGCTTCCTCAGTCCACCTTACTGTGCTGTCTTTTATGAGCATGTTAGTGATTTCCCTTAAATGTTCTGCAAGATTAGGCACAAAGCGACGTAAGAAATTCATCTTACCATTGAATGATTGGATTTCTTTCTTACTTCGTGGAAAATCAATCTTTTGAATGGCCTCCACCCGAGCTGGGTCAATGCAGATGCCCTCCTTTGAGATAATATGCCCGAGAAGTTTGCCTTCAGCCATGGCAAACAAACTTTTCTTTGGATTGAGAGAGATGCCATACTTCCTACACCGTTGAAATACAATCTTCAAATGATAAAGGTGCTCTTCATCTGAATTAGAGAAAATTGTCAAGTCATCAAGATAAACAACTAGAAATACATTTGCATAATGAAAAGTTCCCCACAGAGTGGTGAACGTTGTTTTGTCTCTATCATCCTCATGGACCAGAATTTGGTTATAGCCCAAATAACCATCGAGTAGTGACATCTGTGATGCTCCAACTACTCTCTGAAGTATGTGATCCATCTTGGGCAATGGATAGTTGTCCTTCAAGGAAACTTTATTCAGATTTCTAAAATCAATGCATAACCGGACTTCACCTGTTTTCTTCCGCACAGGCACCAAGTTATAAATCCAATCTGAAAACCGCATGGGAACAATGATACCTACTTTATACAACTGATTGACCTCCTTCTCAATTGAGGGCAGCAGCTTTGGATTTATTCTTCTTAGATTTTGACAAAAAGGTTTCTAATTTGGCTTGGTCGGGACGATATGCTGAATTATATTTGTGTCATATGCCTTCAAATCTGAATAATCCCAAGAAAATACATCAGCAAAAGAAGATAACAAACTGATATACTTTGCTTTTACCTGTGGAGGCAATGCCTTTGATAATTTTACCATCTTAGGATTTTCAGCTGATCCAATATTCACATCCTCAACTCCTTTTTCGGTTGGCAGCAAGCTCAGTTTTCTAGCCACATCGTCCTGATCAAACAGCTCCTCTAAAGGTATTAGACCTTTAGGAATGATGTTGTCTTTCAGCTGCAAAACTTCCATCTGATTGACTTCTATATCCGCCTCACCATCATCATTCTCCGCATCAATAGAGGTGTCTTTGAATTTACCTTCGTTTTGCATAAATTCATCGATCTCATCATCATCTTGAAATACTTGCCAATACCTTTGATTGTCGGGGACAGCTAGGCGGTGCTTCACGTGAATCTCAAACTTGTTGTTTGAATTCATTGGAATTTTCAAATTACTTGTTGTTGTTGCAAGTGAATCTGCAATGAAATTTTGAACACAAGGGACACATGTCAACGTGTAATCGGAAAATAATTTCAAGATATCCAATACCACATTGTCGTAGGCCCGCATTCGAGGATTCTTAGCTTGGTATTCCCCTTTCACCTGCTTGATAAATAACTTGGAGTCACCATACACTGAAATCCTTTTAGCATTCAATTTTCTAACAACTTTCAAACCAACAATTAAAGCTTCATATTCGGCCTCATTGTTTGAACAGTCAAAAGCTAGTTTATAAGAGCAGACCCTTACATTGCTTGGCACTTTGTTTGGGGCAAAAACAGGGCTGCATATCCAAATACCAATTCCATCACCTTCCCTTCCTACCACGTCATCAAAGTCCATGCTCCACAGGCCTGTTTCATCCTCTTCCAAATGCTGAAATTCTGTTTCTTTTCCTTGCTGTCCATTAACATGTTGCTGTTGTCGGACGACTGATTGCTCAGCGGTACTATCAAGTCTTTGTCTTTCTTGTTTTAAGACTTCTCTGAAATTTTCAGTGATCTCGGGAATGTCTTCTACTTCAACTATTTGACTATTTACATCATTAAAGCTATCTGAATACAAAACAAATGATTCTAGATCAGTATGTACATAGTTGATTGGATGATTTACCGGTTTCTCCTTGCTAGTGATCATGTACTTCATTTTCTGTTCCTGGTATAGTTTCCTCATCTGACCGAACACGGGAATGGTAGCATAGGAGAAATCAAGTTGCATTGTCCCTTTAATCTTTGCTCCCCAAGATCTGGAAAGAAGCATGCCAAATCTAGGAGGTATATCTGCCACCACCACGTCCATCAAAACATTTTTAGCTGGAATCTGATCCAAACTGACCACCAAATCCTTGATAAGACCAATGCACCTTACTCTACCGGAATCGAAAGAGTAAAGGTCATGATATTTTCTGGTGATATCCAATCCTAATTTCTTTGTGATGGCCTTAGGCATGAGATTATGAGAGGCTCCAGAATCAAACATAGCATTATGTAACACAAAGTCATGCACCCTGAGACTGATATAAAAAGGAGCGACATCACTATCTTGAGTCTGACGTTCCAATGTTGGCTCAAAAATCAACTCGGGACTGTCATCCTCCACGTTTACCATGTCAAATGATGGATCTAAATTCAAAATTTTAGACACCTGGCCTTTATAATTTCTGTTCTTCATCAACTCAGTCAAAGGAATGGATATTTTCAACTTAGAAATTTCGTTTTCTAAGTTAAAAACTGAAACTTTTTCTACCTCTTTTGCTGGAACATCTTTCTTTTCCGTTTTCTCCTTTGACACATTTGGCTAATTGGGTCTTTCACTTGCTGATGTCGTTTGTTGGTGTTAGGATCAGCAGTTTCTTTTCCCTTTTTCTGCACATTGGGAGGATCATTCTTTGATGCTGCTGCCTCCTTCCTTTTCTGAATTGGATTCACAGACACATCTCTATTTCGAAGTGAATATTGCCATTGCTGAGCTAACAAAGAATTCATGTATCCTATTTGGTATTCATCGAACTCTTCCTCAAGAACTGTCTCATTTGCCAAAATGAAATTTTCATCCCTTTGTTCAGCTGAATTCTCAGAGTACTCCTCATCTTCAGTGATGAAAATTGGCATATCATCGGGTGTAAAGAAATGATTTTCTTCTCCAATCACATTCTCCTCTTCATCTGATTCCGGACCATGTACAAAATTTTGCTGTAGAGGTGTCTGCACTTGCTGCTGCGCTGCTTGATCTTGGGCTCGCTACTCTCTTTGTTTGATCCTATATTGTGGCTGCTGTTGGCCACGGAAGTTAGGATTTCTGACTTGCGGTTCAGACTTGTCAAGTTTCATCCTATCAAGCATCTGCTCCACCTTTCGAAGCACTTGATCTGACGAGGAAGATGTTGGCTACCTATACCAATAGGTTTCATATTTCATGATTGGTTATGGAAGGTCCAAATTTGTTCTACTTTGATGACTCAAAGATCACATATTTCCAAGAGAAACTCAATCTATGTTTATAGCTTGGTATGAGCTTCAAATTTTGATGGATGATTCAACAGCCTAATCTGGATCATTCCATGGTTTAAATTTGCAGTTGTAAAATAGAGAAAGGAGTCTGTCCAAACTGTTTAATCTTGGCAGACAAGTAGTTCAGGTAGAGAAGAAAGGCTCCCAACAGTTTAATCTGGGACCTTGGAAGAAATAAGGGTAGAAGTAGATAGCAAAAACAAAAGAAAAAGCCAAAGAAAATAAAAGGCAAGTAAGGGTCTGCAAGTCCAAGTGCACCCTCCAAGAAGAAATAAAAAATGCTAGGCAAGTAGCTGGGTAAGTAGTGGTGGTTGCAGAAGGGTTATTTTTACCATGGCAAATGTGTTAACTATGTTTACCAGAGCAAAGCCAATCAGTTGACAAGGCATTCCTCTTCATCAAGTTGCAACAGAAAGCATGACTAACTTCCCTCTTCCCGTTTCATGTCATTTACTAACACCCCCTCATCAGTTGAGATTCATGGAAAATTTATGGTTTCATGGTGGTTCTTAATCTTCTAGAAGCCACATTTCTTGTCTAAAATCTTTTCATTTTGATCTACTCCCTAAACTAAGTGAGCTTCAAGTAAACTTAGTATTTTCTCCCTCCATTCACTTCCCCCATCCATATTAACATCTAATTCTACTATATAACTCCCCTATCTTACCTTTCCCCTACTAATATTAAACACCATGGTGTATAAATCCCAGCATTATCTACATATTCACCTTTTGGCATTATAGCCAAATAAAGGTCTAAGGGGACTCCAGTCCATCTGGGACTGTGGTCAACCTTGTCTTGGATGTGCTCTAACCTCTGGTTATGAGCAGAAATCTTTCCCCTCAACCCTCACCATCCCTCTGCTAAAAAACACACAAAACCCCTTTTTCTTGTATAAACCCTTGCAAAAAACCCGGAAAACCCAAAACACTACGAAAAACCCATTTTCCTATAGCCCTCCGCCCCAAATATTAAATTGAATATTATATTGTGCCGGCGGGACCCCCCCCCAACCTGCTCGATCTGTCGGAGGACCCGCCAGCCGTCAGATCTCCGCCGCCCAGATCTAACGGTGGGCGGTCATTTTCACTCCCCGACCTGCCGACCTTTAGCGTCCGGGGAAAGTGGTTTTGGCCGTCCCGTACAGGGGACGCGTGGCAGGCGGTGGGGTTGTTCGGAGCCCCCCTCCCCGTTACCGCCTTTGCCCAAAGGCGGTGCGGGGAACCCGCTTACCGCCACCCCTGTTACCACCCTCCCTCCTGCGTCATTGGCACGTCACCCTGACGTCACTTCACCGATGCCCTCCTCAGTGTCCCGTGGCCCTCCACGCGGACCTGCCACTGTATCCGCCCGCCACCATGTCCTGCCACCCTGGCAGACACCTCCGCTGCCATGTCACCTCCGTACCCGGGTCCCGCCATGATGTCATGCTGACGTCATCGGCGGAAAAGCGCCAAATGCACACTTTTGCCAAAATTAACGTTTTAAACGGCTAAATGAGCCGTTTTCAGTCATTTTCATGCAAAAGAGAAACTATCTGTTGCTAACAGTTGCCGCGAATTTTCTCAGCCAGCCATCAAATTCGACGATTCAACCGCTGAAAGTTTGGAATTCGACGGCACTAAGTCTCCACAGCCCGGCCCGCGAGCTTCCGAGTCGGTCTATCCAGGTATTTTGCCAGTTTCCCACTTTGCCCCTGCATTCCAATTGTCTGTAAAAATCACCATTAAAGGACTGGTAAAACTACTTAATTCAGTTCTGCCTGATTACCTAAACTAAACCCAAGCAATCTGCACCATCCCTAAACCACAATTCGACACTGGAGCGATCAGTCCGCGGGTTAAAACTGTAAAATTGCCCCCGAGGTGCTCGGCATTGTTCCCTTTTGCCGAGTACAGTTCACCTGCTACTTAAGTCTTTATAGACTTGTCAAGCCAGTACTTCCACCTGCACAAATTCAGATTATAGCATGGCAGCCTCTGCATCCTCTTCCCTCAGTGTAGCTCCATTAAATCAAACCAACAAAGAGCTGGAGGCCTTGCCATTCATTGACAAGGATTGTCTCATTGGGGAATTTGAGGGAGACAGGGACTTCTTGAAAACCTTCACTCAACTAAGGGAAGATTATAAGGATGGGCATGGTACACATGGGATATGGGAGTCAAACCTGCCCTATTACTGTCTCCCAGCTGTGAATGTTTTCCCTGAAATCATCCACCTATGTGCTGAACACTATGATGTCCAGCACAGAGCTGTCAATACTCCATCAGGGAGGATCCTCTTCTATATAAATGTTGACTCCATCAACAAGATGTTACAGTTTGATCAGACAGAGTTGCTGATCCCGTTCTCCACAACTTATTTGCTGGAAACTGGTGATAAGATGACCAGTGAGGAGCTGCAAAAGGTCACCCGGAACTTCATGAGACCTGAATGCCAGCTTACAGGGCCACCTCCCTATCTGAGGGAGCACTTCGATGATATAGGCAGGCTATTACTAGACATGATAGCCTATGTATTGGGATACCAAAACAGTGAGCATGTGGATAAATCCATGCTAGTGTTGCTGTCTGCTTAAAGCCCGCGTCAACCCCCTGCCCGAAAGTATAACTTTGCTAAGTTTATAGCCAATAAGATTCATGATCAATTAAGCAAAGTGGACAGACAGGGGGTCTTCAGATACTCAGCTTACATCTACCATCTGTTCATGTTTCATCATTCTGAAGCCTTCCCATGTTACATCAGAAGGCTGGATAATAAAGGGGAGAGAAGATCTGTCATCTTCTGGACCTCAGTTTATCATAAAGTCACAAATTCACCCTATACCTACTGTGAATTTGTTGACCAGTTTGTGTATCCAGTCTCTTGCATGCTGATGAGGTCCCCCCCACCTAGAATATCTAATGAAATCAAGAAAGCTCTGCAGCTCTCTAAAAAATATAAAATAGGTGACTGGTACCTATATGAACACCATACTGTATTCAGAGTTTATGGTTGTGAGCTCTGTCCATACAGGCTCCCCAAGTATGTACCTATGAGGTTGTTTGCCTTAGAGTATTACAGGCAATTAATTCAGTCAGACCTCACCCATTTCCACAGCTCCAAGAAAAAGGCCCACCTTAGTTTCAAAAATGAGTTGGGCCCCTTCATTATGAACAAGAAGGAAGGATGGGAGTCTGCAGACTTGATCCTGAAATACAAATATAAGTTGTCCTATAGTTTTCGATGGGTCCCTTATGACCCTCAAGGTTTCATCACTGCTAGGAGAAATAAGTACAGACTCCTAGGTATTAAGCACTGCCACTATCCACACATAGAAAAGTATGCCAACTTGCAAGAATGGCAGCTGGACACTCTAGTGGAGAGTTTAACTGAAGAAGAAAGAATGCTTAAAAACATGAAAGAGCTTGAGAAGACTATTGACCTGGACTATGTGCAGCAGGTACCTTTCAGGCCGCCTCACTCAGTGGGAGAAGGGACCCCAGTGACAAGGACAGCACCACAGGCACCCTCTACATCGGCAGCAGCAGTGGATAAAGGCAAAGGCATAATGGATGCAGAACATGAAACACTAAAAGAGAAGGCAGCCCCTTCAACTGAACAGCAAACTAAGCAGCAAAATGAGCTGCAGAGGGAGGAACAAACAGAGCAGCTGAAAGATCAAACTCCTCCTCCACAAACTCAGACTCCTACAGCACCTATTTTGCAAACCCCAGCCCATGAGGAGAGGGGTTCTAAAAGAGAAAGAGAAGAGTCCACTCCTATTAGTGGACCTTCCCATCAGCCAGAGGCCAAAAGACAAAGGGCAGATTCCCCTGAGGTGGAAGACATTACTGAAGATGTCTTAAACAGCACAGGAAAGGACAGGGAGGGAAGCCAACATACAGGGACAAGCTCCTTTCAGCAGGAGCAGACTTTACAGCTTGGTTTGGAGGTGTCATCCTCATCTCACCAAAGCCAGAAGCCTAAAGGCACTAAGGCTTCTTTTAAACAGATCAAGGCAGCAAATGAGTTATTAAGGGCTGAGGTTTACAAACAGTTCATAGATGCTACACCAGCCCAGCAGGAAAGATTGATGTCGGTCTATGACTTCAAGGAAGAAAAAATGATATTCAGCCATTTAAAACCCAAGGGGCCACAGCCAATGACAACTGCAGATTTTATCAAAACAAGGGTGGAGGTCCTAGCTAAAAACATACATCCTATGGACCAGATTGAACTCCACAAGCAGACTGGGGAGATGGTCTATGCCACATTGGTAGAGAAGGCCACACTGGCCCATGAGATGAAAGATTCCTTGAAGAACACAAACACTTAGCTTGATTTTGAGAGGATGTCCTCTAAGGCCAAGGACAATAGAATAAAGTCTCTGGAGGAGATTATTATTGATCTAGGGCATGATCCTAGTGATCCAACAGGTATAAAGGCCCTCATAAAGAAGAAAGATGATGATCTGAATGCCATGAAGAAGAGGTTGGGGTTTTTACCTGCAGAACACCCTCAGACAGCAGAACTACAAAAAGAAAAACAGCTTGATGAACAACTTGACCTCCTTCTACAGCAAGATCAGAGGATCAAAGAATTGGAGAAAGAGCTGGAAGGAACGCTGCAAGAAAAACAGGGAGAATCTACACTCCAGGCTCCTCCAACAGCTTCAGCAACAGCAACAACTTCAGGGGCAACAGTGGCCCCTACAACAGAAGCAGCAGGCACAACAGCAGCTCCAGATGCCCACCCGAGTGTAGAAGAATTGACCAAGGCTGTCAAGGCAATGGAGCTCCAGGCAGATGAGATAAAGAAAGCAAAGGACAAATTGGCAGAGATGGATGCCAGGTATGACAAATCAAAGGTAACTATAGCAGAACAGGGCAGAGAAATTAAGGCCCTAAAGGATAAAATAAAGGCCCTGGAAAAAGAGCTCAATCTGGAAAATACCATGGCCGACATAAAAAGAATTTTGTGGGGTAAGATTACCCAAGCTATCACCAAACAATGGAAATCCATCAAAACGATCCATGAGTACATGGATTTAGTTGGCCAAGCACAGACATAAATCCAGAGGGCCAAAACAGTGCTAGGAAATAGACCTGAGCAGGCAAACCACCTGATAGATTTTTTGAACAGGCAAGACAAAGAGGAGCTGGCAGCCATTGGCATCGTCAACAGAACAGAGGCCATCCTCACAGCTAAAAAGGTGCTAACTCTCAGAAGTTACGTACAGACTGTAGAAAGAAAATGCTATGAAATACAGACTGAGGTGGAGGAGTATAAACTCAAAATGGGAATGTTGCAAGCATGGGGATTGCCTGGCCTGCTGAACAGCAAAGGGAAATTGATCACCAAAGATCAATTCACCAACAAGATGGCCAATTACATTGAAAATCAAATCGTTGCATCGGGCAGTACCACTGAGCAAACAGGGCCTACAACAGGGCAGAGCTTGTACACAAAACTGGAAGGCCTATTCTTCATTGAGAATGAGGCAAATCATCTGTTTGAAACCCCCCCTAACTTTTGGCGGTATACAGAGGCTGATGAGACCTTAATAAAAATTCGGAGGCATCAGATGCCAAAGGAAGATTGGTGGCAAGCAATGCTTCAGATTCTGCCACGGTAGCTCCAGCTGCTTGGTCACTGCCAGCTCCAGGTCACTAGAAGACAAAACAGCGAAAAAGGGGTTAGTATCTAGAAGCGGCCAAAAGTGACTCATCACATATGCGATGACAGCCATCCAAGTTTTGAACAGCGCATCTCCAACCGACTCCAACAGTCATAAAGACCAAAATATCTTCTGACTTCTGACAGCTAAAGCAAAAAGGAGTTACTGCTGCATTCACTCCTTCAGCTACTAAATTTCTGAGATTAGCATATCATGAATGAGGCAATAACTCATCTTCATTGATATTTTGATGTAAATTTTTGTATATATACTCCCCTTAGTAACGCATAAGGGGTTGGTAATTTTTACTCTGAGGCATGTATACTCTGTACTTTCAGAAAAGTATAATACAAAGAGCAATTTCAGCTCAGTGATTTCCTGGAACTCTGGTGTATTGTTGATGATCTAAGTGTTGTTGCAGAATCCCTGTGTTGTCTGGTGGAATGATATGTTTTCTTTAAACTCTGTTCTATTTCCCTATGTTATTTCATTTTCACGTTTTCATCATATCTAGCAATAAAGAAAAAGAATAGTTCAGGACATGTTATTCACACCCTGTGCTCAATCTGAGATTGCTGTAAATGTTTTCTTCAGGATTAAAACGGACATGAAATTCTTAAATGCTCATGTTATATTTAATTCCATGTTGTGACTATTATCTAGAAATTCTCCAATGCTTCCAGGTAACAATTACTTTCATTCATATCAGTTTATAGAAAGATCCTTAAGTGCCTTTCTTATCCTGAACATATCACACCTCAGCTCAAATTCAAAGCGTTATTTCCCAGACAATTAGCCTGCTCTGCAGTTTTCATTTCAGGATCAACACAATACACCAAACCAAAGGACCTCTGACTCCATTGCCCAATGTTATATAAGATTTGATAAGAGCATGCAAGTTTTGACTGAAACTTTTTCCAACCAAACAAATAAACCAAATTTGAACTTAACAGCTAGCCTAAAACACCAACAGAACAGAGACAAATCATAAAGAGATAGCCCTCTCTGATTACAGTTTGGCTAGAAACTGTGATCCAAAGACTGGTTAGTGGTTACCCCGGCCGTATTCCCTTGGGAGTCATAGGGAACAACCTGGGTGTTAACATAAATGGCGACTCCACTGGGGACTTCTTAGGATTTTTCGATCACTATCTATTTTCCAAGGCTACCATCAAGCCTGAAACCAGCCAAGAGGCCTTAGAACAGTTTCTGTACCACAGTAACAGTTTTAGGGAAGAGCTAGTTAGGGAATCTTCATCTTAGCTTTGAAACATATATAGCAATTCCAAAATCTTCATCCAGTCCTTGCATATATAAAAAATTCCTATAAAAGTCCTGAAAAACAGTTAGAAACTGGCTCCTAAGAAAAATCCTCGACATACTAGGGCTAATCCTGACCCAAATCCACCCATCATTGTTGATAATCCAAATACCATCCCTAGAAACACCAGAAAGCAACAAAAACAGGATCAGCCTGCTGTTTTGACCTCAGTTGCAGATTTTCCCAACCTCTCTACTCCACTTAAAGTCCTCTTTAGGTCTGTCCCAAGTTCTCCTAGTTCACCATCCACATCTCAAAGTCATCCTCCCTCATCCTCATTCACTGCACATATCCCCTTCAACCATCATTCAGGTTCAACTTCACCTGTTACCCCTGTGGTACCCACTGTTCCTATCATCCCAGCAGTCCCTATAAATACACCCAACCCACCAAATATGGCAAATAGGTATGCACCCTTGCAGCTACCTGCTAACCCTGCAGCTCTGCCCCAGGATTACCAAACCAAAATCACATATTTTGACTCCACTGGCCATTACTCTGCTATTCAACATGCTAAGAGGATGCAAGATCACTTTGAAAACTATGAGATAGATGATGACAGTGTGAGGATGAGAATTTTTGTCCAAAGCCTGACAGGTGATGTTAGAACCTGGTTCAGGTCGATTGCTGCAAATACTATCACAACCCCTGATGAGCTTTATCAGGCCTTTATTACCAGATGGGAAAAGAAGAAAGATCCCCTGCACATACTTGGTGAATATGAAACAATCAAGAGAGGTCCTCAAGAGACTGTTCTGGAGTATTGTGCTAGATTCAACAATGTGTACAATGCAATACCACAAAACTTGAGACCCCCCCCTGATTTGGCCTTGTACAAATTCCCTGATGGATTTGATTCTGACATAGCATTTCAGTTGAGGGAGAGAGAACCTGAAACCCTTGAAGACGCTCAAAAGGCTGCTGTCACAGTAGAAGCAAACTTGATTGCCAAAAGAAACAGGGCAAGGTTAGAAAAGAGAAGCATATACAAAGAAGAACCCACAGCCTTTGACCAAAAGCTTGATGCCATACTCAATAGCATGAAAAGATTGGGTGATAGGGTGGAATCAGTTGAAAGAAAAGCATCATGGGAAGCACCACAAAATAACCCTCCTAGAAATCCAAATTTTAGGAGGAACCCAAACACAAACAATGGCAGGGCCAATGCTGATCCTGAAATCAGACCTCCATTTCAGGAAAACTACGCTGAAACTTCCACATTGACTGAGCCAAATGAAGATCCTGAGATTAATTTGATAGGGCTAGACGGTGAAAGTCAAGTTTTCTTAACACAAGAAGATCATGAGGATGAGGAAATAAAACTGTTCCAAACTAAATCAGGTGAATCCTTTGACTTTAAACAAGGCTATGACACTGCTGTTTATGAAGTCCATAAACAATACAAGCTGAGGAGCAGAACTGTGAATATCAACCAGCCTGAAAAGAAAAAGGTTAATCAGCAGCCTGAAAAAGTTATAGTCACAGAACCTAGTGACCAACTAAACTTACCTACCAAAGAAGTGATTGTTGAAGAAATCACTGAACCACTGTCCTCAAGACAGCAGTCTTTGGACACTTCATCCTCTCATCCTAATTCAAATATTACTCCTCAAGAAATAACTAACAAGGATAAATCCCAAAGACAAAATAAAAATCAAGAAGAAGATGTAATGAACAAGGAGAGAACTGTCACCTATAACCCCAAAACCCAGTCTGAAAAACCTTTTGACCTTGAAACAGAAATTAGCAAAATAAAAATAGCTATTCCTCTCTCGGAATTAGCCAAGCATGACGGCTATAAATTACAAATCAAAAGGTCCCTACAACTCACTAGCAATAAAGATGATGTCAATGTACTGGATGACACCCCAGAACTCCTTTTTGGCCCAGAAGTAGATGGAAAAACAATAGTCACAGGGGTGTTGCCTTTCTATGTCAGTTTACATATTCATGACAAAATATTACATAATGCAATGTTTGACTCAGGTGCCTCTCACAATCTTATGCCAAAAGCAGTCATGGAAAGATTGAATTTAGACATAACAAGACCATACAAGGATCTGTTTTCCTTTGACTCCAGCCAAGTCAAGTGCTTAGGTCTCATAAAAGACTTATGTGTGTCTCTAGTTCAATACCCAAACAAGACAATCCTAATGGATGTGGTAGTTGCTGATATCCCACCTAAGTATGGAATGTTGTTATCAAGATCATGGGGAGCCAAACTCCAAGGTTCCCTACAATTAGACATGTCATATGCCACCATCTCTGTGTTTGGGCAACCAAAAAGACTATACAGAGAAACACTGATGAAGTACATGGTCAGCAGTGAAGAAAAACCACAAAATTTTCCTATATATGCTGTCCATTTAGACATAGACTCATACATTCTCTTCAATGATACAACTTCTCCCTCAAAAGGTGAAGTCGAAACCAAAATATTCATGCAGGAGGGGGATGCATTGGAGAGTATTACCACTCATGAGACAACAGCCAAACAAACATGTGATAGTGTTGCTGCATTAGTTGTCAAGAACATCCAATTGAATGATGGAACTGTCCTAGAAGACCAGCTAGAGAAACAATCACAACTGCTACTTACATTACCAGCCCATGAACAAATCATAAAATCTCCATCCCAACAAGATATGCTATGGTTCCTTGAATTTGATGGCTCGGTCAACAAATTAGGGGCAGGAGCTGGAGTTTGGATACACAATAAAGAAAATAGTCATGCAGAAGGTAGAGCCTATAGATTGAATTTCAGATGTACTAATAACATGGCAGAATATGAAGCTCTTTTACTAGGACTCAAATTGGCAAAATTCTTACAAGCTGCCAGGGTTTCAATCATGGGAGATTCAGATTTAGTTATCCAACAAGTGAAAGGAAACTTTGTCACCAATGACAAAAGACTAAGGACTTATAGGTCTGCTGTTGCTGAGGTACTAAACGTTTTCTCCGAATTCCAAATTACTAAAATTCCCAGAACTCAAAATCTACATGCTCATAGTTTAGCCACCTTTGCAAGTACCTGCAAGTTTCCCTTTGAGCCCCACCATTTTTTCATAACTGAGGTAAAACACAGACCTTCCATACCTAACAACATCAATGATTGGCAAGTATTTGAGGATGACAAGCAAATAAACCATTTTTTAACTCTACAACAAGAATTTGCAGGATTAAATATTGACAATGAGACAGCAAGTCAATCACAAATGCTTGAGACAACAAGTCAATCACAAATTCTTGATGGAGCAACTCCATCACAAATACATTTTCAACAGACTGCTCAGCCAATGTCACCTAGTACTGCAAAACAAATGCTCAATCCAACTATTTTCAATACAGAAAGCATCCAGCAAATTCAACAAGTTGACTGGGAAGAGGGGGTGTCCAGTGCTGAAACTGAAATCATTGAGCTAAAAGACAATTTTCTACCAACAGGTTTAACCCCACTAGAAGACATCTTTGATTCAAATGATATTCCCAGGAAGCCTAAAATGCAGCCCCTGAATGCAGCCATTGAAGAGTGCAACATAGGTACAATTGACAAACCCAAGATAATTAAATTATCGGCTTCCTTACCTCCGGACCAAAAGCCAAAATACATTGACCTCTTCAAAGAGTTCCAGGATGTTTTTGCATGGAGCTATGAGGACCTAAAGTCCTACGACACCTCTGTAATCCAACACACCATCCCTCTCAAACCTGATCAAAAGCCCTTTAAACAAAAACTGAGGAGAATCAATCCTATGCTTCTACCAGCAATGGAACAAGAGGTACATAAAATGTTCAAAGCAGGCATCATAGCACCAATCAGATTTTCTGAATGGATTTCCAACTTAGTCCCTACAAGAAAGAAGACAGGTGAGATCAGGCTGTGTGTGGACTTAAGGAATCTAAACCAGGTATCCTTAAAGGATAACTACCCATTACCCAAGATGGATCACATTCTCCAAAGAGTGGTAGGGGCCTCAAGGATCTCATTACTGGATGGATTTTCAGGTTTCAACCAGATCTTAGTTCACCCTGATGATCAGGACAAAACAGCATTTACAACCCCATGGGGAACTTTCAAATATGTAAAGATGCCTTTTGGCTTGAAAAATGCAGGAGCAACATTTCAAAGAGCAATGGATATAGCTTTTGCCAAGGAAATTCATGACTTTTTAGTCATTTATTTAGATGACCTAACACCTTTTTCAAAATCAGACCAAGAACATATAAAACATCTAAGACAGATCTTCCTAAAATGCAGAAAATATGGCATCTCCTTGAACCCTAAGAAATCCCTCTTTGGTTTAGAAGAAGGCAAGCTCTTAGGACACATCATCTCAAAAGATGGCATTAGAATTGACCCAGACAGGATACAAGCTATCCTGCAAATGCCTCATCCAAGAAATGTCAAAGAATTGCAAGGATTCTTGGGAAAAATTAATTTCTTAAGAAGGTTTATCCCAAACCTAGCAGAGCTAACCAGATTATTAAACAACATGCTGAAAAAGGATTCAAAAGTAAAGTGGACTGTTGAAGCCAATCAAGCATTTGAAGGCATAAAATTGGCCCTCACCCAAACCCCAGTCTTAACCAACCCTCAGTTTGACAGAGAATTTATCATTTTCTCTTTTGCTTCCCAACATACCATTGCAGCTGTCTTATTACAAAAGGATGACCAAGGAAATGAGAAGCCAATTGCTTTCTTTAGCAAAGCTCTTAGGGATGCACCTTTGAAATATCAAATCATGGAAAAACAAGCCTATGCTTTAGTCAAAGCAATCAAAGACTTTAGGATTTATATCCTTTACTCCCATGTGAAAGCATATGTGCCAAGTCCTATTGTCAAAGACATTCTCACCCAAGAAAACTTAGAAGGCAGAAGAGGAAAATGGATTGCCAGTATCTTGGAATTTGACATCGAGATAAAACCTACAAAACTAATAAAAGGGCAAGGCTTGGCCAAATTAATGACAGAAACAAATTTTCAAGCCTTAGACATCAATCAGCTGGACAGTGAAACAGAGCTGGCGACTCCAAAGATCAATGCAGCCTTTGAACAATCCCCCTGGTATTCGGATATCTGTTATGTATTACAAAACCTGTGTGCTCCCCCAGGACTGTCCAAAACTAAGTGTAGGTTCTTAAAAATGAAAACATCAAGATTTTGTGTGATGGATGGCAATTTACTGTGGAAAAACCATGAAGGGATATTGTTGTACTGTTTAATTGAAAAGGAAACTAACAATATCATGCAGGAGTTTCATGCAGGAGACTGTGGTGGACACTTGTACTGGAAGTCCACTGTGGATAAGATACTAAGGGCTGGTTACTACTGGCCCACCATGTTCTCTGATGTTAAGAAATTCACTACCTCATGTCATAAATGTCAAGTCTTTGAGGGAAAAGACAGCTGCTACCACTTCCCTTGAGGCCTATTGCAACAGAGAGACCTTTTCAACAATGGGGCCTAGACTTCATTGGGGAAATTCATCCCTCATCTTCAGGCCAACATAGATGGATCTTAACAGCCACAGACTACTTCACTAAGTGGATTGAAGCTGCCCCATGTAGACAAGCAAATGATTCAGTAATCATTCAGTTCTTGGAGAACAACATACTGGCTAGGTTTGGCTGCCCTGATAAAATTATTACAGACAACGCTGCTGCTTTTAGATCCAAGAAAATGGTGAACTTTTGCCATAAGTTTCATATTACTTTGGGCCATTCTACTGCATACTATCCCCAAGGAAATGGCCTTGCTGAATCATCAAATAAAAGCCTTGTAAACATTATAAAGAAGGTACTTGAAGAGAACAAAAAGAACTGGCACAAAAAACTAGTCAATGCCTTATGGGCAGATAGACTAACAACCAAAAGATCAATTGGGACCAGCCCATATGAGTTGGTTTATGGATTAGAGGCCAAGTTCCCCTCTTCACTAGGAGTACCTGTCATGAAGCTTCTTCAAGAAAGCCAAGCTGAGCCAAATGATATGCAAAGAAGGATAAATCAAATCATATGTCTGCAGCAAACCAGAGATCAAGTTTTTAGCAGAGTTCAGGTATTACAAGAAAAACTAAAGAAAGCCTTTGACAGAAGAACCAAAGCAGAAGATTTCAGTATTGGTGATAAAGTCCTCAAGTGGGATGCAAGAAGAGAAGAGAAAGGAAAACATGGAAAATTTGATTCCTTATGGAGAGGACCATTTGCTATCCAAGCAGTGCAAGGTAATAACACGTACTTCCTAAAAAGCCTAACTGAAGTTGACTTGGGTGAAGGTCCTGTCAATGGCAGGATGCTGAAGCACTATTTTGACTATTTCCCATGAGTGCAACCTGAGGTTCCCTTGTATATATGCAGATGTACAAATTATTTTCTATTTTAGATTGTAAAAATGCAGCTTTCCAAGCTATTGACTAACCAGCAAAAGGTAAATAGAATCAGAGGTCTACCAAGAAGGGAAGCACAGAATTTGGCACTTCAAAGCAAGCAAACTTCAAGGATGATATGGGCAGCCATGGAGCAAGGCAATCTGACCTGTTGTTCTTGGTCTTTCAAAAGAAAAACCATCCCCATGTGGAGCCACTGTTGGCTACCTATACCAATAGGTTTCATATTTCATGATTGGTTATGGAAGGTCCAAATTTGTTCTGCTTTGATGACTCAAAGATCACATATTTCCAAGAGAAACTCAATCTATGTTTATAGCTTGGTATGAGCTTCAAATTTTGATGGATGATTCAACAGCCTAATCTGGATCATTCCATGGTTTAAATTTGCAGTTGTAAAATAGAGAAAGGAGTCTGTCCAAACTGTTTAATCTTGGCAGACAAGTAGTTCAGGTAGAGAAGAAAGGCTCCCAACAGTTTAATCTGGGACCTTGGAAGAAATAAGGGTAGAAGTAGATAGCAAAAACAAAAGAAAAGCCAAAGAAAAGAAAAGGCAAGTAAGGGTCTGCAAGTCCAAGTGCACCCTCCAAGAAGAAATAAAAAATGCTAGGCAAGTAGCTGGGTAAGTAGTGGTGGTTGCAGAAGGGTTATCTTTACCATTGCAAATGTGTTAACTATGTTTACCAGAGCAAAGCCAATCAGTTGACAAGGTGTTCCTCTTCATCAAGTTGCAACAGAAAGCATGACTAACTTCCCTCTTCCCGTTTCATGTCATTTACTAACACCCCCTCATCAGCTGAGATTCATGGAAAAATTATGGTTTCATGGTGGTTCTTAATCTTTTAGAAGCCACATTTCTTGTCTAAAATCTTTTCATTTTGATCTACTCCCTAAACTAAGTGAGCTTCAAGTAAACTTAGTATTTTCTCCCTCCATTCACTTCCCCCATCCATATTAACATCTAATTCTACTATATAACTCCCCTATCTTACCTTTCCCCTACTAATATTAAACACCATGGTGTATAAATCCCAGCATTATCTACATATTCACCTTTTGGCATTATAGCCAAATAAAGGTCTAAGGGGACTCCAGTCCATCAGGGACTGTGATCAACCTTGTCTTGGATGTGCCCTAACCTCTGGTTATGAGTAGAAATCTTTCCCCTCAACCCTCACCATCCCTCTGCTTAAAAAAAACACACAAAACCCCTTTTTCTTGTATAAACCCTTGCAAAAAACCCGGAAAACCCAAAACACTACGAAAAACCCATTTTCCTATAGCCCTCCGCCCCAAATATTAAATTGAATATTATATTATGACGGCGGGACCCCCCCCAACCTGCTCGATCTGTCGAAGGGCCCGCCAGCCGTCAGATCTCCGCCGCCCAGATCTAACAGTGGGCGGTCATTTTCACTCCCCGACCTGCCGACCTTTAGCGTCCGGGGAAAGTGGTTTTGGCCGTCCCGTACAGGGGACGCGTGGCAGGCGGTGGGGTTGTTCGGAGCCCCCCTCCCCGTTACCGCCTTTGCCCAAAGGCGGTGCGGGGAACCCGCTTACCGCCACCCCTGTTACCACCCTCCCTCCTGCGTCATTGGCACGTCACCCTGACGTCACTTCACCGGTGCCCTCCTCAGCGTCCCGTGGCCCTCCACGCGGACCTGCCACTGTATCCGCCCGCCACCATGTCCTGCCACCCTGGCAGACACCTCCGCTGCCACGTCACCTCCGTACCCGGGTCCCGCCATGACGTCATGCTGACGTCATCGGCGGAAAAGCGCCAAATGCACACTTTTACCAAAATTAACGTTTTAAACGGCTAAATGAGCCGTTTTCGGTCATTTTCATGCAAAAGAGAAACTATCCGTTGCCAACAGCTGCCGCGAATTTTCTCAGCCAGCCATCAAATTCGACGATTCAACCGCTGAAAGTTCGGAATTCGACGGCACTAAGTCTCCACAGCCCGGCCCGCGAGCTTCCGAGTCGGTTTTTCCAGGTATTTTGCCAGTTTCCCACTTTGCCCCTGCATTCCAATTGTCTGTAAAAATCACCATTAAAGGACTGGTAAAACTACTTAATTCAGTTCTGCCTGATTACCTAAACTAAACCCAAGCAATCTGCACCATCCCTAAACCACAATTCGACACTGGAGCGATCAGTCCGCGGGCTAAAACTGTAAAATTGCCCCCGAGGTGCTCGGCATTGTTCCCTTTTGCCGAGTACAGTTCACCTGCTACTTAAGTCTTTATAGACTTGTCAAGCCAGTACTTCCACCTGCACAAATTCAGATTATAGCATGGCAGCCTCTACATCCTCTTCCCTCAGTGTAGCTCCATTAAATCAAACCAACAAAGAGTTGGAGGCCTTGCCATTCATTGACAAGGATTGTCTCATTGGGGAATTTGAGGGAGACAGGGACTTCTTGAAGACCTTCACTCAACTAAGGGAAGATTATAAGGATGGGCATGGTACACATGGGATATGGGAGTCAAACCTGCCCTATTACTGTCTCCCAGCTGTGAATGTTTTCCCTGAAATCATTCACCTATGTGCTGAACACTATGATGTCCAGCACAGAGCTGTCAATACTCCATCAGGGAGGATCCTCTTCTATGTAAATGCTGACTCCATCAACAAGATGTTACAGTTTGATCAGACAGAGTTGCTGATCCCGTTCTCCACAACTTATTTGCTGGAAACTGGTGATAAGATGACCAGTGAGGAGCTGCAAAAGGTCACCCGGAACTTCATGAGACCTGAATGCCAGCCTACAGGGCCACCTCCCTATCTGAGGGAGCACTTCGATGATATAGGCAGGCTATTACTAGACATGATAGCCTATGTATTGGGATACCAAAACAGTGAGCATGTGGATAAATCCATGCTAGTGTTGCTGTCTGCTTACAGCCCGCGTCAACCCCCTGCCCGAAAGTATAACTTTGCTAAGTTTATAGCCAATAAGATTCATGATCAATTAAGCAAAGTGGACAAACAGGGGGTCTTCAGATACTCAGCTTACATATACCATCTGTTCATGTTTCATCATTCTGAAGCCTTCCCATGTTACATCAGAAGGCTGGATAATAAAAGGGAGAGAAGATCTGTCATCTTCTGGACCTCAGTTTATCATAAAGTCACAAATTCACCCTATACCTACTGTGAATTTGTTGACCAGTTTGTGTATCCAGTCTCTTGCATGCTGATGAGGTCCCCCCCACCTAGAATATCTAATGAAATCAAGAAAGCTCTGCAACTCTCTAAAAAATATAAAATAGGTGACTGGTACCTATATGAACACCATACTGTATTCAGAGTTTATGGTTGTGAGCTCTGTCCATACAGGCTCCCCAAGTATGTACCTATGAGGTTGTTTGCCTTAGAGTATTACAGGCAATTAATTCAGTCAGACCTCACCCATTTCCACAGCTCCAAGAAAAAGGCCCACGTTAGTTTCAAAAATGAGTTGGGCCCCTTCATTATGAACAAGCAGGAAGGATGGGAGTCTGCAGACTTGATCCTCAAAGACAAATATAAGTTGTCCTATAGTTTTCGATGGGTCCCTTATGACCCTCAAGGTTTCATCACTGCTAGGAGAAATAAGTACAGACTCCTAGGTATTAAGCACTGCCACTATCCACACATAGAAAAGTATGCCAACTTGCAAGAATGGCAGCTGGACACTCTAGTGGAGAGTTTAACTGAAGAAGAAAGAATGCTTAAAAACATGAAAGAGCTTGAGAAGACTATTGACCTGGACTATGTGCAGCAGGTACCTTTCAGGCCGCCTCACTCAGTGGGAGAAGGGACCCCAGTGACAAGGACAGCACCACAGGCACCCTCTACATCGGCAGCAACAGTGGATAAAGGCAAAGGCATAATGGATGCAGAACATGAAACACTAAAAGAGAAGGCAGCCCCTTCAACTGAACAGCAAACTAAGCAGCAAAATGAGCTGCAGAGGGAGGAACAAACAGAGCAGCTAAAAGATCAAACTCCTCCTCCACAAACTTAGACTCCTACAGCACCTATTTTGCAAACCCCAGCCCATGAGGAGAGGGGTTCTAAAAGAGAAAGAGAAGAGTCCACTCCTATTAGTGGACCTTCCCATCAGCCAGAGGCCAAAAGACAAAGGGCAGATTCCCCTGAGGTGGAAGACATTACTGAAGATGTCTTAAACAGCACAGGAAAGGACAGGGAGGGAAGCCAACATACAGGGACAAGCTCCTTTCAGCAGGAGCAGACTTTACAGCTTGGTTTGGAGGTGTCATCCTCATCTCACCAAAGCCAGAAGCCTAAAGGCACTAAGGCTTCTTTTAAACAGATCAAGGCAGCAAATGAGTTATTAAGGGCTGAGGTTTACAAACAGTTCATAGATGCTACACCAGCCCAGCAGGAAAGATTGATGTCGGTCTATGACTTCAAGGAAGAAAAAATGATATTCAGCCATTTCAAACCCAAGGGGCCACAGCCAATGACAACTGCAGATTTTATCAAAACAAGGGTGGAGGTCCTAGCTAAAAACATACATCCTATGGACCAGATTGAACTCCACAAGCAGACTGGGGAGATGGTCTATGCCACATTGGTAGAGAAGGCCACACTGGCCCATGAGCTGAAAGATTCCTTGAAGAACACAAACACTCAGCTTGATTTTGAGAGGATGTCCTCTAAGGCCAAGGACAATAGAATAAAGTCTCTGGAGGAGATTATTATTGATCTAGGGCATGATCCTAGTGATCCAACAGGTATAAAGGCCCTCATAAAGAAGAAAGATGATGATCTGAATGCCATGAAGAAGAGGTTGGGGTTGTTACCTACAGAACACCCTCAGACAGCAGAACTACAAAAAGAAAAACAGCTTGATGAACAACTTGACCTCCTTCTACAGCAAGATCAGAGGATCAAAGAATTGGAGAAAGAGCTGGAAGGAACGCTGCAAGAAAAACAGGGAGAATCTACACTCCAGGCTCCTCCAACAGCTTCAGCAACAACAACAACTTCAGGGGCAACAGTGGCCCCTACAACAGAAGCAGCAGGCACAACAGCAGCTCCAGATGCCCACCCGAGTGTAGAAGAATTGACCAAGGCTGTCAAGGAAATGGAGCTCCAGGCAGATGAGATAAAGAAAGCAAAGGACAAATTGGCAGAGATGGATGCCAAGTATGACAAATCAAAGGTAACTATAGTAGAACAGGGCAGAGAAATTAAGGCCCTAAAGGATAAAATAAAGGCCCTGGAAAAAGAGCTCAATCTGGAAAATACCATGGCCGACATAAAAAGAATTTTGTGGGGTAAGATTACCCAAGCTATCACCAAACAATGGAAATCCATCAAAACGATCCATGAGTACATGGATTTAGTTTGCCAAGCACAAACATAAATCCAGAGGGCCAAAACAGTGCTAGGAAACAGACCTGAGCAGGCAAACCACCTGATAGATTTTTTGAACAGGCAAGACAAAGAGGAGCTGGCAGCCATTGGCATCGTCAACAGAACAGAGGCCATCCTCACAGCTAAAAAGGTGCTAACTCTCAGAAGTTACGTACAGACTGTAGAAAGAAAATGCTATGAAATACAGACTGAGGTGGAGGAGTATAAACTCAAAATGGGAATGCTGCAAGCAAGGGGATTGCCTGGCCTGCTGAACAGCAAAGGGAAATTGATCACCAAAGATCAATTCACCAACAAGATGGCCAATTACATTGAAAATCAAATCGTTGCATCGGGCAGTACCACTGAGCAAACAGGGCCTACAACAGGGCAGAGCTTGTACACAAAACTGGAAGGCCTATTCTTCATTGAGAATGAGGCAAATCATCTGTTTGAAACCCCCCCTAACTTTTGGCGGTATACAGAGGCTGATGAGACCTTAATAAAAATTTGGAGGCATTAGATGCCAAAGGAAGATTGGTGGCAAGCAATGCTTCAGATTCTGCCACGGTAGCTCCAGCTGCTTGGTCACTGCCAGCTCCAGGTCACTAGAAGACAAAACAGCGAAAAAGGGGTTAGTATCTAGAAGCGGCCAAAAGTGACTCATCACATATGCGATGACAGCCATCCAAGTTTTGAACAGCACATCTCCAACCGACTCCAACAGTCATAAAGACCAAAATATCTTCTGACTTCTGACAGCTAAAGAAAAAAGGAGTCACTGCTGCATTCACTCCTTCAGCTACTAAATTTCTGAGATTAGCATATCATGAATGAGGCAATAACTCATCTTCATTGATATTTTGATGTAAATTTTTGTATATATACTCCCCTTAGTAACGCATAAGGGGTTGGTAATTTTTACTCTGAGGCATGTATACTCTGTATTTTCAGAAAAGTATAATACAAAGAGCAATTTCAGCTCAGTGATTTCCTGGAACTCTGGTGTATTGTTGATGATCTAAGTGCTGTTGCAGAATCCCTGTGTTGTCTGGTGGAATGATATGTTTTCTTTAAACTCTGTTCTGTTTCCCTATGTTATTTCATTTTCACGTTTTCATCATATCTAGCAATAAAGAAAAAGAATAGTTCAGGACATGTTATTCACACCCTGTGCTCAATCTGAGATTGCTGTAAATGTTTTCTTCAGGATTAAAACGGACATGAAATTCTTAAATGCTCATGTTATATTTAATTCCATGTTGTGACTATTATCTAGAAATTCTTCAATGCTTCCAGGTAACAATTACTTTCATTCATATCAGTTTATAGAAAGATCCTTAAGTGCCTTTCTTATCCTGAACATATCACACCTCAGCTCAAATTCAAAGCGTTATTTCCCAGACAATTAGCCTGCTCTGCAGTTTTCATTTCAGGATCAAAACAATACACCAAACCCAAAGGACCTCTGACTCCATTGCCCAATGTTATATAAGATTTGATAAGAGCATGCAAGTTTTGACTGAAACTTTTTCCAACCAAACAAATAAACCAAATTTGAACTTAACAGCTAGCCTAAAACACCAACAGAATAGAGACAAATCATAAAGAGAGAGCCCTCTCTGATTACAGTTTGGCTAGAAACTGTGATCCAAAGACTGGTTAGTGGTTACCCCGGCCGTATTCCCTTGGGAGTCATAGGGAACAACCTGGGTGTTAACAGAAGACTCTTCTTTTATTGTGACTTTCTTTTCAACCTTTGCTCTAGCTCTCTTAACAAGCAGATTTGCTTCAACGCTGACTGCAATCTTCTGCATGTCTTCCAAAGTAGCCAAATCTCTTTCTCTTAATTGATAGGCCATATCAGTATCAAAACCATCCGGAAACTTAAACAGGGCTAGCCCCATGGGTGGCTTTATATGATCAGGAATAACATTGTAAACTGAATTGAATCTAATACAGTAATCTTGAACAGACTCACCAACATTCCGCTTGATGTGCTCATATTCGGAAAGGATCTGAAGAGGATTTTCTTCACTTCCCAGCGGTATAAGAATTGTCTCTGTAGATTGGCCAAATTAGTGATGCTTGCATCAGGCAAAGCCCTGAACCATTTCCTTACTTCACCACCAAATGTTTGTACAAACAGTCTCATTGTCACATTTTCTGCATCAATCTCATGAAGGTCAAATAAGTCTGCCATCCTATCCACATGTTGTTGAGCTGTAATGCCTTGAGGAGTGCCATCAAACAGTGGAATTTTGATTTGATAATCGGCAGGCATATCATCCAAATTTTGAGGCAGTACAAGAGGTGCAAAATGAGAAGCCATTGCTCTTGGTGGATTGCAATTGGCCTTGGGGATGTTGGGGGAGTGGGTGCAGTTGATGTATGGGGAGTATGAGGAGGTGTGTGTGGAGGCGAAGCAATCTTGGAGATTTGAGGAGTAGAAGGAGTGGATGGAGGCAACACTTATGCATATTTTTTATCAGAAACAGTAGGCTGCACAGGAATGGTAGGAATGAAAGGAGGTTCGGTGGGAATTCTTGAGCTAGATGCAATTGCAGATGACCCAAGGGTTGCAGAAGCAGTCTCTAAGAAATCAGCAATATTAGAAGCCACAATTGAAGTCTGGAGCTGATTCAAGATATAATCATCAATGGATTTATTGGCCCTTTCAGTTTCAAGATTTCTAATAAACTCAGGATTTAAGGCAGTTGAAGCGACAACACTTTTGGACTTGGTTTCAAACAAAGACAACTCGAACTGCTCATCAAACTCAAGATCCTCGAGATACTCAAAGCCAACAAGACACGATTGAGCTTTGAACACGGGAATCACAGAACTTCCTTGGCGAAGGATTCTCAGAATAAGATTGGGATTTTCGTACACAAGAGGGGGATCAGGATCTGAATTTGCTCTAGTATGTCTTCTGGAAGCCAGTGTGCTATTATTTCCAAGAAATCAAATGGACATTAACAACTTGTTCAGCCTATCAAATCCTAAACTTATCATCCAAAAGCTTAGAATTATCAGATGTACTGGGGTGATCTGCAAGTTAGATATTCCGTTTATAAGACTAGACCAGAGATTGACTGAAGTAGCGTTTATCTACTTGCGCTAATGCAAAGCAAAAGCGTTTTGAAGGCTACCTGGCTAATCTTCAGGCTCCGTTTGTAGTTTATAAAACGAAGAACACTAACAAACAAACAATTTATTCCCCAGTATGGTCGCCACTATGTTAGTGCCTAAATCTACCTTAGGTTGAGGAAGGTAGGATCCAGGGCCAACATCAAACCACACTTAACCTAGTAGCTAGCCCTACCAGGTTGGGAGAGGGCTCTCTCCGGGTCAATCTCAGCAAATTATGATCGATGAGGGCTTGAGATGACTAATAGAAATACTGATCTTAGGCTAGGTATATGTGCAAGAGAGTTTGATTGAATAAAATGATGTTTTTGTTGGCTCAGATGGAAAGGTAGATTTTTGGTGCGGGGATTGAGGCTCAGTCTTGTAGAGGTCTCAATGGGCAAGGTAGGAAATTTATTTTGGCACTTCAAATCGAATGCGATGGAGGGATTAGACAAGTGAGGAGTTGAAAAGGGCAAGAGCAACCATGGATCCTCTCCAAACAGCTAAAAACATTAAGAAACTAAGTCAAACCTCAAGTAGAGCATTGCAATTTCAATGGATTCTACTTACACTCTTATTTGTTTAGTTAAGAAGAAACAAGATAGAGAATGGCATACATAACACATAAGAAAATTCACAATTACAAAAGAAAGCATTGTACCAAGACAATTTTCCACATGGATCCCAAAGAGTGCTGCAAACCCTCGTCTCAATTCCTTAGCCAAAATGCTGATATGAATGTACAATGAAGCTCAAGGCTTTCACAAAAGTCCAACCATGCTAATGACTGAAAAACAACATAATATAGACAATCCATAACTCATCCTAGCCTCTAGGGGTCGAGCTCACATGTTTAGGAGTTGTTTCAACCAATTCTAAACTGAGAACTAGAAATTAGGCAAGAGAAAAGCATGCCTCTAGAAACGAGGGAACTGATTCATTGAGTTTCAAACAACTTTTCAACTGATGAATCTACCTCCATAAGTGAAACTTTGACATATTTACATCATGATCCATTCATGTACATTTAATTACATCACAAATTTTCCATTAAGAAAGTAAAAAAAGTCAAACTGGCCAAAGCGGGACGAAAAACAAAGCAATACTTGGTCAAGCTGGCAATTTTTCCTCTATGCGCCGCGCCTGATTCTCTATGCGTAGCGCCTGTTTGGACCCACTTTTGGAGGCCTTCCTGGTGTCCAAATTAGCTCCAAGTGTGCTTGTTGGAAAGGTATGCCTGTCTACTTTCCAACCCAAGAGGAATTTTCCAATTTGGCCTCCATTTACGCCCCCCCCCCCCACCCGCCTAAAAGTCAGTTCTCCCAACACTGCTTTCTGTGTGTCAAAATAGGGGTAGTGAGGTCATTTTTTGAGTGTTTTTGACCTTTTTGAGAGCTTAGAACCTGTCCAAATTTCTTGGACATTGGTAGGAAAACATATTTTTCCATGCCAAATCCAAAAATGCTGAGTTTTTGTGATTTAGAGGCTCCTAGCAAAAGCGAGCGCCACGTGACGCGGTGCATAGGGCAGAAATCCTGTTTTTTGTGCCAAAATTTTCAAAAATGAAAAAATTGCCCCAATTTTTTTGAAATTTGGGCTGAGTCTTCTTCATCAAACATTGTGTTGGTCCAAGGAAGCCTCAACCAATATATGAAGTCCTTCATGCTCTTTTTGCCTCCTTGATGCTCTCTTCAACTTTGCCTTTAAGCTCCTGATTCTAGCTTGGCACACCATGTTTCTCGACAAGTAATGATATGAGAGGTTTCTAAGCATGTTATTCTCATTGATGGCCTTTTCTAGCTTCCTATCCAAGTGGATGTTGACTCTTTCAAGCCATGACTCCCTATCGGCATTAACCTCTTGTTCAAGTGAAGTGAGCTCCACCCTCCTCCTTTGGGCAGCTTGGCGATTCTCCCGAATGTTTTGCAACTCCATAATCACTTGCTGGTCTTCAAGCTGCTTATTCCTTTGCTCTAGGTACTGTATTGTCCATTGGGCTCTATCCAAGTTGATGGACAAGGCATCAATGTCTGCCTGCTACTCTTGAATGATTTCTTTGAGATTTGTGCTTTGTGGGCCCATATCAGTATCATCACCCTCAATGAGAATGAAATCAGTCTCATGCTCACTTGATGGTCCTTCCTCCTGTAGTGGCCTCTTACATTTGTCCTAAACCTATTGTGTTGATGACGAAAGCGAGGCCCCTTCCACCCCAGGTGGAGATAACACTCGCTTAGCTGCTGCAAACAACCGTCTAGTGCCCTTCTGATAGGTGATAAACATCGGCATGCTAGCGGTCTGTGTCTCATGACCCTCATGCTGATAAGAAGGTCCTCTTGTCTCACGTAAAGCCTCTGAAGGTCCCTGAGGAGCTGTGAAAAACTCACGAGAGATGAAATTCTCCCAAGTAATGCCCTGTATGCCAAGCTGATGAATGACCACAATTTTAATGAGAGCAAAATGGAAAATACTATTGAACTGCTGATGAGGAGTCTTGTGCTGCACTAGGGTGGTCATCTTCTCTATGTTTCGGCACATGAAGTAAGGGATGTTCATCATCCTTACCCTGGTAAAATGCATCAGCAGCCTGATATGATAAGCATATAAACGGGAAAACCGGCCCTCACAGCTGAAATACCTCATAATCAATTTCATCAAAGGAGCATAAGAATCTTTGAGGTACCGGAAAGGAAACACCCTCCTGAGTTGTCTCAAATAGCCGAGTTTGATGTACGGTTCATAATGCTGCCGGTCAATTTGCTGCCTCTTGTTCCATTGCTCTCCAATGTTAGGAATACCGGTTGCTAGTGAAATGGATTCTGGTGTTAATGTGAAAGTGACACCAGCTAGAGTGGCTTGACCATCATGTAAATGCAGCACAAACATACGAGCCAACTCATGATGAAATTGAATGCTAGCAACCTTCTCATAAAATTCATAGCAGAATTGGTGTTGAAAATAAGTGATGGCAAGAGGGCAGGCCTGTAATTCAGCAAGAGTGGTTGGTTCTTCTCCAATATGTTTGCCACCTCTGTGAGGCCTGCTAGGTGCATTACCTCTGTAGGTGAGTCACTGTGGGTCTCCTCTTCATAATCATATGAAGGATTAGATGTCATGTCTGCTAGTGGATGAACTGGTTTGGAGTTGTCTTGATGAGAAATAGGTGGGCTGTGATGTGTTTTGACTTTTGCCACCAAGGGAAACAGTGATATGAGGGACTGTGGAGGGCGAAAATAGTGAGGGATTTAGGGACTGTTAGGATAGGATTTAATTAGGGAATTAGGGAACTAGGGAATGATTTAGGAGTTTTTGTATAGGACTAGGGTTTGGGAGTTTGTGTTTGAGATTTTTGGAAATGGGAATTGGGGTATGGGATTAGTGAATTTAGAGGTATGTGAATGTAGGGAATAGGAAAATCAAGGGAAAAAATGAAGTTAGGGAGTGTGAGGTGGGGGGAATAACTTGGCAGCCAAATAGTCAATACAAAACCCTAGCATTGTTTTCTTTGGTAGGGTTTGATTTCCTTATTCAACACCATAAGACAACCACCATCAAACAAGCACCAACATGGGATGAAAAGCAATGATGGAAGCCCAACTTACTTGTACAAGTGCAGATCCAAGCATACTAGGGCGATTTGGAGCCATTTGTTGAAGGTTTCGGGCTTGCTGGGTGTATGCGCCGTGCATCAAACCCAGCGCCCCGTGCTAGTAATATGCGCCGCACCCGAGTTAATTTGCACTGGAGGTTGCGGTTCTATGCGTCGTGTCGTCTATGTGCGCCGCACCACCTGCCCAGTGCGTCGCGCCCCTTTTTTTTGCCGATTTTCACCAATTCCTCTCACATGCTTGCCAACACGACCTTGCCTTGCTTCCACTTTGTCTTGGAGTGCAAATGAACTTTTCAAATGAAGAAATGACTTGTATATGGAGCTTTTAAATTTTTGGCTCATAAAACCCATTTTTACAATGTTTTAAAAATGACTTTGTTTTTTACTATGTTTTGAGCTTTTTCACTTTATCAGAACTTGTGATGGATTGAATGACATGTGCTTTTTTTGTTTTGCAGGTGGTTGGAGCTACTGGGGCTAGGTAAAGAGACCAAGGTTACAGGTGGAATGATTTACATATGAAGAAAATCAAATTACATAAATTTGTACCATAAAAGAAAAAATACTTTGTTTTTCCTCAAAACAAAGTTTTGAGGAAAGACACATCTCTGAGCACTTGATGATGAAATTTATTGATTCTGGAACCTCCTCATGTGCCTGCTGGTTGTTATTGGACACTTTGGAACACCTTTTGATGAAACCGTAGACCTAGATGAAAATGAAACCCTAAATAAAAACCCTTGCAATCTTTAAGACAAAAGATGATTGTATATGCTTTGTAATGAACAAACATGAGCCAGCAGGTAGATAACATGAGGGAAACTATAGGAAAGCCACTACCGTCAGATGATCCATGCGCCTAATGGAATGCAGCTGACTGAGCGAGACACTTAATATGCAATGCAACAAGAGGATTCGATCTCTGATGGAGGGATGAAGATACCGACACTAACATAACATTATGCTCATACATTTTGTTAAACACTTGGCGCACTTCATTGACACTTCCACATTTAGCATACATGTTGATGAGATTGTTTTCTACAAATACATTTGGCTCTAACCCACTTTTTATCATATGGGTATGGATCCACTTACCCTCTGCCAAGGCTTTTGTGTCAACACATCCCTACAAGAGACTAGCATAGGTGACATACCCTACCTGAAGGTCCCCACACTACAAAAGCTTCATGGCCTCCTTTCTCAGCCTCACCCAAGCGCCCAGAAAGGCCAAGAAGGTCAATAATGCAGGCATAGTGGTATGTTTTTGGGGATGATACAATGATCTCGAGTCATAGATTCAAAGTATAAACATTCAATGTTCTAGACCATATTTGGTCATATTTATTAACAAATTTTGCCTAAATCCAGTTAGAAATTGTTAGAATTGCAGCTTTCAGCTATTAAATCCACACAGTTCCAGTATTTCAGGGGTTTTTCATGGAGCCAAATCTATTTATGCATTCAAAAAGAAAACCTACAATTTCAAGAACAATTGTATAGCCAAATTCCAGTGATGATTGCCAGAAATAGTCAGACAGAACTTGTAGACTAGAGTGATTGTTAGGTAGCTAAAACCAACATGAGCATTGGGCAAAACATTGTAGAGCCTCTACTTTTTTTAATTGACCTCTAGGGTATGTGCAAAGTTGTTTTAGTGTTAATCTGAAACTCTTGAATGAAATAGAAAATATTATGTCATCTCTGGGTATAAATTCAGCACATTTGTCTTTATTTATACTTTAGCATTCCAATCCTAGTAAATATATTTATAGTTTGTTGATAAAAATAAGTTTTTATATAGATGAAATGCTCATTATAGGACCCAAATACATCTATGAGTTTTAAAATAAATGATACTGAATTAGGCTTCTCTGGTTTTTGAATGCCATATGCAAACTCTAAAAATATTTATCCTTACCGACTGTCCATACACCAAAAACCACGTAACCCTAGACTAACAGAGCATTGTCTAAGCAAAGCATGATTCATGTATATGCCTTATGTGTGACAGAAATGCCATTTGTCATATAACATCACAAGAAACTTATTCAGCCACTCTACATGAACGGTTCCTTCACACTACACTTGTTAAGGGTTGAACTTCATCAACAACATTTGGAACAACTTTTCTATTACAATTGGGGGATAGGGGATCCTTATAATCTTGTCCATCTTAATATCTAAACAGGCATGCATTTTCTTTAAAAATTCAAAATTTCCTGCTCTTCCTTCTCAGGCATGCCAGGAGGGAGAATTTGCTTACGCTTCCTTAGGCATTGAGAAAAATTGACAAAGCATCATACAAAACATGATTTCATTCTGTTGTTTCTTCTTTTCTGTAGACTTTGATTAAACTTTAGATGAGTTGGAACAGTTTAAGAAACACTATTATGCTTAAATAAATTTGAGCAGAAAGGTTTAGTAGGTGAACAAAATGAAAATGAAAAATTTTCTGTAGGAGAGAAACATCAGACCTAAGCTCAAGCAGATCCTTAGATCACATTGTTCTACAAACTTCTAACATGTTGATTTGGAGAGACCCCAAGGTCACTAGGACTACTATTAGCAAAATCTTAAATAGATAGACTATGATGTTGTTATGATACAAAATTTGCAAGTGGTCCAACTTACATTTGATCCTTGAGCTTCAAAGCACAAATTGAAAAAAACACCGCCCTAGAAGTTTAAAGATGCTTTTTTAATGCCCATGAGAACAAAAAAAATAGAGCTACATAATTTTGAGAGATACAACCTAAAGGGGAATATCATTTTTCCTCTCGATTGAACCCTGGTCAATTTTACAAAGAAATTCATTCAACCACCAATTACAAGACAATTTTACATTCTTAACTACATTCTGATTTGAAGCTTCTACTTCCCATACTAGCGATCTGGCTTTAACAGGGTTAATGTATGGCAGCACTAGCAAAAAGACTCACTGCAACATGACCCAACATTGCGAATAAAAAACAAACAAAAGTGCAATGACACATCAACATTTCCAACCATATATACCCAAAACAAATCACATTAATAGAGAAATTCAATGAGCTGATTAATAGAATCTTTTCGTTTAGTAATTTGGAAACCAATTTAGAATTCATTTGGCTAGTCTCCCAGTAGTCGAATCCATCGTAGACTTTAAAAATGGCGGGTATGTGCGCAGGGGCCTCCTAAAAATTGCAAAAATGAACCTGCCTATCTGTCGCTTGGGTGGTGAGCTGCAGAGCCCGGGAGTGAGTTTTCTGGTGAGTTGCAGGTGCCAAGTCGAGCCCGGGAGTGAGTTTTTGTTAGGATATTCTGACACATAGGAAATAGTTAAGTACAACTTGGTCTAGTATAGAGTTAGGTATAGAGTTAGGTAAAGTGTGTTTCTTTACCTTGTACATTTTGTAACTTACAATCCGACGGTCACGATATGTAGTGATCCGACGGTTCATTCTCTCCTCGGTATTACTAACACTTGATCCGTGGCTTGACACCCGATTGGTCCATGATTTCTATTTAAAGCGCATGGAGGGTCATTTGTAGGATAATCGGTCTATGAGAGAAGCTTATGTAAATTTTCATTCTTTTATTAATAAATTGCCTGAAGTGGCCACGTTGGCTCAGGCCGTGGACTGTTTCCCTCTTTGAGGGTTTTAACCACATCAAAAATACTGGTGTATTGATCTACGATCTGGTTGTGAGCGGTGTCCTTTGGTGTTTTGTTTGAGGAACTTACCCTGTAAATTCCTACATGGTATCAAAGCGACTCTGTGCGATCTGGGCAAATCAGAAACAGAAAGGAAGGATTTTTCTCATGCGTATGCTCTTTTCCCTGCGCCTTAGTGTGATCTCGGAAAATCAGAAACATTGAGGAAAATATTTAGTTTCCAGCTAAAGCTAAATTTGAGCCGCAAGGTTCATTTTTGAAAATATTTAGTTTTTCAGCTAAAGCTAACTTCGAGCCGTAAGGTTCGTTTTCTTTGCATGTCCGTGTTGGGTTTTTTGTTTTTTGTTTCGTAGGGAAAAAGAGCTTCCTCAAAGCAAGCACGCAACCCAAAGCACACCCCCGCTCTCTCTCTCTCTCTCTCTCTCTCTCAAATTTTGGGTTCAAATCTCCTTTTTGTGAGGGCAGATTTTTCATTTTCGCACATTCCCGCACTTCGTCGGCATCTTCAACAACTTTTTTTCCAAAAGCCATAACTTCTTCATCCGGAAGCCGTTTTTTTTAAACCAGCCTAATTTTTCAAGATCTATCCATTGGAACACTTAGTTTCAGCATCTTTAGCTTGAGTTTCCGTTGAAATGGAAATTCAATACCAAGTTACCCTTGACAGCACCAACTACTTCCAATGGTTGTCCTACATTGAGGATTTACTTAGAAGTAAAGGTCTCTACAGAATAGCCTCAGGCCAAGAAAAGAAACCGAAGGATGAAGATAAGGCTGCTAAATGGGAAAATAGGCAAGATCAAGCACGTGGATTGATAGGGATGTCTATTTCTCCAGATCTTAGATTCCATATTGCAGAACTTGATACTCATGATGAAGCAATGAAACAAATCAATAAAGTTTTTGGGATTAAAAATGAACTTAGAGCCCATCAACTTGAAAATGAGTTGCTTACATTGGACCCTAATAATTTTTCTTGCATTGAAGATTTCTTGTCCAAGTTCAAGACCCTTAGATATCTCTTGGAAGGTGTTAAGGTTAAGAAAGAAGATAGTAACCTTATCTATTCCATTCTTACTAAGTTGGGACCAGCCTACTCTGTGTTTGTTTCCACCTTCCATTCTACAAGAGAAGCCTTCATTTCTCAAGGAACAGACTACAAGTCCCCTTCCTTTGACTCTTTTTGTGATTCTTTAATAAGAGAACAAGAAAAACTCTTACACCTTGGTCTTCTTAATCTTGGAAACTCTTCCAAGAAAGCGTTAGCCGCCCAGTAGCAACCAAATTCAAAGAATCGTAAGAAGTCATATCCTAAAAAGAATGGTCCTAAACCAAACAAGGGTCCTAAGCAATCTCAGCCTCAAAATGAAAAATCATTTCAACAAAATGATAAGACAAATAAAAACAAATGGAAGAAGATTGATAGACATTGCAACTTTTGTAATCAAGATGGTCACTTAGAATCCAAATGCTTTAAGAAGATGGAAGCCTTGGAAATAGCGATGAAGAAACATAACATCCATTTGGAGCATTCTTCAACTTCAACTTCATCTTCACGAATGGCACTTTCTGCATGTGGTTGTCAATCATCTCGGTCTGGTTATGCATTAAATGTATCTTCTTCTTCTCATTCTCATGAGTGGCTCATTGATTCTGGAGCTTCTTATCACATGGCCAAAAACAAAGCCATGTTTTCTTCTTTAAATGATTTTAACACCAAAAATATATATGTTGGTGATGATAGATCTCTTAGTGTTGTAGGGACTGGAAGTGTTCATCTAGACAATGGTCAGTTTAATGATGTATTATGTGTTCCAACCTTATCCTGCAACCTTCTATCTGTATATCAGATAAATCATTCAGCTGAAGGTAAAATCGTTGAATTTTCACCTCATGATCTTGTAATCAAGGACCTAAGAGATCCTAAACAGATTTTAGCTACTGGCATTGTTGATGATTCTACAAGGTTGTATAAGTTTCACAGCTTTGGGTCATCAAATCTTCCCTCAGTATTTGTTGCTCATAACGATGAAGTGAGAAAACTTTGGCATGAGCGATTTGGTCACTTAAACTATCACTCCCTTCAGCATCTATGTAAAGAAAATATGGTGATAGGTCTTCCTATGGTATCTTGCAGAGATGGTGTTTGTTTCGGATGTGTACTTGGAAAACATCATCGGGACAGTTTTGAAAACATGCCTCTTGGCACGCCTCAGCCCCTTTACAACTTGTGCATAGTGATTTATGTGGTCCACTTCCAGTTGTTTCCTTATCTGGCTGCAAGTATTTATTAACTTTCATTGATGATTTCTCCAGACGCACTTGGGTATACTTCTTAAAACTCAAGAATGAAGTATTTAACACATTTTTGGCCTTCAAGGCCTTTGTTGAAAAACAATCTAGACATCAAATTCTTAAGCTAAGATCTGATAATGGCGGAGAATATGTTAAAAACACATTCATCAACTATTGCACTGAGAATGGAATTCAAATGCAACATATTGTTCCATATACTCCACAAAAAAATGGTGTAGCTAAAAGGAAGAATCGCACCTTAAAAGAAATGGCTAATTGTATGCTACAATCTAAAGGACTTGGTCTTAGTTTCTAAAGGTCCTTATCAGTCACTAACGTACCTGGGCATGGTGGTAGTTAGTTATATATGAGCATGTAGTAGTTTAGGTTCAGTATGGCGTAATGACATATATAATGATAGTGATTTCCTAGCTAGAGAGAGAGAAGAAAGACCAGTCTATGAGCATGCGGTAGTTGCGGCTTCATAAAATAGAGAAGTGGATCCGTCATCGAGTGGATCCAGTGGGAGTGGTGGACCCGTCTCCATCTCCGTCCTCCGTATCCGTCTCCATCGAGAGGATGCGTAAGCAGGCTCGACTGATAAGGAGAGGACCCTCACCATATGAATAGTGAGTGACCCCTAAATAATATAGGGCGATGGCGGCCTTGACAGTCGAGTGTGCTAACGCACCTTGGGCAGAAGCAATTAACTGTGCAAATTACATAATAAATCGCACTCCTACTAAGGCTTTAAAGAATATCACTCCAGAAGAAGCATGGAGCTCAATCAAACCAGATGTAAGTCACTTTCGTGTTTTTGGAAGTGAAGCATGGGCCCATATTCAAGATGAAAAGCATAAAGCTTTAGAACCTAAGAGTGAAAAATGTACTTTTGTTGGATATTCTGAAGATGTCAAAGGCTATAGACTTATTCCATTTAAGTCCAAATATGTTATCATTAGAAGAGATGTAAAATTTGATGAAAATATATCGGCCTGTGAGCCTAGTCCGGCGGATGTGCCACCTCTCCCTACTTTTGAAAACATTTCTTCTTCAGATGATGAGAGTGAGGATGATAATCCTCCCCCACCATCTCAGGATCCTCCTTCAGCTCCTCAGATTCCAAAATGGGTTTGTGCTACTCGAGATGCAGCAGGTGATCTTGCCGGTGATCCTACAGATCAGCGACGCACACGTTCTCAGTTTGACAGAGCCTCTTCTTTACTGGCTCAAGCTCCATTAAATGAACAGGCAACATGGGATGGACCCATGTTGGCCCCGGATTCCCCAAAAAACATCGTTTAGGGCCTCAAAACGGCTCCGGAAGTTCAGGACCCGAAAAACTGCTAAAAATAGTAAGTTGTGCTACAATTAAGGAAACTGAAAATGCTGAGAAAGACAATGGTGGGGGTCCAGGTGGACTTGGCAGGTGGCCACCAATATCCACCTGGATCATTCCTCCACCCTTAGGAAGCAATGGTCCCCATTGTGTTGAGCTCCTCCATGAGATGAGGAAAATTTTGCTGAACTTGTTCCCTAGTGAGCCACTTGCCCTGCTGAAGGAGTTGGCCTGCTTTGACAACTCGATATAGTTAGATATTCTGTTGGCGAGTGTTCTTAATCTGTGTGTCCATGATCCGATCAGTTGCAGCTTGTTCCATGTAATCTGGATTTAACTCTGTGGGTTTGAGTTGTTCTACAATGTCGGATGTGTCTAGCAATGGTGGAAAGTATGGCCGAAGGCTGTCCACATTGAACACTGGGTGCAGGCCAAGGAATGGGGGAATGCTGAGCTCAAATGCATTGTCTCCCATAGCCTTAGTAATGCTGTAAGGACCATATCAGAGTGGTCTCAATTTCCGATAGGCTCCAGTAATGCGTTCCTTTTGCAAATGCAACCAGACTTTGTCGCCCACCTGAAACTTGTGTGGCACCCGATGATGATCATGTTGCTACTTGTACTTGGCATTTGATTTCTCAAGAATGTCATGGACCTACTGGCGAATATGTTGGATGCGCTCAATGAAGCTGGTGGCCTTATCTGTTTCGGACTGGACATGAGCTGAATTCATGTGAGTAGCTGCAAGTGGCATGGCCACATCAATGGGGCATAGTGGCTGGAATCCCAAACCCACCTGAAAAGGGCTATGGCCAGTGGAGCTGTGAAGAGCTCGGTTGTAGCTGTGTTGAACATAGGGGAGGCTCTCGTCCCATGTGCGTGGATGCTTTGATTTATACATGCGCAGAATGTGCACAATCATCCTATTGACAACCTCTGTCTGGCCATCAGTTTGAGGATGGAAGGCTGTGGACTTCGTGAGTTTGGTGTCCAGCATTGACTAGAGACTGGACCAAAATGTGCTGAGAAACCGACTATCCCGATCTGAGATGATAGACTGTGGGATCCCAAAGTGTACCCACACTCGTTCAAAGAAGATTTTAGCAGTGGCTTCTGCTGTGATATTCTTCTTGCAGGCCACCATAATGGCCATCTTCGAGAACCTGTCGACGACCACAAAAACACAGTCATTTCCATGCTTAGTGGAAGGAAGGCCTGACATGTAATCCATGGAGATAGATTCCCAAGGTCGACTAGGGGTAGGCAACGGGGTATAGAGGCCGTGCTTCTTAATGGTCGGTTTGGCAATGGCAGAGGAAGTACATGATCGGATGTACTTCCCAACATCATGTCGAAGATTCGGCCAATAGAAATAATTTTGCAGTACTGCCACTATTTTCTCAACCACGAAATGCCCAGCAGCCCGACTGTAATGTACTTCCCAAATCATCTTGGCACGCTCGCTTCAAGGAACACAAAGGTGACCGAGGTGGCATAATAGGGCATCCTGGAGGTGAAAATCTGTAACATGCCGACCCTCCAAGAGTGTCTGGTATGTGTGGCCGAATTTTGGGTCGCTTTTGTAGAGAAGTGGCCAATCAGAAGTCTCATGCCCACAAGAGTTGAGCACGGTGGTTAACGCCATGATCGGTGGTCGACTGAGGCAATCTGCAACATTATTGGTGCTGCCCTTCTTATACTTGATATTCAAGTGGAACTGTTGCAGGTATGTAGACCACTTCTGATGGCGATCATTCTGCAACTTCCCTTGGGTCTGTATGAACTGCAGGGGTCGGTGGTCTATGTGGATGACCGTTTCCTTCCCCAAAATGTAATTCTTCCATTGTCGGCAAGCCTGTACAATGGAATACATCTCTTTGTCATAAGTGGGGTACTTCTGGACTGTGTCTCAAAGTGTTTCACTGTGATATGCCACTGGATGTCCATGTTGAGTAAGGACTGCCCCAATAGCATAGTCAGAGGCATCTGTCTCGACCTCAAATGGTTGTTGTAAATCTGGTAACGCGAGCACTGGTGCTGTGCAGAGGCGATCCTTCAACTCCATGAATGCCTTTTGTTGATATTCAGACCAAAAGAATTTTGCTTTCGCCCCTCCCTTGGTGACTTGACTCAAGGGCCAAGAAATATGAGAAAACCCCAACACAAACCTGCGGTAGAAGTTGGCAAGACCTAGAAAGTTGCAGAGCTCTGTTAGAGTGGTTGGAGAGGGCCAATCCCCAATGACTTGGATCTTGGTTGGATCAACATGCACCCCCTGTTCATCAATGATGTATCCCAGATACTAAACCTGGGTCATGCCAAAAGTGCATTTCTCCAAATTGGCACATAGCTTGTGTTGCCGCAGTGTTTGGAGAACCTGTCGGATGTGGTGGAGGTGCTCTTCCCAACTCTGGCTGAAGATCAGAATTTCATCCAAGTATACTACTACAAAGGAGTTGGTGAATGGCCGCAAGATGTCATCCATTAGCCTCATAAAGGTTGCAGGAGCATTCGTCAATCCGAAAGGCATGACCAACCATTCGAAGAGGCCCTCTTTGGATTTGAAGGAAGTCTTCCATACATCGAGGGTTCGATTGGTACCTAGTGATATCCTGACTTCAAATCGATCTTGCTGAAATATTTCGCCCCCTTTAGTTGGTCTAGGAGGTCATCAATCCGCAGGATCGGGTACCTATTACGGACAATGATCTTGTTCAGCGCCCGATAGTCAATACAGAGTCTCCACGTCCCATCCTTCTTCTGTACCAACATGATCGGGCTCCCACAGGGCGATGAACTCGGACGGATGTGACCTTTCTGCAGGAGCTCCTGAATCTGCCTCTTGATTTCATCGTTCTCCAGAACGGAGCGCCGATAAATTGGTCCATTGGGTAGCGGCGCACCTGGGGTCAGATTGATGGAGTGCTTGACTTGACAGTGCAGAGGAAGCCCTGCCGGGGAGGTGAAGATGTCCTTGTACTCCTCCACAATCTTGTCCATCTGTAGTTGTCGTGCAGAGGGACCCCGTCTGGAGGCCACGGCCACTGTCTTCTTCTTTCCTTGAGGGCGTATCATCAGGAAAACAAATTTCCTGGTTTTGGAAATGATCTTACTGCATTGTTTTGCAGTAATCAAAGAGATGGCGGCAGGTGGTGCTACCTCTGGTATCCTGAACAACTTATTACCCAATGTAATAATAACAGCACGGGGCCTTGATTCATACACAGCATGTCGCTTCCACAAGTATGGCTGTCCTAGTAATACATCACAAACTTCAAGGGGAGCAATGTCACACAATACCTCATCCGTGAAGGGCTTGATGTTGTATGGAAGGTGACACTGCTGGCTCACGCGAAGATCTCGTCCTTGGTGAAGCCACCCAATGGTGTATGGTTGTGGATGTGTTGTGGTCGGTAAGCCCAACCGCTTCACGACCTCTGCCGAAATGAGGTTCTTTTGACTCCCGCTATCAACAATGAACTGTATCGGGGAGCCCTTTACCCACATCTGGGAGTGGAAGAGATGCTCCTCCTCCTCTGGATCTTCAGGTTCATTTTTCTGGATCTTTGCGGTAGCAACAGTGGCGCTGGGATCCGCATCAATGATCTGCTTCCCTTTTTCATACCCCTTATCGGGTTCTGACTCAGAGTCGGAACATGCATCTGATTTTGAAACCTTTAGCTCAGCCACCAGTGACTGCTTGGCCCGACACTCGCTTGTGTTATGAGTGGAGCTCTTATGGAACTCGCACCATTTTCCAGTGTCCTTTCTCGGCTTCACAGCGCTGTTCTTTGCTTGCGGCTTCGGCTGGTTGTCTTGGGCTGTCCTGCCTTAACTTTGTCCTTTGTTCTGTGGGTTAGGGGCACCTTTCCCCTGCTTTGGATTCGCAGATCCAAAGTCTCGATTCTTTTGTTTAAACTTCTGCTCGACCTTGACGGCATATCGGTATGCTGCACCGAGCGAGGGGATGTTTAGGAATTGTATTTCTTCCTGGATGTACTTGTGCAGGCAGCCATGATATTTGAGTATCAAATGTTGCTCTGAATCCTTGATACCCAACTTTGTGCGAAGGGTATGGAAAAGATTAGTGAACTCCGGCACGTCTTGGTCCCTTCTCTGCCGCAGCGTGGTCCACTTTATGTATTCATCCTCATAGCTTCCGACAGGGTAGTACTGCTCCTTGATGGCATCCCGGAATGAATCCCAGGTGGGTGCGGCTGAAAATAGTGAGCCAACACTTTCATCCTTCTGCTCGCAGTAGGTTTCCCACCAGTCCTTGACGTGGGGGGCTGCTTTGAGAAGAGCAAAAACAATCTTTTCTCGACTCGAAAATTCATGAGCAAAAAAATAACCCTCTAGCAGATTTAACCATTTATCTACGGCATCTGCGTCTATCTGACCCTCGAATATGGGGATTTCAAAATTAACGTGTACCTTAAAGGGTGTGGCGTTTCCAGAGTAGCTGTTGGAAGCCGATGCGTTGCTTCTGGGTAGCCGCTGAAGGATCTGGGAAAAGTTGTCCATCATCGCGTTCCGTTGTCGCTCGAGGGCTTCTTTGAGCAAGATTTTGATGGGATCTCCTGCCCCCTCGTCTTTCTTCTCGTCCGCCATGGGAGGTCGTCGGGATTTGCGAGGCTGGTCTTGCAAAGGTTCAACCAGTTCAAGCCCTAACTCCTTATATCCCGACCTTGTTGGGGACATGCAAAGAAAAACAGAGAAAAAGCAGACCGCTCTGATACCACTGATCCAGATTTAAACAGGAACGCAACAAATTACAGATATAACCATATACACAAAGATGCAGTGGAAATAATACTTCATTTCATTAATGGAAAATACTGAAATATGCTTACAACCAGAAATGGAAATAAACCAGCTAGGGTGATGGTAGCTTATCTCTGAGAAGAGATGTGGTGGCTACATGCCTCTGAACTGTGTCACAATGAGGCTCGAAGGCCTATTTATTGTTGAGAAACAATGTAAAACCCTTAACATTCCAAAACCTAACCCTAGGAGATGAAACGGCAAACTATGGGCCCCGTTTGCGGTAAATTGGTACATCAAATTCCCGGGGTCGTAACTTTGGCATATGATCTCCGTTTGACGCGTACAATAGCTCGTTAGAAAGATCTATCCAAGTACTATCATTGTTGGAATGGTGGAACCATGTTGCCCCCGGATTCCCCAAAAAACGTTGTTTAGAGCCTCAAAACGGCTCCGGAAGTTCAGGACCCGAAAAACTGCTAAAAATAGTAAGTTGTGCTACAATTAAGGAAACTGAAAATGCTGAGAAAGACAATGGTGGGGGTCCAGGTGGACTTGGCAGGTGGCCACCAATATCCACCTGGATCAAGCATCTGACTACACTTTGGTGTGATAATCAAAGTGCCATTCAGCTATGCAAAGATCCAGTCCAACATCAGCGCAGCAAACACATTGAACTGCACATGCACTTCATCAAAAAGATCATTCACGACCATGTTCTTGAAGTGCAATATTGTTCAACAGATGATCAAGTTGCAGACATCTTTACAAAGGCTCTCACAGAGGCAAAGTTCACTAAACTTCAATTTATGGTTGGAGTTCAGGAAGTTGTCACTAAGGGGGGATAGGCTCTAGTGCCTCCTTCCTTCTCCTATTGTGTCATATTTGTAAATCCTTCAATCCTATCCCAATTTGTTCTTAAGGGGGGATGTTAGGATATTCCGACACATAGGAAATAGTTAAGTACAACTTGGTCTAATATAGAGTTAGGTATAGAGTTAGGTAAAGTGTGTTTCTTTACCTTGTACATTTTGCAACTTACAATTCAACGGTCACAATATGTAGTGATCCGACGGTTCATTCTCTCCTCGGTATTACCGACACTTGAACCGTGGCTTGACACCCGATTGGTCCATGATTTCTATTTAAAGCGCATGGAGGGTCATTTGTAGTGTAATCCGTCTATGAGAGAAGCTTATGTAAATTTTCATTCTTTTATTAATAAATTGCCTGAAGTGGCTGCGTTGGCTCAGGCCGTGGACTTTTTCCCTCTTTGATGGCTTTAACCACGTCAAAAATACTGGTGTATTGATCTGCGATCTGGTTGTGAGCGGTGTCCTTTACTGTTCTTTCTGAGGAACTTACCCTGTAAATTCCTAGCGAATACAAGGCTTTATACAAACAAACTCCAGCCTTGTATGATTTCTTAAGCCGACATACAAGGCTGGAGTCTATTTGTATAAAGCCAATAGGTTGTTCCATATAGATTTCTTCATGCAAGTCCCCATGCAAGAAGGCGGATTTAACATCCATCTGATGGACTTCCCATTTGAACAAGGCAGCAAGGGAAAGAACAAGGCGGATAGAGTTCATTTTGGCAACAGGGGAGAAGGTTTCAGTGTAGTCAATGCCTTCAACCTGTGAAAAACCTTTAGCAACAAGACGAGCTTTATGTTTATCAACTTTCCCATCTGGTCCATACTTGGTTCTGTAAACCCATTTGCATCTAACAAGTTTTCGTCCCTTTGGTAGAGGAACAAGATCCCATGTATCATTTGCCAATAATGAATGATATTCTTCATTCATAGCTACTTCCCAATCTGGATGGCCTGAAGCTTCTGCAAAGGTGTCAGGATCATAATTTACTGGAGCTTGAGCCAGTAAAGAAGAGGCTCTGTCAAACTAAGCACGTGTGCGTCGTTGATCTATAGGATCACCGGCAAGATCACCTGCTGCATCTCGAGTAGCATGAACCCAGTTTGGAAGCTGAGGAGCTGAAGGAGGATCCTGAGATGATGGGGGAGGATTATCATCCTCACTCTCATCATCTGAAGAAGAAATGTTTTCAAAAGTAGGGAGAGGTGGCACATCCGCTGGACTAGGCTCGCAGGCCGATATATTTTCATCAAATTTTACATCTCTTCTAATGATAACATTTTTGGACTTAAATGGAATAAGTCTATAGCCTTTGACATCTTCGGAATATCCAACAAAAGTACATTTTTCACTCTTAGGTTCTAAAGCTTTATGCTTTTCATCCGGAATATGGGCCCATGCTTCACTTCCAAAAACACGAAAGTGACTTACATCTAGTTTGATTGAGCTCCATGCTTCTTCTGGAGTGATATTCTTTAAAGCCTTAGTAGGAGTGCGATTTATTATGTAATTTACCCAGTTAATTGCTTCTGCCCAAAAACTAAGACCAAGTCCTTTAGATTGTAGCATACAATTAGCCATTTCTTTTAAGGTGCGATTCTTCCTTTCAGCTACACCATTTTGTTGTGGAGTATATGGAACAGTATGTTGCATTTGAATTCCATTCTCAGTGCAAAAGTTGATGAATGTGTTTTTAACATATTCTCCGCCATTATCAGATCTTAGCTTAAGAATTTAATGTCCAGATTGCTTTTCAACAAAGGCCTTGAAGGCCAAAAATGTGTTAAATACTTCACTCTTGAGTTTTAAGAAGTATACCCAAGTGCGTCTGGAGAAATCATCAATGAAAGTTAAGAAATACTTGCAGCCAGAGAAGGAAACAACTGGAAGTGGACCACATAAATCACTATGCACAAGCTGTAAAGGGGCTGAGGCGTGCCAAGAGGCACGTTTTTCAAAACTATCCCGATGATGTTTTCCGAGTACACATCCGGAACAAACACCATCTCTGCAAGATACCATAGGAAGACTTGTCACCATATTTTCTTTACATAGATGCTGAAGGGAGCAATAGTTTAAGTGACCAAATCGCTCATGCCAAAGTTTGCTCACTTCATCATTATGAGCAACAAATACTGAGGGAAGATTTTATGACCCAAAGTTGTGAAACTTATACAACCTTGTAGAATCATCAGCAATGCCAGTAGCTAAAATCTGTTTAGGATCTCTTATGTCCTTGATTACAACATCATGAGGTGAAAATTCAATGATTTTACCTTCACCTGAATGAGTTATCTGATATACAGATAGAAGGTTGCAGGATAAGGTTGGAACACATAATACATCATTAAACTGACCATTGTCTAGATGAACAGTTCCAATCCCTACAACACTAAGAGATCTATCATCACCAACATATATATTTTTGGTGTTAAAATCATTTAAAGAAGAAAACATGGCTTTGTTTTTGGCCATGTGATAAGAAGCTCCAGAATCAATGAGCCACTCATGAGAATGAGAAGAAGAAGATACATTTAATGCATAACCAGACCGAGATGATTGACAACCACATGCAGAAAGTGCCATTCCTGAAGATGAAGTTGAAGTTGAAGAATGCTCCAAATGGATGTTATGTTTCTTCATCACTGTTTCCAAGGCTTCCATCTTCTTAAAGCATTTGGATTCTAAGTGGCCATCTCGATTACAAAAGTTTCAATGTCTATCAGTCTTCTTCCATTTGTTTTTATTTGTCTTATCATTTTGTTGAAATGATTTTTCATTTTGAGGCTGAGATTGCTTAGGACCCTTGTTTGGTTTAGGACCATTCTTTTTAGGATATGACTTCTTAGGATTCTTTGAATTTGGTTGTTGTTGGGCGGCTAACACTTTCTTGGAAGAGTTTCCAAGATTAAGAAGACCAAGGTGTAAGAGTTTTTCTTGTTCTCTTTTTAAAGAATCACAAAAAGAGTCAAAGGAAGGGGACTTGTATGAAGAAATCTATATGGAACAACCTATTGGCTTTATACAAACAGACTCTAGCCTTGTATGTCGGCTTAAGAAATCCCTTTATGGTCTCAAGCAATCTCCTCGAGCTTGGTATGCCAAAATGGATAACTTTCTTTTAGAATCTGGCTTTTCTAGGTGTCATTCTGACAATACTGTCTACACCAAGAAAGTGGGCAAGTCTCTTATCATTCTTGTTCTTTATGTTGATGATCTTATCCTAACTGGTAGTGATCCCAACCTTATAAACCATGTGAAGTCTAGCCTTAAAAGGAAGTTTGAAATGATACACTTAGGACACTTACATTATTTTCTCGGTCTTCAAGTCTTGCAATCCAAGGAAGGTATTTCCCTTTCTCAGTCCAAGTATGCCTGTGATATTCTACGCCACTTTCACATGGAAGACTGTAAGCTAGCCCCTTCTCCCTTTCAGTCTGGAGTTAAACTTTCAGTCACTTGTACTTCTCCTGAAGTTGATGCTACCTTATACCATCAACTTGTAGGAAAACTTTTGTATCTAACCCATACTCGTCCTGACCTTTCCTTTGCCGTTGGCCTTGTTGCTCGGTTTATGCAAAACCCATGTGAAAGTCATTGGAAAGTAGCTAAAAGAATACATCGTTATGTTTGAGGTACAGTTCAGTTTGGGATTCATTACAGTGCCAAAGCAACTCCTCTATTGGTTGGTTTCACTGATTCTGATTGGGCTGGTGACCCTGATGATCGGAAGTCTACTGCCGGTTATGTGTTCACTCTTGGTTCAGGACCTATTACATGGGCTTGCAAGAAACAAGGTGCCATTTCTCTTTCATCAACAGAAGCAGAGTATCGTGGTGCCGTAGAAGCTAGTAAGGAAGCCTTGTGGCTTCGTCAGATCCTGTCAGAGTTTGGCTTTCAGCAGCAGCATCCGACTACACTTTGGTGTGATAATCAAAGTGCCATTCAGCTATGCAAAGATCCAGTCCAACATTAGCGTAGGAAACACATTGAACTGCACATGCACTTCATCAGAAAGCTCATTCATGACCATGTTCTTGAAGTGCAATATTGTTCAACAGATGATCAAGTTGCAGACATCTTTATAAAGGCTCTCAGAGAGGCGAAGTTCACTAAAATTCAATTTATGGTTGGAGTTCAAGAAGTTGTCACTAAGGGGGGATAGGCTCTAGTGCCTCCTTCCTTCTCCTATTGTGTCATATTTGTAAATCCTTCAATCCTATCCCAATTTGTTCTTAAGGGGGGATGTTAGGATATTCTGACACATAGGAAATAGTTAAGTACAACTTGGTCTAGTATAGAGTTAGGTAAAGTTTGTTTCTTTACCTTGTAGATTTTGTAACTTACAATCTGACGGTCACGATATGTAGTGATCTGACGGTTCATTCTCTCCTCGGTATTACTGACACTTGATCTGTGGCTTGGTACCCGATTGGTCCATGATTTCTATTTAAAGCGCATGGAGGGTCATTTGTAGGGTAATTCGTCTATGAGAGAAGCTTATGTAAATTTTCATTCTTTTATTAATAAATTGCCTGAAGTGGCCGCGTTGGCTCAGGCCGTGGACTGTTTCCCTCTTTGAGGGTTTTAACCACGTCAAAAATACTGGTGTATTGATCTGCGATCTGGTTGTGAGCGGTGTCCTTTGGTGTTCTATCTGAGGAACTTACCCTGTAAATTCCTACAGTTTTTTGGTGAGCTAGTGAGCTGCAGGCGCCGAGTCGAGCCCGAGAGTGAGTTTTTTGGTGAGCTGGTGAGCTGCAGGGGCCGAGTCGAATTGGTTAGGGGAGCAGCCCATGGTTTGCAGAATTTCGAATTGAAACGCGCATTAACTCTCCGCGGCGCGAATTCTGTCAGAGCAGCTCCAATTAAATCGAGACTTTAATGTGGAAAGGTGGACTAGGGTGGCAGAGCTTGTGGAGGGTGGCGGAGGACAGAGGAATTTCCGACGGCCAGAGCCGGACGTTTTTCCGGGCAGCGATAGAAACCGGGCAATTCCTCCGCCTTGTTAAACTACTCCTTACCTATATTGACCCGTGTATTAATGGATACAATGCCTTGTGTATTAATGGGTTCGATAGACTAGTAAATATGCATTGCCCTCACAAAACCTATGAGTTGGTATTCACTTCATTGCAGAATCCCGCGCATGAAGACTAAACTGATGGAAGAATACTCTAGAACCTGTGCATTGGAAGAAGTTTATTTTCCCTCTAAGCTTTTAGCATGGAAAAAATTATTTGATGACGTCATCATTTATTTGGAAGTCCAATTTTACAAGTAGCATTGATTTCAAATTATGGCCCCATTTTCAACCTCTTCTAGATGCTGAGAGTGAGAAATAGATGTGCAGCTTTCATAGAAAAAAATACCTGTAAACATGGGGCATACAAGTGGGCAGTTGACAAGCCCAGAAATAGTAGGGATGTCGTCTTAAATAATTTCGGCGTGCTCTTCTTTCATCTATACTCCTCATAAATCGTGGAAAACTCGCTCTATGTCGACTTCATATGAAAACCGACGCATGGTGTATATATAGAGATAGCTTAAGGGCTGTGAAACACACTCAAATCCAATAAGGAAACATGGATCACAATGCTTTTTTTATTCTTCTTATATTATTGCTTCTATTCATGCTTGCCTCTCTGCCTACAACTACGTCCAAGCCATATAATTCCCATACCCATGCCCATTAATATGCGTATGACCCCATGCCACCTGCATTAACTTCACTTCAATGTCATTCTGATTCTGAACGCATGGCTGAGGAGCCTCATTTCAATTTATCATCGATAGATGTCCACGAGAAAAGGGACCTCCATGCTCTCTTGTTGTTCCAGAAGGTCATCACGTTGGATCCAATGGAGACGCTCTCCAACTGGACAACCGACAACTCTGAGAATATATACTCCTAGTCTGGCATTCGCTGTAGAAAATACAGCAGAAGGGTAGTCGCTATAAACCTATATTGCTTCAATTTGGAAGGTACCCTTTCTCATTCCCTTGACAATCTGTCTTTACTACGCACTCTCAATCTTTCTGGTAATAGTCTGACTGGAAACATTCCGCCTGAATTTGGTGAGCTTAAAGAGCTACAAGCACTTCAACTGCGGGTGAATCTTATCAACAGTTCTATTCCAAAGCAGTTGGGTATGTTGCATAATCTTCAGATCTTGGATCTTTCTTCTAATCGTTTGACTAGAAAAATTCCCTTGGAGCTTGGCCAGCTTGAAGCGCTGCGAGTCTTGAACGTCGGCAGGAATAAGCTTGGTGATGCTATTCTGGTAGAATTGGGCCTTTTGCAAAAGCTAGAGTACCTGAGCCTTGGCTTCAACAACTTCTCAGGCAGTATACTTGACCTCGCAAGGGGCATAGCTAAATCCATTAGCAATTTGGCGAATCTAAACTACTTAGATCTCTCTAGAAACATGCTCACTGGAAGTATACCTCAAGCCATCGCCAATTTGACTCAGTTGAACAGGCTATATCATTATTCAAACATGTTCACCGGTCCCATCCTTGCAACAGTTTTTAATTTGAGAGAACTAGTTACTTTAGATCTCAGTGACAATAGGTTAAACGATACCATCCCTGAAGCTATTACTAATTTAAAAAAACTTGAAAACCTTATTCTCTTTCGGAACCATTTTATAGGCCTAATTCCTAAAAGCATAGGAAACCTTTCTTCCTTATATAACTTATATTTAGATTCAAACAAATTAAGTGGACATATTCCATATAGCATAGGTAAACCAAAGGCTTTCAATGCAGTGAACTTATATAACAATAATTTTTCTAGAAATATCCCTGAAAGTACTAGTAGTATGGTTTCACTTTTAGTATTAGATTTATCAAAAAACAATTTAGAAGGTCTTATTCCCAAGGAATTGGGAACTGTACTTCTATGATAAGTTTTTCTGCTCATTCTAATAATTTTTATGGAGAATTGCCCATATTTTTAGCAAATTGTACACAATTTCAACTAATAGATTTGAGTAAAAATAGATTAACCGTTGAGCTTCCTCCATATTTCACACTTTTTTATGGCTTGAGATTATTAGCCCTTGGTTATAATAATGTCCATAGTAGTATACCACAAAACATCACCAATTTCACCAACTTATTTTTGTTGGATTTATCCAACAATAAATTTAGTGGAAAAATACCTGCACATCTTGAAAGACTCTCCGGATTTGTGGATGCCTCAAATAACTATGTAGTATCCGGTGAAATGAAAATTGTCATGAAAAAATATGTGTACAATCTATCATATCTATGGCCTGGATACACTATATTTGATTTGTCTTGCAATAATCTTATAGGAGAAATTCCTCCAAGCTTAGGAAGTATGAGTCACTTGTGGTTGTTGACTTTATCTCGAAATCAATTGGAAGGGAAAATACTTGCCGCTCTTGGTAGAATATCTACTTTGGAGCAATTAGACTTGGCAAATAATAATTTGAGTAGGCCGATTCTTGAAGAGCTCTCTATGCTACATGGCTTGAGCATTCTTGATGTTTCATCAAACAAGTTGTGCGGCCGAATCCCAACAGGGACATAATTTTCCACTTTCAATGTAACTTCATTTCAAAATAGTAAGTGCTTATGGGGTTGTCCTCTAGAAGGCCCATCGAAAAAAATGATACCATTATCCAGAGCAATGATGTAAAAGTGAGTTGGCTAAGCCAAGTGGAAGAAAAGATGTCATTAATAGCTTTAGGTATAGGAATTGGAATTGGATTTGGAGGAGTGATCATTATTTTTATGTTTTGGGAAAAAGCTAAACATTGGATAGTGCTGCCAAACATACCAGAAAATTTGTATGGGCTATATAGATTTCCTACATAGTCCTAACTTTTAGTTCCAACTTGTATATGTAAAGTTATATATAATGTGGATTAAACATTTTACATGGTAATGTGGATTTGAACATTTTATATGGCAAGACACTATGAGATTGCATGCATTTTTCCCATTGTGCATTTCACACCGCTAAGTAATCCCTTAAAGTGCAATAATTTATCGATTTAAAGTTTCATGTTTCATGTCACGTTTATCACTATGTTAAGTGCACAAATTCATAAAAGTTACATAGTAATACTTGAGAGAGATTGACCTCTGAGGGTTTGTTCAATTAATTGAGTCATTACCATTAAATCATTTTTGCTATTCTCTCCACAAATTCAATTCTCTCCACACTTTTGGGGTTAAGATTCATTGTCATTAAAACACTTTTGCTATTCTCTCCACACTTTTAAGATCAAGATTTATAATTGAACCAGAAAAATATAATCATTTTAAATATATCTTCCCTGTACAATCAAATATTCTATAGAATTCTATAAACATAAAAAAAAAAATTAATATCAACAAAAACAATGTTAACACGACAACCATATCGTTAAATGCATAATACTCGAATTACAATTTTTATCATCCTCAAATTACAATTTTAGATTGCCATTCAAAAAATTGGACAATGCCCCACAATCTAATCATGGGATCTCACCAAATCATTGCAAAATGAAGTGGGAATCGAGTTTATTTAATGACGTGGGAATCGAGTTTATTTAATGTGCCTACGTTGCATGTGAGAGAAACATGATGTTTTAAATGTTTATGATTATTTATGATATATTTGTATATGACATAGAATATTGTAATTATTTTCTAGTCAAATTATTTTGATTTTTAATTTAATATTTTAATAAAAACCATTTTGTTATATTTTTATAAAAGATATGAATATATAAATAATAAATTAAATATTTAATCAATTTAAAAATAATTTTTAAAAATTTTTAAATTTTAAATTTTTATTATTTAGTTGAATAAGGATATAAATTTTACTAATTCTATCTAATTTAAAATATATTTTTCAAATAGGGGCAAGGGTACGTTAGTACGCTGGATTGCTAATCAGAGGGCTTTTTCACCGGGCTATCAATTAGGAGGGAATGAGTCAAAGCAGGGTGTATTATCACCGTTATTATATATGTAATTACACTATCTCGCCGAGGTGCACATCTCTATCTCTACGTGTCTGTGGGAATAGATAAGATTTCTTGTGCATACATCGAGATTTCTTTCTCCCAACCTTCTTCCCCAGAATCAATTGGATCCGGTGCTGCAGTACGCTACCTGGACTAGACGCTAGCTGGATGAGGGCCCTCATCCTGGATATCCACCCCCAAACCTAGATCTGCTATTAGTAGCGCATTACCAATGCAAAGAAGTGCTAAGGAACCAAAACACTGATAAGAAGTGCTAGGGAACCGTATCAAAATTAGGCATATGGCCCCTGGAGCTCGCCACAAGTAGTCGTCCCAACTCGGGTTCGTCAAAGATGAATTACGAGCGATAGCAAACACAGATATAATTTAAAAATTATTTTACAGTTTCAAATGTCACTAACATATAACAAGTTATATAAAATATTAATATTACATGTTTAACATGTGTACCATGACACTGGAGTTAAGAACTTTGATGGCATACATTTAATTTGAAGTAACTTCGATAATGTTGTGGATTGAGTGAAAACATATATTTAATTTTAATTAACTTTGATAATGATGCAAATTGAGAGAAAAAATTTAGACATGACACGACCTCTCAAGATTTAAATATTAACAATGATCTATAAAATGTTATGGATATTCCACTAGACAGTTCATCACAATAGTTCTTATAACATTATATTAAAAATATGAAAATTCTACACTATTACAGTTTTTTATTAAGTTTCCATATTTGTAGATTTTATTATAATTAGTGCATGCATACAAATGGAAATTATGTTGAAAATAGAGAACGACAAAATAAAATCTCACACACACACATAAGACACAAGATACGCTATGGGAAACCCCTTCAGGAGAAAACTCAGTTGTAAGGTGAGGTCGCTCTGCTCTCTTTCTCTGTTTGGAAATATGGTTGTAGGTATAAAGAAGTATGACTTGTGGCTCGTGGACTGCTACAATGCACAAATCCTCTGTGTGCTCTACCTCCTATTCATCTTTGCTATTTTTGCTCAACTATGGAACAAATGTGCTTGAAAGAATGGAATGTCTTTTCTTCCTAATGGCCTGGTTATAACACATCACGATAGCCTACTAGTGGTTAAGTTTGACTACATCAACTCTTAACCAAAGTTACAATATAGACTCTTCTAGAGTCTTTTACATCAAAATCACATGGCTACCCTCTTTTTCCATGAATAATGGGGTCGATGCTGCATCTTCTCGAACGATCGTGAAAACATGAAGGTCAACTACTAAGAGGCATAAATTTTGCATACAAACTTCGATTGATGTGCTTCTTACGTCATTGGAAATATCTTTGTGTGTAGAATAGCATGAAAAGGTGCACGCTAAAGAGGCAAAGTTTTAGCCCCAAAAAACATCATTTGATGTCTCAAAATCCTCTAGGAAGGTTTTAGACCTCGTTTTTCCAAAGTAGGTCCCATCAATAAAATGGGTCTCATGAGATTATTCTACCACTTTTTCCACTCTTAATGCATCAAGATGGATGACAAAAAATATAATGATCCAATCTAGATCAGACAATTACAAGGAATTTCCAAAGATTTTTTTAATTTGTTAGGTTTAAATTTTTTTCTTTTTTAATGATAACTGGTGAATCAACAACTTCGAAGGATTGTTATGGACAAGAACTAGGATCATATCATGACAACTGCTACTATTCATCTCAATATCAAGATATTCAAATTTTCTCACTCGTATGGGCTTATAGAAATTACTCGTCACGATTTTCAACATGTTCAAATTTTTGCCACACAAGCTAATATGTCTCCAGAGAATAGAACCCAGGTGGAAGGGCAATTAAACCCATTAGCTACCACTCGAGCTATTTTCTTTTCACATTAGGTCTAACTTTTTCCCTATAGTCAAAACAATGGAAAATATTCATATGAAAAACTTGCTTAAGTGATTTTTTAACAGTAATGAAAAAATTATATATATGTGTGGGTGTGTGTGTTTAAAGTTTATGCATGGATCACAGCTAAGACCTCAGGAAGTACATAACAATTTTATCAAACATTTGTATTGTTTCCTCCTATGTAATGTCAATATTATCTTTTCTAGACGAATGAGATTCTAATCAATAGAAAAAGGAGATTTTGTAGGTGTACACTTTCCAAAATAGCCCCACCAAAAAGAAAAATTTACAAATAATACAACTGCTAAATTATAATGTAGTCTCTCATAACTATGAGCTTAACCAAGTCTTAGGATATCTCATTGAAATCAGGACACTTGGTTGTGGTTGGGCCACTAGCACCGGTTGAGTCATTCATGTTGAGTGTGAGGTTGTTTACAATGGATCTGAGTTCTTCTATACGTTACCTCAAGTAGTATACTTCATAATCATTCTTCTCGACAATTACTCTCATTTCTTGATTTAAGTGTCTTCCAAGCAACAGGGATGTCAGGTCTCAAGAAAGAGGAAAGGAGGAATGCCTCCACTACCAACCCGTTACTATTTTCCTTTGATAGAATTAGTAATCCACCCAGACCCAATAACAAGCTCCGCCTCTAAGGGAGGGTTGTGGATGTGGGGATTCTTTCCAATTCGAAATGTTTTTATTGAGTTCCCTCATCACTACCATATACCACATCATATGATAATCATGTGTTGGGAATGTTGGTGAGTCATCCACTCAAAATAATCTCACACTCTCGAATTGGCATATCGTCTCTACTATCCATAATGAGTATGACATGAGGTATGAAATCAGCCCACAAGAGCATGGTCTACATTTTGAAGTGTTATGCACTCCTTGACTTGGAAAGGACTATTATCATAGAGTGTGTGACTTCGGATATGATGTTGTATTGAATGTTGATATTGGTTGTACACATTATCTTCCTAGGGGGTGTCATATTGATCCAAAGACCCCTAAAAAAACTTTAAATAAAATTTTCTTTTTATTAAATACAAATGTCATATGCTAAGGGAAGAGGGAAGGCCTAAGATGACAATTTATCTTTAGAATCCTAGGACTCAGTTTGCACCCTTCATTGCATGAAGACCAACTTCGTTGTTGAGATCCCTAAGGAGATGAAAGGAATCTAAGGGGATGTCCTCTACAACCGTTTTTATTCTTCTAAAAAAATTTGAGAGATCTATCCTTAGTGATCTGAATTGGATCCTTAAACATCGTCTAAGTTTTCGTGACTATTTCAAATTATGTCAAGTTTCAAAATCTTATGGATATAGAGCTTATTATAAATAACCTCTAAACAATGGCAATTTTTGGTCAGCATGGAACAACGAGGACCCTCGGTCAAAGCACACAGATCGTTGGCCCATGGTGACCGTGCACTGGCACAAATTAACAAACGAGAGGTCAAATTAAAAAACAGAGGCAGTTTCTGATACTAATCGCGTATTGCAGGGCATTCCCCTCAGTGAAGGAAAAGCCCCCAAGCGCTCGGTCACGAAGAAAAGCATAAAACCATACCGAAATTGTTGATTCCATCAGAAGGCGGGTCCCGCGCTAAAACTTGCAGGATATCGGAAGGGCTTCAAGCGGTAAGTGGGTTCGACCGAGTCCCGCCCGATGCCATACACTGGGCGACACAGGTCCAATAGATGAAAGAGAAAACTGCTCACATTGCGCGGGTAAAGGTCTTGCTACTTACTCGCCTGATATGGACGGAGACCATAGGATCTAGAGGCTCCAGATCAACAGTGGAGAAATGATCTGATGGATGACCGGATTCGATGGGGAAATAGGCTGAGTCATATGAGAATTGAGGTCTGGCATGACCGCTGAGCTGACAGAGGAATCAGTTTCGCGGGAAATCTTGCAACAACAGAAATAACGACCGTTCAAAGAGAACTGACACTTAGTTCGTGAGGATACAAGTGGCCACCTCTCTATGTTGAAAAGTGTGCAACAAGAAATTCTTGTTAAGAATGCAACAAGATGATGGAGCTTAGTGGAAAGGATTCGCCTTCACTAAGTGGGCCCGCAGGAAAATTATGGCGCAAAGTCTATTTTTGGATCACAGCAGGAGTGATCACAGCAGGAGCGATCACAGCAGGAGCGATCAAAGCAGGAGTGATCAGAGTCTATTTTTAGACTGCTAGTCAAAAATAGAAAAGTCAAATATTATTGTCTCATAATAATATTTAGATTATAAACTTTATCTTATTCTCTTGGAGCACTTCAGTTTGAGCTACAGATGTGGGACATGCAGCTGCCAGAAGGAAATATGTTTTCTTATGAGTCAGTTGAGCTATTGCATGCAGGACATCAGTTAGAACTCATGCATGTGAGTTTTGTGGAGTTTGATGAGCAGTGAATGGAGTTGTGTTCAGTTTGACTTAGTTGAACTAGTTGTATTTAGTCTAACTGATCAATAGATTAAGTGATGAGTTGTGTGAATTAGTTATTAATTAATTCACTAATTATTAACTCATAATGCAACTGAAGAATACATCAGTTAACTCAGTGAATGTACAGTTCAGTGGAGATAGGTGTTAGAGGTTGAGATTGCTATCGGTTGTGCATGAGATTGTGCACATGCATGGGATTGAGTTATGCCAATGATCTCTGCGTAGTGTGGGCCAATACCAAGTGAAATATAGCTTGTGCTCACGTGATTTACAGTGTGGGTGATTTTCACAAGGTAAATAGGAGTTTGGATCAACCATTCTTATTCATTCTCAACAGGTATTGTGCAGTGGAGCAGGCAAGCAGCAGAGGAGATTTGGAAATCATTTCTGAGCTGTATTGTGTGTAACAGGTGGAGATAGTACTGAGTACTTGTGAGGAGTATTGTACTATGTTTTTTACATGTTCTCAATCAATATAATATACAGATAGTTGGGGTTTTTAGCGAGATGCTTTCCCCAGGAAAATATTGTGTTGATATGTGTGATTTATGCTTCTATGTGTGCATGTTATTGTTTTTGCTTCTGCAAATTGATGATCAACGTAGAGGAGGTTATGTATTATGCATGTATTCTGCAATAGTGTATAATCGGGATAATCTCTGTTGAATATGTGTTTATTATTCAAAATTTCTACACTCTGTGAAGCGCTACACAATGATGATGACGCAGAGTAAGGGAATTCCAGCGGGCAGAGGCAGGAGATCCAGAGAGCCGGGAAGCGGAAATGAACAGTCAGGGCGCATATTGGCTTTAAGCCATGAACAGACAAAGAGTAAAGGAGGCGGAGAAAGAGAAGCAGAAAGTCGAAAGGCAAGAAAGATGTGAATTGAAAAGAACAGAGATGTTGAGCTGACCTGCAGAGCAAAGGCAGGATCGAGCAGACAGAGATAGAGAGATTCCGAGAGTCTGTGAACTCCAAAGAAGGCTTGAGAGGTTCAAGCAACTCTTCTGTGTATACCTGTCAGGTATTGAGTACCAAATCAACTCATACCACTGAGACCAGTTGAGGTCGAGATTCAGTAAGGGGAGTCTGTGTACTTTAGAGACTTGGGGAATCCAAGTACAATCCTACTGATCAGCATCTATTAAGTGAGACTCAAATTCAGCTCCTTATTGTAAAAACTTTACTTTAAGACACAATAGAAAGGCCACCATTGAAGGCTGGATCAGGAGACGTAGCCCAGGAGGATTAGGTGAACTCCTTATTAAATTTGTTGTATTTATGTATTTGCTTATTGTGTTCTCTTACTGTTTCAGTGTCTATGTATTTCGCAATCTTATAAATCCGTTGCATAAAATAACATAGGCACACCCCAACACTTGAGTCTGTAATACCTTCATTATTTTTTTGAGGTCATTTATGGGTGATTTTAGATCAAGTGGTATCATAGCTCGTGGTTGTTAAGGTTAGACAAGCTTGTGCTGGATTTTTGTTGTTGAATGCTAACTAGATCAAAGCTTAAATTAGGAGAAGGAGAGTTGGTCGAAACTAACCTGGAAATTGGAAGAGTCTATCCTTAGAAGAAAATGTCAAAAGAAAGTCCCTTGGGACCAGACCCCCAATTTGTAGATAGTTTCCTAGACATGAGGTCCATGGTAGAGGAAATGTATAGGGGCTTTAGGAAACATAAAGATAAAGATTCATCAGGCTCCAAACAAGATAAAGGAGAAGAAGAGTCTCTCCTCCATGACCACTCAAAAGGCAAAGGGAAAGAAGAAAACTTTCTCACACCTCCTAATAACCCTGAACATAAAAATAAGACATCTTTGATTAAATTAGATGTTAAATTTGATTTACCAATATATGATGGAGAGTTGAATGCAAAGAAGATGGACACTGAATGGTCAAGTCTGTGGGAACTTATGGACACCAAACTGAAGAAAAGGAAAACCTTTCATCCACAGACAGATGGCCAGACAGAAGTGGTCAACAGGACAGTGATCTAGTTGCTCAGAGGCTATTGCAGCAAGCATCCCAAACTTTGGGATGAACATTTGTGTTATGTGCAACATGCTTACAACCGAGAAAAACATTCTTCTGCACAGAGATCTCCTTTTGAGACTTGTTTTGGTTTCACACCAAGGTCTCCCTTGGATTTTGTCTTTGGTAAAAACATAGCAGTTGATGGACACAGTGATGTGGACAAGGCAACCAAGTTCATTGAACAAATCCAAGAGATTCGCCAGGCAATACAGGAACATCTGGAAAAGAGCCAAGTCAAATACAAGGCAAGGCATGACAAGCATAGGATGGAGCATAGTTTCCAAGTTGGTGATCAGGTCTGGCTATATGTCAGCAAAGACAGAATGCAAGGTGAAGGTAAAAAGCTAAAGCCAATAAGGTATGGACCTTTCAAGATACTTGAGAAAATTGGTGAGAATGCTTTTCGCCTTGATTTACCAGCTTACATGCACATCTACTCAGTTGTTAATGAAAACAACTTGAGACTATTTGAACCTTCATTAATTGAAGATCCCGAAGAGCAGAGTCAATTGCCTTTTGTTGATGATCTGTTACCTAAATATCTCAATGAATTGCAGGAAGATACAGTTCTGGATAGAAAGGTAAGGACGACGCACAGGGGAGATGTTGAGTACCTCAGGATTGGACTCCAGGGTTCAAATCCAAGTAGTGCAAAGTGGATAGAGATGGGACAAGTGAGACAACTATACCCTCACTTAGTCGATGCTTAAAAAACAACTTTTGGTGGTCCAAAAGCTTTTTCAGTGGGAAGGCTGTGATCCGAATTAGATCCTTAAACATCCTCTAAGTTTTCATGACTGTTTCAAATTATGTCAAGCTTCAAAATCTTGTGGATATCGAGCTTATCAGAAATAACCTCTAAATAATGGTAATTTATGGTCAGCACGGAACAACGAGGACCCTCGATCAAAGTGCGCAGACCTCTGGCCCATGGTGAATGCGCACTGACACAAATTGACAAACGGGAGGTCAAATTCAAAAACAAAGGCAATTTCTGATACGCGATTAACGCTAATCGTGTATCGCAAGGCGTCCCCCTCAGTGAAGGAAAAGCCCCCAAGCGCTCGGTCATGAGGAAAAGCATAAAACCATACGGAAATCGCCGATTCCGTCAGAAGGTGGGTCCCACACTAAAACCAGCAGGATATCGGAAGGGCTTCAAGTAGTAAGTGGGTTTGACTGAGTCCCGCCTGATGCCATACACTGGGCGACACACGTCCAGCGGATGAGAGAGAAAACCGCTCACATCGCGCGGGTAAAGGTCATGCTACTTACCCACCCAATATGGACGGAGACCGTAGGATCTAGAGGCTCCAGATCAACGGCGGAGAAATGATCTGATGGATGACCGGATTCGACGGGGAAATAGGCTGAGTCATATAAGATTTGAGATCCAGCATGACCGCTGAGCTGGCAGAGGAATCAATTTCACGAGCAATCTTGGAGCAATGGAAATAATACTCGTTCAAAGAGAACTGACACTCAGTTCGTGAGGAAACAAGTGGCCACCTCTTTGTGAAGAGTTACACAGTGATGATGATGTAGAGCAGGGGAATTTCAGCGGGCAGAGGCAGGGGATCCAGAGAGCCGGGAAGCAGAAACGAACAGTCAGGGAGCATATTGGCTTTAAGCCACGAACAGACAAAGAGTAAAAGAGGTGGAGAAAGAGAAGCAGAAAGTTGAAAGGCAACAAAGAAGTGAATTGCAAAGAACAGAGAAGCCGAGCTGACCTGCAGAGCAAAGGCAACATCGAGTAGATAGAGACAGAAAGAGTCTGAGAGTCTGTGAACTCTAGAGAAGGCTTGAGAGGTTCAAGCAACTCTTATGTGTATACCTGTCAGGTATTAAGTACCAAATCAGACTCATACCACTGAGACCAGTTGAGGTCGAGATTCAATAATGGGAGTCTGTGTACTCTAGAGACTTGGGGAATCCAAGTACAATCCTACTGATCATCACCTATTAAGTGAGACTCAAATTGAGCTCCTTATTGTAAAAACTCTGCTTTAAGACACAATAGAAAGGCTACCACTGAAGGCTAGACTGAGAGACGTAGCCCAGGAGGATTGGGTGAACTCCTTATTAAATTTGTTGTGTTTATGTGTTTTCTTACTGTTTTCTCTTACTATTTCATTCTTTGTGTATTTTGCAATCTTATCGATCCGTTGCATAAAATAACATAGGTACACCCCAACACTTGAGTCTGTAATACCTTCATTATTTTTCTGAGGTCATTTACGGGTGATTTCAGATCACTTAGTTTCCTCGGAGTCGTAAAGCACCTTTCCCCTGTTCCACCCCTAAAATTTGCATAAATTTTATGCAAATGAAACTATGGTATATTTTGACTAAATTTAGTGAAATAAATTCTTTAATTAAATCTAATAACCTTAAAAGGAAAACTAAATATTTTTAATTTTAACTTTCATAAAAAAGAATAAAAACTTTAATATTAAAAAGTGGAAATGGTAAAGAACTATTATTTAGAAAAACTAAATAATGAATAATAAAGAAATAATACATGAATTTTGTCTCTTATAATATTTTTTTAACTCCTTTTAAAATAATTTGCTAAATTTTAAAATAGTTCATATTTTTTTTGGTACAAGTTTGCTAAATGTGCTATAATGATTATCGGGCATAATCTTATAAGTTAAGGTGGGGTAAGCCAATTGTAATAAAAGGCTCAAGTTATTGACATTTACATAGAAATAGAATAGAGAATGAAATAGTTATCACATTTCACTACATAATGGAATTGTGTTTATATAATCTATTAGAAGATCATGGATATAGATGTTTTATAATCATTTTGTTTAAGGTTTTTTTAAATAACCTATACATAAAATTATATCATTTGTATCTAATTTTAGTTGGGGATTATAGTTTTTAGCTATATATTATTTTATTTTAATTTTTAAACATATTTAAAGTTTTCATAAAATTGAAAATTATATTGAATTATTATTACATATGAAATTTATTGAGTTAAATCGTCTATGATGTAATTTTATCACTTTAGTATATGTGAATTTTTTTTCCAATTGCAAAAACAACAAATGATTTAAAAAATATTTTATTGGCCTTTTTGTCAGTTGTTACAATGTTATAGTCACTGAGGCTCTCATAATGACTCTAGCAATGTAGTAGTATATTCGAGGTATTAACACATGTAGTACATTCAATGTAGTAGCACATGTTATTTAAGATTTAGATTGAATAATTATAGTATTTATAATCCATATTGACGCTTTAAAAGTGGAAAACATAGAGGAATCAACTCATAGGACCATTTTCACTAGGGGGTCTTAGTTTGGAAAATTGAGGTTTGAAACCATCCTCCATTTGTGGACAAAAAAAATTGGTTAAGTAAGCCTGTAATAAGAAGTGTGAAGATAACCAACCAAGAGAAGGAAACAAAGAGAGAATATTTTGGTGTTGTTTATGGGTCTGTTTTAGGGCTAATGGATCCACACTTGCGAAGGAAGGAAGAACTATCTACTACAGAAAAGGTCGAAGATCTTGTTGTTGTCGAAGAAGTCGAATCAAGGAAGAAGATAAGCAAGGTTACACGCCGAATTATAATAAGAGTTCATACCATCCAAGCAAAGAAGATCAAGGTTCAAAAGGTTGGTCAACCACACGTTCTAGGGTTTATGCAAGAGGGCCAAGAACTATAGATATGATCCATGGATTTGGAATTTGATGGATAGTTGAGTTATTGAAGGAAGAAGCCTGATCATCGTTGACTCAAGGAAAAATAAGGAAGTTGAATCAAGGAGGCTTGTGACTTAGTCTTGGAGAGGTCATTGAGTCAATGGTCTCGGGCATGGTCTTGGTATTTGTCAATTGAAGTCTATATAAGAAGAAGATCTCGTTTGGGTTTTCGTCTCATGTTGGAGAGGTTTTGGCCCTGGTTGATCGCATATTCTATGTGTCTCTTGTCTCCTCATTGTTTATGAATTGGTAGATGTTTGATGAAGAATATTGTTTTGAGCATTGTTTGTTATTGTGGATTAGTCTTGAAAGTGTTTGTGTATGAAAAATTGGTTGGGTTTGTAAACTATGAGTAGAATAGTGTTTGATTGATGCAAGCTTCCTACAATAAAATGTGTCTCTTACTTAAACAATTAATTTAGTGGAAACATGGATATTTGGACAATTATTTTAGAATTTATGCACCTTACAAGTACATCAACTCATATAATGCATAAATATAATGGAAAGTTGTAACATGTTGCATCATAGAAAGATGTTGATAAAATATGATAGCTTAAATATACATGATAGTTTGGAAAAGTAGGGAATAACTCTTATTTAGTCATAGGTACCCTAATCAATTCCTTTTTTAATATTTAAATTTCGATGATGATTTTGAAAGTAGGTGGGTAGCAATTCTTAGTCATGTCATCCATAACCTAACGTAGTTTTGAGCAAATGTGTAAAAATAAAAATGTTCCCAGAAAAACAAAAAAAAAATGGTTATGACACTGGGCAGCCGTGAGAAAGTGAGAAATTGGGCCACGTGCCACATTCAAATGGCCTTGGAAACCTGTGAGTTGCTGGTATTGACTTGAATTTACTATTGCATAAGAACCGAAATATTGGAGGAAATTTCCAAAATTGTTTCGTCTTAAAGCAATGCCATTGAAGTTGGGTTGAAATTGGCGTTATCAAATTTTACAGCTATATTTGATTTTGAAATTCGAACCTTCTTTCCAACGTCCTCCGGAGGCTGTGAGTGACAAAGAGAGTGCGCAGCTTTAACGGTGAAAACTGAAGTTGTCAACAATCGCAGAGAAATCAAAACAGAGAGAAGAAAAATGTCTATATTCACCACCTGATTGGACTAAACTGGGGCCATCATACTAGTGGGCGGCCGACTTACTTGAACATAGAGGAGAAAATTGGTCGTCCACTAACTGTGGGCAGGTCGTCCACTAAGTTGACTAGACTTGGCCCTCCACTAACTTGACTTGACTAATAGAGGTGACTATAGTGGGGTGTACAGACTGTTGGCAGGTCGTCCACTAACTTGACCGGAATGGGGCCCTCCACTAACTTGACTTGACTTGGAGAATAGAGGTGACTGTAGACTGTGGGCAGGTCGTCCACTAACTTGACTAGACTTAGGCCCTCCACTAACTTGACTTGACTAATAGAGGTGACTATAGTGGGGTGTACAGACTGTTGGCAGGTCGTCCACTAACTTGACTGGAATGGGGCCCTCCACTAACTTGACTTGACTGGGAGAATAGAGGTGACTGTAGTGGGGTGTACAGACTGTGGGCAGGTCGTCCACTAACTTGACTGGACTGGGGTCCTCCACTAACATGACTGGGGGAATAGAGATGACTGGGGTGTACAGAGGATGCAATAGTTGGGCTACATTGTTCAATAATTTCTTCGCGCCTTCATTTCATCTCTATTTCCCATCAATTGCGGAAAAATCGCTTGGCGTCCACTTAATACGAGGGCCCCTCTATAATACTATATATAGAAGAGAGCCAAGGGCACAGAACTCACAGGCTTGGCTTCGAAAGACGCTAAAGTTGAATTGGGAGAAATGGATCACAGTGCTCCTCTTATTCTTCTTCTCATATTATTGTTTTTGTGTGTGATAACCTCTCTGCCTACAGCGGTGTCTATTAATTACTCAACCTCCAACCCAGATTCCCATAGCCATGCCCATCAATATCTGTATGACCACATGCCCGGTAGATTAACTTCACTTCAACGCCATTCCGATTCTGAACGCATGGCTAAGGAAGCTGATTTCAGTTTATCATCAATAGACGCCCACGAAAAAAGGGACCTCGAGGCTCTCTTGTCGTTCCGGAAGGCCATCACATCGGATACAAAGGAGAAGCTTTCCAACTGGAGGGCCAATAACTCTGAGAATATATGCTCCTGGTCAGGTATTCGCTGCAGAAAATACAGCAGAAGGGTAGTCGCCATAGACCTCTATTGCTTCAACTTGGAAGGTACCCTTTCTTGGTCTCTTGGCAATCTGTCTTTATTACAGAGTCTCAATCTTTCTGGCAATAGTTTGACTGGAATAATTCCAGCCCAGTTTGGCCACCTTAAAGCGCTGCGAGCACTTCAACTGCGGGTGAATTTTATCAACGGTTCTATTCCGGTGGAATTGGGTATGTTGCATAATCTGCAAATCTTGGATCTTTCTTCTAATGCTTTGACTGGAAGAATTCCCCTTGAGCTTGGCCAGCTTAAAGCACTGCGAATCTTGAGTCTCAGCGGGAATAAGTTGAGTGGTGCTATTCCTGTCGAATTGGGGTTTCTGCAGAAGCTAGGGTACCTGAACCTCGGTTTCAACACCTTCTCAGGTAATATACTTAATCTCACAGGGGGCATAGCTAAATCCATTGCCAATTTGACGAAGCTAAACTACTTAGATCTCTCTAGAAACATGCTCACCGGCAGTATACCTAAAGCCATAGCCAATTTGACTCAGTTGAACCGACTATATCTTTATTCAAACATGTTTACTGGTCCCATCCCTGTAACCGTTTTTAATTTGAGTGAATTGGTTACTTTAGATCTCAGTGACAATAGGTTCAATGGTAGCATGCCTGAAGCTATTACTAACTTAAAAAAGCTTGAAAATCTTGTTCGCTCGAACAATAATTTTACGGGCACAATTCCTAAAACTATAGGGAAACTTCGTTCATTGTGTAACTTATTTTTGGACTCAAATAAATTCACTGGACGTATCCCATACAGTATAGGTGAGCCAAAAGCTCTCAATTCACTAAATATATATAATAATTATTTTTTTGGCTGTGTCCCTGAGAGTATTAGTGGTATGGTTGCACTCCTCATATTAGATTTATCCGAAAATAGTTTGGAGGGCCCTATTCCTTATGGTATTGGTAATTGCACTTTCATAAACATATTTGTTGCTCATTCTAATAAATTTTATGGGACATTGCCTACATCTTTAGTCAACTGTAAACACCTTCATGGATTGGATTTGAGTAAAAACAAGTTGACAGGTGAACTTCCTCAATACTTCACATTTTTTTATGGATTGAGATATTTAAGCCTTAGTTATAACAATCTGCATGGTTGTATTCCTCAAAATATCACAAATCTTGTTCATTTGAGTTTGTTGGATTTATCCAATAACAAATTTAGTGGAAGAATGCCAACACATCTTGAGAGACTGTCTGGATATGTAAAGGTGTCAAACAATTATGTTGTTTACGAGGAAATGGAAATTGTCATAAAAAGATATATGTATAATCTACGATATTTGTTACCTGCAAACACTATATTCGATTTGTCTTGCAATAATTTCACAGGAGAAATCCCTGCAAGCATAGGAAGTATGAGTGGCTTGAGGTTATTAAATTTATCTCAAAACCAATTGGATGGGGAAATACCTGTAACTCTTGGTCAAATATCTACTTTGGAGGAACTGGACCTGGCAAATAATAATTTGAGTGGACCAATCCCTCAAGAGCTCTCTATGCTACACCAGTTGAGCATTCTAGATGTTTCATCAAACAATCTCTGTGGGCGAATCCCAATTGGGACACAATTTTCCACTTTCAATGTAACTTCATTTGAAAATAATAAGTGCTTATGGGGCTGTCCTTTAGATCCATGTAGTGAAAATGAAAGACCAATGAGAAAAACGAATGGTCTTGATAAAAGTAGTAATGTAAAGGTGGGTTGGCTAAATCATGTCAAGGAAAATATTTCATTAGTAGCATTGTGTATAGCAATGGGGATTGGATTTGGAGGAGTGGTCACTATCTTTATATTTTGTAAAAGAGCTAAAAATTGGCTACTTTATCCATATATCCCACCTCAACCTTTTTTTGGGGTGTATAGATTTCCTAAATAATCACAAGAGATGTTATATTCTACTATAAGAAAAGGTAATGTGTAGAGAATCAAAAGATTATTCACTCCAAATATTGATTTTTAAATATATAAAAAATTCAAAACATGCTCTATTGGATACAAATTTAAGATTGATGATTCACGAGCTGAAATCTATAATGTTCTTATGAAGTGACACTCTCAATTATCTATGTATTTTTATGTGTATTGTTTATAGGTATAGTTTGAGTGAGCTTAATTGTTAAGAATATGTATTTTAAACTAAAAGGTCACATGCTCAAGTGCAAAGAGGGCTCAAGCATGTACACTTGGAAAATAACAATTTTGAATATGGTCTAAAAGTATGAAATGTAAGAAAATGAATTGGATTTTCCAATATATGGTTTTTATTTATAGAAACAATTATAAACTTAGTTTTGTATATTCTTTTAAATTATGAAAGTCATTATATCTTTGAAATTACAAGGTATTTTGTTAGTGACATGTAAAATTATCTTAACATTATCAAATAATATACAATTTTTTAATTGTAAGTCCCAAACTTTACTAGTGTGTGTAGAGTTAAGGTAATAAAAAGTTATAGTAAAAATAAATGAATGAGACATTTTAATATTTGAATATATGTCAAGACAAAATATTTAGAAATTAGTTATATATATATATGGGATACACTGTTTGACTCTTATGTGTCTGTAATTTCGTGGACAATGGATTTGTCTAGTTAATAGAAAAATAATGTCAAAAATAGAGATGTATTTTGAAAAATGGAGGATTTCATGTATTTGTAGCCAACTTAACAAACACATCAACTTCCCCCTTAAAAAAATGAATTTAAGAGAATCCACATGTTCTTAAGGAGCATGCATGCATTATGAAAGTGCACACATGCTCATTGAGGAATGCATGTGTGCTACTTGAGCACAAACATGCTCATGCAAAGAGGCAAGTGAAGGTTGGTGGGAGGCAAGAAAGAGGAGGGGTAGGGGGAGAGAGTGGGAGAGAGGGAGGTATAGAGGAGTAGAGGGAGACAGAGGAGGGGGCTAGGGGAGAGAAAGGGAGGGGGAGAAGGGGGAGAGGGAGTGAAAGAGTGAGAGACAGCGAGTGAGAGGGAGAAAGAGCGAGGGAGTAGAGAGAAAGAGGTAAAGAGGGAATGGAGGGGGGGATATTGGGAAGGGGAAGAGAGAGAATTGTGGGAGATAGAGGGGCTAGGAGGGAATTTTTTGGGGGGAGAGAGAGAGAGAGGGAGGGAGAGAGGGAGAGATGGGATGTGGTGGTAGTGATGGTGAGAGTGAGGGAGACGAGGAAATTTAAAGAGAGGGTGAGATAGGTGAAGAAAGAGAGAGACAAAGGGAGGTAGGAGAGAGAGAGGGAGAGGGAGCAAGGATGAGAAACAAAGAAGGGAGTGGTGGGGAAGAGTGAGACTGGGAGTGGGACATGGAGAGAAAGAGAGTGAGTGAGTGAGAAGTAGAGAGTGACAGGGAGAGAGAGAGGGAGGAAGAGAGAGAAGAGGGTAAGAGGGGGGATAGTGGGGAAGGGTCATAGAGGGAGAGGGAGAGGAAGACAAATAGAGAGGAGGGGGAAAGAGAAAGATGTGGGAGAAAAAGGGGGGAAGAGAGAGATATGGGAGATAAGGTTGTGGGGGGAGAGAGGGAGGGAATCTAAGATAGAGTGAGAGAGAAAAAGGGAGGGAGGGAGAGTGAGAGAGAGGAAGGGGTGAGACAAAGGGGGAGAAAGTGTGTGTGTGGGTGTTTGGGTAGAGAGAGGGGGAGATAGGAGGTGGAAGATCATGAGAGAGGAAGGGAAGGAGAAAGGGGAAGATATATAGATAAATAGAGAGAGAGAGAGAGGGAGGGAGGGATAGATGGCTAGAAAGAGAGGGTGAGGAGAGAGAGTAGAAGGGGAGAGAGAAAAAAGAGGTGGAAAGTGGGAGGTAAAGAGAGTGAGAGAGATAGAGAGGGAGGGAAATAGAGTAAGAGAGATAGAGAGGGAGGGAGAGAGGTAAGAAGAGAGAGGAAGGGAGAGAGGTAAAGAGAGAGAAAGCGGGGGGATGGATGGGTATAGAGAGAGGGGGAAAGAGAGTAGTGAGGGAGAGAGAGAAAGAAAGAGGTGGAGAGAGGGAGGGAGAGAGATCAAGAGAGATAGTCAGGGAGAGAGATAGATAAAGAGGTATGAAAACATACATAGAGAGAGGGAGAGAGGGGAGAGGGAAAGAGAGGGGAAGATGGAGAGAGAGGGAGAGAGAGAGAGAGGAAGGGAGGAAGAGATACATAGAGCTAGTGGGGCTGTGATATATGGATTAAAGGAGGGAGGTAAGTGTAGAGAAAGAGAGGGAGGTAAAGGGATGAAGGTGGAGAGATAGGAGGGGTAGATGGTCATAAAAGAGAGAAGGGCAGAGGGAAAGAGATAGAGATAGATAAATAAGTCTTAGGGAGTGAGGTGTAGAATCACACAATAGAGAGAGGAAGGGGGAGGGACAAGGAGAAGGGGGGAGAGAGGGAGGGAAGGAGGGAGGGAGGGAGAAGGAGAGGGAGCGGTAGAGCAAGGGGAGAGAGGGAGAGTGAGAGAAGGATGGAAAGGGAGAGAGGAAGATGCAGAGAGAGAGAGAGAGAGAGAGAGAGAGAGAGAGGGGGGGAGGAGAAGGAGGAATAGAGAGAAAGGAGGATAAAATGGTATAGGTGAGTAAGAGAGACAAAGACATTGAGTTATTACATTTTTATAGTTATATTATTAGATTGGCTAGAGCATTTCATTGTACTCTTTGTCTCTTATGTGTATACCATGGGCCAGTCCTGAGAGCATCTTATTTTGTTTTGTACATTATATTCATTGTAAAAGGAGGTTTCTTCCCCGAAGTGGATATATATCTATCTATCTATCTATCTATCTATATATATATATATATATATATATATATATATATATATGTATATATATATATATGTATATATATATATATATATATTATTTAGTACTTATTAGTATTTATTAATATTAAATTATTATAACACTATTTACATTTATTATTGAATTTGGAGATTTTATATAATAAACTTGTTTTTTCTAATGGTTAGTTTTTTTTACTTTTGACCTTGTCTTTTAGTTGTTTGACTCCATCTTTTTATACCTCAGTTGGATCATATTCTCTTCATATAATTGTCCTGATGGTGAACCACATTGGTTGGTTTGAAAAACATGAGCAATCAATACATTTATGTGAAGGATTTAGAAGACAAATATTTAAATAATTCTATTCACAGAAGCCTCCATTCAGATAAGTAATTATTAGTTTAGAGGATGCTTGAAAAAACAACAGAAATGTGTATGAGTTATTGACTGCGTAAATAACGTGTCAAATCACATGAAGAAGGTGAGTTGCAATATAAGAATGGTGTGTCAAAAGGACCTAAAAGTAAATATATGTCCTTAGGAACAACTCTCAAAGGAGAAGCCAAGAAGGTAAATTGTGTGGTAGGAGATAAAAGGGAAGGAGAGTGAACAAGTTCAATGGAGCTTCCTAATCAGTAGTACCATGCATCATCCATTAGTGTTAGGAAGAGTTGTTTGCTCATGGAAAGAAGGAAATGATACTTGGTATGCACAACTTACATTATTTAATCTTGTTTCATTTAAGTAGCATACATGATTAATATAAACAATCATTAGCTTAAGTCAATAACTAGTATAACTTTGCATGTTACTTGGTTATTAATTGGCATATCTATTTCAATTACTATTTTTTGGTTCAGTAAAAGTAATATTTTGTATATTGGACAACTCATTTAAGAGAAGTAGCCATGGAGAGTGAAACTTCTAAGGTAAGAGGCCTCAAACATTTAAGTCAATGGAGAAAATAACTTTGAAGAGACAGAGATGATGGTAAGTATGCACGGGGGGGGAGTGTGCACAGTCACATGAGAAACATCAACAGTGACATTCGTAGTTTCGCTGTTAGTACCGAGATCTATTGTCAAATGGAGAGTGATTAGCCATTGGCTTCTCACAAGCAATGGAGGAGAGTGAGTTCACTGCAACATTGGATAAGTGAGCAACGAGTGGAAATGGTAGTTGATTTTAGCCAAAGGTTGTATCATCAACACCCTATTACATCCTCTTAGGAGGAGTAACGTAAACAACTAATAGTAAAAAGAATTGGATGAAAATCAAGAGAGATAACATATGTCTAGGGGGAGCATATCAAGCATACCCAATACTCTAGAGAGGATCAATAGCTACAAGAAGCCACAAGGGAATTTGATTGTTTTTTAGTGACATACATTGTTATCCCTTGAAATTAATGTTTAAAGGAAGAGATTGTTCTCAATAACAAGTGTTTGCAAGAGCCATGAGAGTTAGAAACACCTTTGGTAGAAGTGATAGTTTCACTAGTCACTTGTATAATTGAAAAGAAAATATAATAAAAGGAGTTATGATTTATAATAATTGGTTTACGAGTGTATTTGGACAAGATTACAAGTCATTAAGGTTGTAGCTAAGAATGGATAGCAACAATCAAGTGCTTTACTAGAGAGAAGTGGTTAGATATATGAGGGAGAGAGATATTTCCCTTTTCCATTAATGTCAAAGGGGGAGAGAGAGATATCAACCACAAGGGGAGATTTCCATCAATGCCAAAGGGGGATATTGTTGGCATTGATGTTAACCTCAGTGATGATAATCATAGGTTGAGATTATTGTTAGTATTGGCATCATTGAGATAACTTGCATTTGAGTGTGTTGCATGCTTAGTTGGAGTTGGATCTAGGCTATGGAGCCCAGTGAGTGTGGACCCTTGATAAGAACATTAGTGGGCATCATTGCCTAAATAAGGTCAAGGATGGAGGGATTTGTTGAAAATGCAACAAGAAATTCCTAATTTAATTTTCCCTTGAATTAAATTAGGAGAAAATCGAAATTCCACATCACAAGACAACTTGAATGAGTTAATTGAGTTGTTATCACTCAGTTAGCTTAGTTAATTTGGGTTGGGCCTAACTTGAGTTGTGTACAATGATTCCTAAATTTTAGGAGCCTAGGTTCAGTTAATTTCAATTGTAACTACTTAATTCAGTTACATTGAGTTAAGGTCAGTTAAACTAGTTCCAACTATTGGAGGAACTAGTAGGAGGTCTAGCAATGGGGTACAACTTCAGTGTTCAACTAGTTAACTAATAAAACAACCTTAATTAACTCATGCATGCATGAAATTCAAGTTACCCAGTTGAGATTGGAGTTCAATGGAAATGTACTATCAATTGTATAATTATCTAAGTTGTACAGGTGGTGCATGCAGTCAGAGAAGGACCTACAGGGATTGCGCAATTCATGATGGGGATTTACCTAATTAATAGGGGGCTAATTCCTTGAGAAAAATCGCAAGGAAATAGGAGCTTGGCATGAAACATGATTGGTAAAGTGTTGGCGAGAGTCAGTCTGTGAGGTAGTGAGATAGATTATACTTGTGCAAAGGTTGCTCAGGCTTGAGCAAGCAATGTATTTCTTCTCTATTTTTTGATTAATAAAATACAGATAGGAAGGGGTTTTGAGCAGTTATTTTCCCCTATATATATCCTCATGTATGTGTATTAAATTATGATGCATGCTTTGATATATGTTCTCAATTGTGAATTGCTTTTTGTAGATGAGTAGAGTAGATTTGAGTCATATGTTTTAGAACATTACATGAGTAGTATTGACTCTACAATTAAAATTCTACATGGTATCAAAGCTAGATTCATAGTAGAGAAGAGAATTCAAAGTTTTCATTACAGGAGGTTCGAATTTCAAGATCAATGTTGCAGGTTTTTTCCAGGACTTAGAAGATGGCCTTCATTGGACTCAGGTTCGAGTATGTTTTGGAAGGAACCAAAAATTTTGTGGCATGGAAGATCCACATGGAGGCAGTATTGGATGACAATGGGATGCTAGAATACATCAAGATATATGTAGAAAGCCCCCCAGCATCTGACCCCCAGGATCTCGCTCAATGGAAGAAGGATGTGGCTAAAGTGAGGAGAATCGTATTGGAGGGAGTTCGAGATCATATTGTCTCAAATCTCCACGGGAAAAAAGCTTTGTTCACGATGTGGAAAACACTGACAAACTTGTTTGAGAACAATAGTGACCAAGTGAAGTTGGCGCTCAAGGACAAGCTTTGAAGCATAAAAATGCAAAATAATGACACAATTCTGCAGTACCTAATCAAGTTTATAGAGTGTCATAATGAACTAGTTGGGGTCGGTGTGACTGTCCTGAAGAATATTTGATAGCTCTAGCTCTATTGGGCCTTCCCAAGAGCTGGCACAGTTATCAAGTTTTGGTAAATGGTAGAGAGAAACTACTAATTTGGGAGTGTTTATGGTCTGATCTTGTACAGGAAAATAAGGTGGAGCAACAGAGATGGGACCTCATCCAAAGAAAAGGAAGAGGAATTTGCATTAGGTAGCAAAATGAAGGAAGGCCAAGGGGAAAAAGTCCCAAGGTGAGGCTAATTCTAGCCCAGATGGAAAGCAGAAAGAATTGTTGGAAATAAAGTGCTTTCACTGTCGTGAATTCGGGCACTATGCCATGAAATGCCCACATATGAAGGAAAGCAAGAAGGATCCTGCAGTAGTAGCAGCAGTTGAAGCTCTAGCTTCACAATTCAAGCTTGATGTTACTCTCATTGCATGAGTATTTTTTATTTATTTTTATGTATGCTTCTTAGTTGAAGATGTTGTAGTAACAGTAGCAACATAGAGAAATGTTGCATGGAGTACATTCCAAAGGTGCTAGATTAGAGTAGATGTGAATCCATTTCTTGCTAAGAGGGAGTGTTGAAAATGCAGCAAAAAATTCCTAATTTAATTTTCCCTTGAATTAAATTAGGAAAAATTCAAAATTCCACATCACAAGCCAACTTGAATGAGTTAACTAGGTTATTATCACTTAGTTATCTTAGATAGTTTGACTTGAGGGCTTAACTTGATTTGTGTATAGTGATTCCTAAATTTTAGGAGCCTAGGTTGAGTTAATTTTAGTTGTAACAATTTATTTCAGTTAAATTGAGTTAAGACCAGTTAAACTAATTCCAAATGTTGGAGGAACTAGTAGGATGTCTAGCATTGGGGTTCAACTTTAGTGTTTAACCAGGTAACTGATAAATCAACCTTAATTAACTCATGCATGCATGAAATTCGAGTTACCCAATAGAGATTGGAGTTCAAGGGTAGTGTACTATCAATTTTATAATTATCTAAGTTGTACAGGTGGTGCATGAAGTCAGAGAAGGGCCTACCGGGACTGCACAGTTCAAGATGGGTATTTCCCTAATTAGTAGGGGGCTAATTCCTTGAGAAACAATGCAAGGAAATAGGAGCTTGGCATACAAAAAAATTGGCTAAGTGTTGGCTAGAGTTATTATGTGAGATGGTCAGATAGATTATACTTGTGCATAGGTTTCTTAGGCTTGAGCAAGCATTGTATTTCTCCTCTATTTTCTGACTAATGAAATACAAATAGAAAGTGGTTTTGAGAAGCTTCTTTCCCCTGGATATATCCTCGCTTATGTGTGTTAAATTATGATGCATGATTTGACATATGTTTGCAATCATGAATTGCTTTCCGCAAATGAGTAGAGTAGATTTGATTCTTATGTTTTAGAACACTACATGAGCAATATTGAATCTACAATTAAATTTGTACATGCTTATCTTTGAAGTCATTTTACCTATAGTGGATCAATTCGAGTGCTCTTTCAAAGGGTATAGTTGGATAGCTCTCTACTTGAACTTTCTAATTGTATATGGCATTTTGAAAAAAATTGTAGGGATAGGGAGTTATGGCAGTTTGAAGATTATCATGCTTCCAAGCCTCGTGGTTCCACAATAAGCCAAATTGCGAACCCCCCTTCCCTCCCTCCCTCTATTAATCACCGAACATAGGGGGCCCACAGTTGTTGTGGAATTAAATCGAAGCAACCAAATATTTGTTGATGGCATGCATTAAGGAAAGCATGTTGGGTTTAGTCATGGATATGACAAAGTGTGGGCCCCCTATTATTGGTCGAGCATACAAGGGAGGCTTGCAATTAACTACAATCATCAATTAATCGATGGTTAATTTAATCAACTCTCATGCTATTGGAAAGTGCACTAGCACTGTGAATAGAGGGACTTGATAGAAGGTGCGATTGACTAATGGAGGCATGGGATGGGAAAATCGCTATCATTCAACAAATGTTGCATCACACCAAGTCAAGTCAAGAACTTATGAAGTTGATGGTAAGATTGATAGTCAGTGGGACATAAATCCTCTCTGACACTGGTATATGACACAAATTTGACCTCCAGGCACATTTTTTAATATCATAGGAATTGTCAAAAAGTAACTAGACCCCAATACATTTCATCAATACAAATGGTGACATGGATGTTGATAGATGGAAAAATTCTATTAGATTATGGGAATGATGTGGCAGCTAATTGGCAAGACATCTTAACAGAATGACACATGTAAGGTGACATGTGGCATGCATATTCCATGTTTTCAAGTGGCCAAATGGACTAAATCCAGGTAACACATGGCATGGGATGATAGCCAGAGGACGTGTCATCGCACCATGAAAAATTCAAGTTGAAGAGATTCAAAGGAAGAGCACGAATAATGAAAGGAAAGAAATGAACATTTCTCTATCAAATGATAGAAAAATCCATGTCGCACATGGGCGAGTAGGGAAAGACAAGTGGTAGTATTCTGTCCAAGGATGAAGTGGCACCGCCACTTACATTACAAATTATGGAAGGATGATTGACAATAGGAAGGACAACTCAACTAGTTAGGCACACCATTGCGCTACACCAATTTTCAATTGAGTAGGTTAAAAAACTTGGTATGATGAGCACGATGCAAAGACTGAAAGCGCCAAACAAAATTTTAATGCTAATAGACATATCATCACAAAGGCTATTTGGTGATAATTTGGCCTAGTGGTAGGAGGACATGTGGCTGACTAGTGACCTAACACATTTTTGGGAGCCAAGGTAAGTGGATACTGTAAGCGCCTTTGGTAATATCATATGTTTCTAGCCTTCTGGGCACATACTGTCTAGGTGTTGAAGGTTAAGGGCATGGAGAAATAGTATGTTGTGAGGCTTAACACTTTCCACGGGTAAGCGTTTGGTCATAGTCCCTAGACACATGGGGAAAGAGATATTAGCCAAGGAGCTCTCATATCCTCCAAAGGTTAGCCCACAATTCTGAGGTCACAGTCTCATGCACTAAGAACTAATTGTTTAAGGGCATGACATGATAAAAATTTGGCATTATAGGCGCTAAATTTAGTTAAGAGCTAGCTAAAGGATTGATATGGTTGTGTGAAGTTGGTTCATTAATGTTTTCAATAATACAAAATTAGCAAGGGTAAAACTAGTATTCAATGCCCATGATACTTGGTGTGTATCAACTATAAATCGTAGTGCAAGTTATGGAAAGGGAAAGTGATCCTAGTTGAGAATCAAAGGCCAAAAGAGAGCCAAGTTGGTGCTTGCACGTAGTTGGTGCTTCCTTTAGGTGGGTGCCTAAGAAACAAATGAGGGGGTTGGTGCCTCCTACATGTAGTGGCTTGCAAATCAGGAAGTTGGTGCTTCATGCTAGCAAAACAACTTAGGGAGTTGTTGCTTCCTGCTGGTTGGCGCCAACAAAAAAACTTGGGGGTTGGTTCCTCCTATGAGTGGGTGCTAAAAAAACTTGATGTAATTATAAGTTGTAGCTTTACATTTACATAATAACAAAATGAGGTTTTTGTTTTATTTCCTTCATGGGTTTCTACATACATATGGTGTCTCTATGTGTTGCATAAGTGTGTATGTTGAATGTGGTGTGACTATGTATCTAATGGTATGTTCACATAGTTAAGTGTTGAAATCTAGTAATAATCACTAAAATTTTCCTTAATATTGATTCACCTTCTCCTCTCAGTATCAACTTGGTTTCCACTGGTCATTAATTATTATTCGTTCTCTTTACACATTACATCTTTCAGACTCGCTAGCCTTTTAATGCACAGACTCTCTGGTCCAACCACACAAGCACCTAGGCCTTAAAACATATCAATACATTGTCCCAATGACCTAACACATTGATACATATAGGCACATAGACCTCAACAAACCTAACTCACTAGCCTAGATATCATGTATCAACTTACCGACCTAATTGTTATATGTACATATACATTATAATTGAAGGATTAAGCCTAGGCATTACAACCACGGTTAAGGTTCTACGACTTTCTGCTTACATTGCTTTGTAGATCCCCTACAACTTCCCATGATAGTCCCAAAAAAACTTGCTCTAATACCAATATTATTTATAAACCATTGTGGATATTTCACTAGACAATTCATCACAATAGATTTGATAAAATAAACTGCAATCTATATTACAATTTTTTTTTCCTTTTGGTTCCATTAATAATTATTGATTTTTTTCATATGCATGAAATAAACAACATGTAGGAAATCGATAAAAACAAATACAATCACACAACATCTACATGAACACAAATATTTTCTTTGGAAAACCCTTATAGGAGAAAACCCAGCTAGAAGCCGAGGTTTCTCTACTCTCTTTTCTCTCTGTAATAAAAATGATGCAGTTACAAAGTTTAAGGAAATTCTATGGAGTTACTTGAGACTTGTGGCCTGTTAGGCTACTACAAACACTAAGTCCCTTTTTATATTCTCTCACAACCACTCCTAGTTGCTATGCTCTACTATAGAAGAACATAAAATTGAATAAAATAGCACCCATTCTCCTCCTAGTGGCTTGCTTTTAACATAGTCTAAAAGCCAACTAGGGGTCAGTTAAGACTCCTCTAACTCCCAACTAGAGTTACTATTTTGACCCTTCTAAATTCTTTTTCATAGCCCACTTGTGGAAAGTCCCTTTTGTATAAATAACATGGGTTGAAATATCATCCACTTGTACCAAGGTAGTTAAACACAACCATTAGGGAAATTTAGAGGTAGGAAATGAGCCTCAAAATGAAAATAGTACCAACAATTTTTTTTAAAAGAATGAATAGGATTCAAGATGATCATATCATCCACATGAGAGAATATTTTTTAGAAAAATTTTTGTCAAATCAAATGATTCATGTAGACTTTGTTTCTTTGAAATAAATGATTACCAATTGTCTTTGTTTTTTGTGACGTAAGCCACCTTTTTAAACAACATTTTATTTATTTTTAATAAACAATATTATTTCTTTCTAATATATTACATACAATAATAATTACATACATTATTAGATCTCCAAACACAATAATATTCACTTAATAACCAAATAAATGCCTTATATTACAATATATGGTTTCTAATTAACCAAAACACTAGCCACCTAATAGATTCGATTAATAAAGCCAACCACTAACATAGTTGTTTGTCCTTAATGTGACCACTTACACATTGATTTCACCACTATGCTAAAGGGGTAGTGTCTTATTTACTAAATATGACCCTCATTACATTAAGTATCATTCTATTCTACTAAGTAAGAGAGTTAGAGGACCCTAACACATCCCTTTGTGCTACCTAAGATTCCCTACACTTTAATCTTTGTTTTGCTTCTTCCTAAGACAATAGGGCATTCACATCTTATTCCAAATTCTTTAGAGCAAGTGGATCATCTTAAAAGAGAATAACACTTCCATTTGGCTCATGTAGTTAGAGAATAATAAATATGAAATTCAACCAGAAAAAGATTCTAATTAGAATTCCTATAATTTTATTTGGTTCATTCAACAATTACTTTCTTTACCTGCTTATAGGTTTTCATTGAATTGAAATATAATTATTACAAAAATATTGAATTGAAACATTACTATTCCATCAATAGTAGGATCAAAAGGAGTGTAGAAGTTGTGAAACTTAGGTTCCCTTGTATATTTCCTCTGTTACATGGGAATCGTTTCCAAGAGTTGGGAAACCCGTTCCAATGGTTCCCGCGCTCCTGGGAGCTTTGGAACTGTATGGGGACGTTCCCTTTTCAGGGGGAGCTGCAATGGGAGCTTGGGAAAGTTTCGGGAGCTTTGAAGACTGTTTTTTTTGGAGTTCTCGTGTTCCATGAGGTTGGGGAATACAAAGCCTGTAGAGAAATATGTTGAACTGCCCACAAAACATGAGCCTAAGTTGAAACCTTTGTAGGAAGAAAGGCCAAAGACATCCTTAACACTGATATCCTTAATTGAGAAACTGGAGCAATCACTTGATGGGTTAAGGAAGTGTGTGGGACCTCGATGTAAGGGCGATATCTGTGATGTTATGCTGATGAGTATTTCTTTTGTTGTTTATGTATGTATGTGGTAGTCAATGCTTAAACATTAGAGTTCCTTTACTTTTTCTCTTAAGAATAATTAGAAAAACATCTGTAAAATTGTTCCTTTGTATTTTTAAGCCAGATTGTTTCAAAGAATCGTCATGTGTCACAATGTTAATATTTTATATATATAAAAGGGAGAGACTCAAGGGAGAGAGACACCCAAGAATATATTTGTATATAAGAGATTATATATTTAAATTGATTTTAATATTTGAATACTCTGATTCAATATAATTTTTTATTATTATACAAATTATATAATTAAAAAATATTTTATATTTTTTTTTTTTTATTATATAATATTACTACCCCCGATTAGCCGTTTCCTGTAAATTTTGGGGAAATCTCTAGCCGTTTCCGACACCCGTACCCAAGTTCCCAACGTTCCCACGTTCGAGAAACTCATGCAACATAGTATATTTCTGAACTATATAAAAAATTGATTATGCCATTCTGTAGTTTTGAGAAAATGGGTAACAATAAAAATGTGCCAGGAAAACCAAAAAATGGCTGTTGACACACGGAAGTATTGACAAATTGAGCCACGTGCCAGATTCGAATGTCTTTGGAAACCTGTTAGTTGCTGGTACTGACTTGAATTTACTATTGCATAAGAACTGAAATATTGGGAGAAATTTCCAAAATTGCTTCGTCTTAAAGTAAAGCCATTGAACTTGGGTTGAAATTGGATCCGATGGCTGAGGAAGCTGATTTCAATTTATCATCAATAGACGCCCACAAGGAAAGGGCCCTCCATCTTGTCATTCCAAAAGGCCATCACATCGGATCCATTGGAGAAGCTTTCCAACTGGACAACCTAGAACTCTGAGAATATATGCTCCTGGTTCGGCATTCACTGCAGACAATATACCAGAAGGGTAGTCGCCATAGACTCTTTTTTCTTTAACTTGGAAGGTACCCTTTCTCGGTCTCTTGCCAATTTGTCTTTATTACACACTCTCAATCTTTCTAGTAATAGTTTGACTACATTAATTCCTCCGGAATTTGGCGATGGCGACCTTAAAGAGTTACAAGCACTTCAACTGCTGGTGAATTTTATCAACGGTTCTATGGCGGTGGAATTGGGTATATTGCATAATCTGCACATTTTGGATATTTCTTCTAATGGTTTGACTGGAAGAAGTCCCCTCGAGCTTGGCCAGCTTAAAGCGCTGCGAATACTGAACCTCGGTGGCAATGAGTGGGGCGGTCCGCTTCAGGTCGAATTGGGCTTTTTGGGAGGAGTAGTCTAACAAGACGGAGGAATTACTTGGTTTCCGTCGCTGTCCAGAAAAACGTCCCGCTCTGGCCGTCGGCCATTCCTCCGCCTTCCGCCACCCTCCCTGAGCTCTGCCACCCTCCGCCACCCTCCACCACCTTTCCACATTAAAGTCCTGATTTGATCGCAGCTGGTCTGACAGAATTCGCGCCGCGGAAAGCTAATACGCGTTTAATTCGAAATTTTGCAAACCGCGGGCTGCTCCCCTAACCAATTCGACTCGGCCCGTGCATATCACCGGCTCACTAGAAAACTCACTCCCGAACTCGACTCGGCACCTGCAGCTCACTAGAAAACTCACCCCAGGGCTCCACTCAACACCTGCAGGCTGCAGCTCACCAGAAAACTCACTCCCGGGCTCTACAGCACACCACCTACGGGACAGACAGGGAGGTTCATCTCTGCAGTTTTTAGGAGGTCCCTGTGCACATAACCGCCATTTTTAAAGTCTACGATGTATTCGACTACTAGGAGACTAACCAAATGAATTTTAAATTGGTTTCAAATTACTATTAATGTGATTTGTTTTGGGTATATATGGTTGGGAACGTTGATGTGTCGCTGCAATTTTGTTTGTTTTATATTTGCAATGTTGGGTCACGTTGGCCGTGTTAAATCCAAATCGCTAGTATGGGAAGTAGAAGCTTCAAATCAAAGTGTAGTTAAGAATGTAAAATTGTCTTGTAATTAGTGGTGGAATGATTTTTTTTGCAAAATTGACTAGGGTTCAATCGAGAGGAAAAATGATATTCCCTTTTGGGTTGTATCTCTCAAAATTATGTAACTCCAATTCTTTTGTTCTCATGGGCATTAAAAAAGCATCTTTAAACTTCTAGGCTAGTATTTTTTTCAATTTTGTGCTTTTGAAGCTCAAGGATCAAATGTAAGTTAGACCACTTGCAAATTTTGTATCATCACAACATCATAATCTATCTATTTAATATTTTGCTAATAGTAGTCCTAGTAACCTTGGGGTCTCTCCAAATCAACATGTTAGAAGTTTGTAGAACAATGTCATCTAAAGATATGCTTGAGCTTAGGACTGATGTTTCTCTCCTACAAACAATTTTTCATTTTCATTTTGTTCACCTACTAAACGTTTATGCTCAAATGTATTTAAGCATAATAGTGTTTCCTAAACTATGATGTTTCCTTGATATCTCATAGTTTCATAGCATGATTACCCTTTTGGTTGCCTGATTTGCATGAGTTGATCCATGTAGTGAGAAAATTGATGTTAAACTAATATTTTTGCTGCTTCACTCACACTTCGCTGCGTGGGGAATTATTTAAGGCTTTACTTTGTATGTTGAATCTAATTCCAAGATCTTATGGGTTATTTATTGAAGTTCAAACTCCATAATTGTTTACTCAAATTCTGAATATACTTATATCTGCAATCATCCTTTTTCTTAATTTTGACAATGATTCTTTTTTTTATGGGCTATTGATCGAGGTCCAAACTCCAGAATTGTTTACAAAAATTATGAAGATATTGATATCTGCAATCATCCTTTTCTGAATTCTGACATCGAGTCTAGGTGTGAAGACTAGCTAGATGTGCATCCCTTTAATATGGTCTTTTTATGTTGTTTTTCCTTACTAGTATTGAGCCTTATGGTATCCATTTCTTGCCAAGAGCATCACTGGGTCAATAGAAATGTTGTGTTGGATTTTGCGTTGCATAGATGGATGCAGTGGTAGACATTTCCTCTGATACCTTAATTCATGGATAAATTGCAAAGTAGGATGTAGATAGAAATTGGAGTTTCCAGCAAATGAATGGCCATCATGAAAATGGTGTTGTGTCTGATGATCCATCCTCCCAGTGCTCTGCAGATTTAACAAAATCTAGGAAAGAGAACAATATGGAAGATGCATAGATAAACATGGGAAGCAAAAAAATGGATGGGCTTCAAGAACATCCAACTCTAGCAAAGGATATTGAATCTGAATTCCCAAGGAAAATTGAAGGAGAAGTTGAAGTGACCTTAATAGAAAATGGGGGTTCGAATCAAACGGGGGACATGTATGTTGAACAAGAGAAGCAGAGTAATTTAATTCTTGAAGGAGATGATGCATCAAAGCCTTGTCAAACAAAAAACAATCCAATGGCTACTGAGGGATGTTCACCATTGCTTATGTTGTTTTTTGTTCATCCTAAGTGATTATTTCCTTTGAATGAACATTTATGAAAACCAATATGATTAAATATTGTGATTATAATGCAATGTTTGATTCTATTCCAAGGGATCAAAATAGTATCTAATCCACTTTCTACTCGATTGAAATCAAAGAAGGCTAACTCCACTGTCCCGGAAACTGGTAGAACTACAGAATCTCAGAACCAAAAGTTAAGAAATTCTCAGAAATCAAGTACTTTCTTCAAGGGAACCCAAAAGAGACTACCAGAAATAGTGTAGATCATTTATGGAAATCATCACTGAAATCCGGCTATACAATTGTTCGTAAAATTGTAGGTTTTCTTTTTGAATGCATAAATAGATTTGGCTCCATGAAAAACCCCTGAAACACTGGAACTATGCAGATTCATCAGCTAAAAGCTACAATTCCAACAATTTCTAACTGGATTTAGGCAAAATTTGTTAATAAATATGACCAAATATGGTCTAGAACATTGAATGTTTATACTACATCACGATCTCAAAACTAATTGTGTTTTCTGTAACTTAGGTGGTTTTAGATGTTTTAGGGATAGAACAAGCTCACATCTATGAATTCTTGTCTTCTACTTTATATTTAACTCGGTTCTTTCAAGTTGAGGTGCATGACACACATTGGAGATTGTGGTATAGTTACAAATCCACGGTATCCCAAACAAAGAGGAAAGAACCAGAATTGATTTGGCAATTCCATGCCAAATCAGTTCCGCAGCAGCAGAAAAAGGATGCCAACTCACCTAAAGTTTAATCGAAGTCTACAGAAAAGAAGAAACAACAGAATGAAATCATGTTTTGTATGATGCTTTGTCAATTTTTCTCAATGCCTAAAGAAGCATAAGCAAATTCCCCCTCCTGGCATGCCTGAGAAGGAAGAGCAGGAAATTTTGAATTTATAAATAAAATGTATGCCTATTTAGATATTAAGATGGACAAGATTATGAGGATCCCCTATCCCCAAATTGTAATAGAAAAGTTGTTCCAATTGTTGTTGATGAAGTTCAACCCTTAACAAGTGTAGTGTGAAGGAACCGTTCATGTAGATTGGCTGAATAAGTTTCTTGTGATGTTATATGACAAATGGCATTTCTGTCACACATAAGGCATATACATGAATCATGCTTTGCTTAGACAATGTTCTGTTAGTCTAGGGTTATGTGGTTTTTGGTGTTTGGACAGTCACTAAGGATAAATATTTTTAGAGTTTGCACATGGCATTCAAAAACCAAAGAAGCCTAATTCAGTATCATTTATTTTAAAAGTCATAGATGTATTTGGGTCCAATAATGAGCATTTCATCTATATAAAAACTTATTTTTATCAACAAACTATAGAATATTTACTAGCATTGGAATGCTAAAGTATAAATAAAGACGATTGTGTTGAATTTATACCCAAAGATGACATAATATTTTCTATTTCATTCGAGAGTTTCAGATTAACACTAAAACAACTTCGCACATACCCTACAGGTCAATTAAGAAAAGTATAGTTTATTGGACTAAAAGAAACTTAATATTATATTATAGGCTAAAAAAGGTGGCAATATAAGATATCGAAAAGGGAGATTAGTCATGCATTTTTTATAAGCTTGACAAAAGTAGATATACAAGGACATGTTATCAATAAATATATCAAAAAAAAATTCACAAAAATATCCAACTCTTTGTTGCAAGCAATTCCAATAAAGTGGTGATTGCTAGATGTGTTTTTTGCAAAAGTTGCCAGTATTGAAAGTGTTGCAATGTAAATGAACACAAATTATCTGCTTTTTTGAATTATATATGATTGAAAAACATGTTGAGTATTAGGAAATATATAATTTTCTACTTGTTTAACATGAATTTATTGTTATCTTATTTTCCAGGTTTTTGAAGTGTAAAAAATGGTGCAAAAGTGGCGTTTATGCATTGAAGTGTCCTGCTTTCCAAATCCAGGTCGAGCATTTATTAAGTTTGTCCTTTACAATATGGCAACAAATCATTTATTTCATGGAAAGAGAGAAGTCCCTGGAATGACGACAAACAATGAGGCATATTACATTGCCGTTGTTGAAGGATTAAAAGAGGCAAAATAACATGATGTCAATGATATTGAAGTCTTCACCAACTCGGAGTTGATATGTAATCAGATGAAAGGTATCTATCGGGTTCGGAAGGACAATTTAAAACCTCTTCATAAGGAAGAAATAAATTGGAGTTGTCAATTTCAACATTTTACCATCAATCGCTCTACAGATATTGAAAAGATGTCCACTAATATAATGTCCAGAGCATTTTTAAGCACATATGTAGATGTAAAATATGACATAGGATCACCATCCACTGCAACAAAAATCATTGATCACCATCAATATAAATCCCCATTGTGCGAATGGGTTGTTGTTATCATTTTTCTGGGGTCCATCATAACATGGTTCTTTCACTAAAGAAGAACCTGTTAATGTTTTATTTTCCCCAACATGCAATGATTACGGTTTTTTGTATGGGAGACAAATTTATGGACAAATGTAATATATTCCATGTACATGGACAAATGTGTTTTGAGAAAAGTAAATGGTTCATGGTTTTGTGATTATCATTAATACATTATGCTGTTGTCTGATCCTTCCAAACACCTTCTTAGATCCTTGTTTCTGGAGAGATATTGATATGCTATGTGATTTGTTCGTTGGTTGATGATCAGTGATGAAAGGTTTCTTTACTATGTTTATAAGGAATTTATTCTTAAGAACACTTATTTCTCAATCACCCAGTCACTCTTCCCGTCTCCACCTTGGATTTCATCCCAATAGTTTTCCTAGATCACAACTCTATTTTGGCTTGACTTCTCTGTATTTCAGATCTTGTGCTTGTGGATTTATCATGATAGTAAGGACGTAGTCTTTTTAAATCAAAGCAAACTTAGCTCATGCTTAGTGTGTCATAAGTAAGGAAATGTCAATATTTCACGAAGAAATCACATCCATCATGATGGTCTACTATGCTAAATCTCCCATGTGACCACTTCACTTCCTCCAAATCTTGCACTAGTTTTTCCTCTACAAAGGAATTCTTAGATAAAAACTAGAAGATATGCAGTTGGTGTTCTGGCTATTCTTGTAAGAGAGCTAAGAGGATTACTTGTAGTTAGTGAAACCTTTGCGATCCCTCTAATATTCAACCATTTAAGATTGGGTTCATTTTCAGCTAAACGCAAGGACAATTTATTTATGTTTTTCTATCATTGTGTTGTAGTGGAAGTGACGAAATTGTAAATAGTTTGTTGAGATTGCCACCATTAATGCCTTCTTTGTATAATCTTCTCACATATGGTACTCCTAAAGCAAAAAAGAAAGCTCGTTCTCTTTTTAGAATCCTTCACAGTTGGGACTCTTCAAGAACTGCTCAAACAATTCTCTTGTCTGAGACTGGAAATTCAATCACTTTAGAACACTAGTGAAGCAACTGCCAGTTTTCCACCAATTCATGTAGGGGCCTAGCTTTTACTTGTACAGATATTCTTTAGCAGACAAGAATCAAAATAAATGTAAATATCTCTGTTATTCAACATGATTTTTTTTTTTGTACAATATTTAATCAGTCATAAAGGAGATTGACGACATAGAAATTCTAGGTGTCCAACTCACCTTTGTAACTTACCCTTCTAGGAGATGCCTAATTGCTCCCACATGGTCATTGTAGCTTGATGTACCTTTGGGTCCCATTGACCTAATTTGATCGTTTGTGTAATTGATATAAAATTTCTATCTTATCAAACATATATATCTGAGTTGGACTAGCTTAATTGATATGTGCCCACTTTTGCTAAACAATATATATTTTATGTCTGGAATCTAGATTAGATATTCTCACACACAACCATCATACCATTATCAGCAAGGTCATGAATTTTGCTGTTTATGTTTTACTCCTTATCAGTAAATCTATGTTTAGGTTTTACCCTCCACTTTTGTTAGTGAATAGATTGAGGAATGTGATTGCACAATCTTGCTAGAATATTTCCTTGAACATATATGTTAACCCAACTAAAAGGTTCCAATTCATAAGAGTTAAAATATTTCATGCATAGTATGGAAATTTAATTATATAAATGTATTTGCATTTATGTAAATTTGGCCTAATTAAATTATCTCATACAATATTTTGGAATGGGGAATTTCCCACCAACAGGCTAGGCATAAAATTGTTAGAATGTTGTATTTTCCCTCTATATTGGGAGAAATATTGTCCTCCTTTCCTGGTTGGGAATTAAATTTTTACAAAAGAAGATATTAAGTTTATATTTAATAATTTCATGTTTTTACCTTAGTAATAAACCATAACATATCACTTATTTGGGAAAAGAATTAAGTTGAAAATTTTATGAGTAGGAATGAAATTTTGGAGCTTGAGTTCTCAAATTTCGGGAGGAGTTTGGAAATTTTTCTTTGTAAAAGTTGGCATAAAATTTTCTCATGAGTAATAACTTTATAAGTCCCCATAGTTTGGAAAGAAAAATATAAATAATGTATGTATGTATAATGATTTACAAAGTTGAAGTAGTTGAAGTGGGTGAGGAGAGCACCTTTATAAATAATGAGTAGAGCCACTCACATGACATTTTTTTATCATTCAAGGTCTCAATTAAGAGTGAAATGAAATGGTATTGACTTGCAATAGCGTGATATGATATCTTTCATTGAAAATGCTATAATATTATAATGTATCATAAAAATATATTATATTATAATAATAATTGTAATTTTTACATGATATCAAATTAAATTGGTGAAAAACTTCTTTGAAAAGTTGGACCATGATTATCCAATAACAAATATCCAAAAAATTCGGGGTGTCCCTAGGAGTAATAAATTTTATCAGTAAGGTCATGACTTTTGTAGTTGAATAAACTAAATACTGAAGATAAAATATGAGCAGAGTATCTACATAAATCTCTTTTCCTCTTTAAAACCTATACATGGAGATGAAATCCATGTTGCTTAAGAGTAACTCCAACTTGAAGAGTAAATTTTGTGAGCTTGTCATCATATGAGTCAAAATATGTGGCAGTAGATGGACAAAATATACACACAGAAAGTACAAATTTTCTTTCTAAGCCGATTTGCCCCATTGTGAGGGTTGGAATTCAACTATGAATACCCTAGGTGAACAAAGAGAACTAAAAGTTACTCAAGGTCAGCATAGAGTACAAAAATAAGTGTGAAGATTATGGTTTTATATTTGATAAGTAATGGACTAGTACACAAATTAGTATAGTTTCAACCACTCTATCATGTATCTTATAGAATTTACTACTACTCTGTTCATACAGGAAAGATCAAGAATATATTTATCTTGTCAGGTTCTGTTCCTCCTGCATTCCATAAAAAGTTGAAACCTTTGGAAACCGGGCAATTCCTCCGCCTTGTTAGATTACTCCCTTTTAATATACTTGGGTAATGGAGTACAATATCAGTGTTTCAGAGACATATATATCTTTTGATGTGATATTTGGAAGCTGGACAAGGTATCTTGATTGGTGAAGGAGGTTTTTGAGGTATCTTGATAGTCAATGGTTGTGTGAAGGAGGATTTTGAGGTATCTTGATTGGAAATGGTTGTGAAGGAGGATTTTGAGGTATCTTGACTGGCAATGGTTGTGAAGGAGGATTTTGTTTCTAAATCTTTTTTGGCTGACAATGTGAACATATGTAATATATAATGTGCTTCTAACCTTAAATAATAAATGTAACAATTTGAATAGTAAGGTAGCTATTCTGGGCACTGAAATGTGGAAATATTGATGGTTCTCATTTTACATAGGAGCAGATGAAATAGAACTGATTGCTATAAATTCTCTCTGGTTTATTTGAAATAAATTGAGTTGCACAATTTACATTGAACATTACCAATGATATGATTCTATGAGTGGATGATATCTAAACTCAGACTAAACCTAAAATAATTTGAGTTGCACAATTTACATTGAACATTACCAATGGTGTGATGTTGCTGCTAACAAAAATCATTTACTATTACTGTGAGTAGCTCCAATGTTAGATGTAAATGACAGGCAACTGCTTTAATGGAGATGTTAAACCATAACACTGGTAAGGTAAGAAAAATGGTATCATCTGATAATGGTTCCTAATTACAATGTCACACTACCTTTTTGCCTAAATGATATAAAAGTCCTGAGTTGTGAAGGGGTTTTCCATTTCGTTCAAGTTTGAATTAGTTTTCTTCAATTTGAATTCATTTTGTTGAATGACATCCTCTACTTGTATATGAGTTTCTCTTGGAAGTGTCTTGTAAAATTGTAAATTGATTTTTATTCAGTGTTTTGATTACCACACTGATTGGTTCAAAATTTGTCCAACAAAAATTTCTTTATTGTTTAACTGTTTTATTTTTTTTGTTTTTCTGACATAATTTATTTTTTCAATTTTAATTTATCTATTGTTTAATTGTTTTTTTTTTTGGACATAATTTTTTTTTCAATTTTATTTGAAAAGAGATTGATTAGAATTGTATTGTAGATTTAAATTGTTTAATATTTATCTTTCTCAATATTTTTCAATTAAATGTGAATCCATTTATTTATCTAAATTGTTATTTAAATAACAAATCTCATAAAAAAATTATAACAATAAATTTAATGGATTTAAATGAAAAAATACAAAAAAGCATATAACAAGCGAATACCTTTTTGTTCTCTGGATTTGCTTTGGACATCTAACCTCGTATTTATTGCCGGAGAGGCTAATTTCTAAATAGCAGAAGAAAATGCCCTTAAAGTTACTGCAATTTCTTGCCCCCTATATTTATTGATGCCCAATTACAAGGAAATTGAGTCTTCTATCACTAGACCATATACAATTATTTTTAAGAAAAAATGGATATCATGAAAGGGTGGTGGTGAAGCTTGATCAATAAGTAGTAGCCATGAAATTATTGTGGAAGATCCATTGTTCGCAATAGCTCCTAGGAAAAATCGTTCATCTTTCCAAGGATAGAAGAAACCACCTTTTAATTGAATAAAAAATGCCAAAATGGAACAAACGAGTAAGAAATGGATCGTCATATGATTGAAAATCAAGTAATAAGAGCGTTCTTTCATAAAGTTGCATGTTCTCTAAGTTTTTACACTGTTTGGTGTTGGAGATGACGATTCAATACACTGCTTTTATGACAGAGCATTCGATTACATGTACATTATGTCACTGAAGAATTGCCATGAACAACTTTTGTTGTTTGGCATACTGGCACTAGTGATGATTATCTCCAACATAACTCTGTACCCACAACCTATCACCAATCAAGATAGAAGTTGGATAACAATGCTTTGGAGAATTTTGGATTTTTACAACATATCTTCATTGGGTTGAAGAACCACACTTTTCAAGTGGCAAAAAGTAATTAGCAGAAAGGTATGTAATACACGGAAACCAATTATATATCTATCCAAATCATTGCAATGTTACAACGTTACAGTTGTCTTAGATAACTACTAGAGAGGTGATGGAGGCTACACAGAGACCATAACCACTGAATGGTCTATTTCCTAAGGAATTTGATTTAAATGATGTATGCATAACACATAGACCATAACCACTCAATTATCTTTTGTTTTTATAACACTGAATTGTGTATTTCCTGAGGGATTTGATTTAAATGTTGTATGCATAATTGACGAAGAGAAATCAATCCTGAAACAGAGGGTGCTACAAACAAAGAAAGTTCTTCTCAGTCTGATGTTGTTTGTTCCCCATGACAATGATCCTTTTTCCAACTAAACTCAGAGAAATAATTCAAACAATGGAAAACCCAATAAACTGGATGTTAAATGTTTCCTTATGCTCTCACAAATGATTGTAACAAAATTGCAAATGTCACACAAAATTTACAAATCAATATCTAACAACACCCAAAAGACTAAACCTAGCCCCAGAATTATTTCTTTGATAAGTCGATAAAGATCTTCGAAACTCCATAGATACCTACCAATATATACTCCTCTGTCACAAAAACACATTAGAACTTGGAGAAAGCAGAGCACACCCTGAAGGAGAATACTTTTTAGACCCCAAGAATTGAGAGACTTTCACCAGAGTAGGATTGCATAATCAGAATAAGGTCAACAAGTGGCAGTTCAATGATTATAAGGGGATAAAAGAGTTTTCAAGATTTGATAATTTGATCATTGATGGAAGGAATAGAATCACATAATCCTTCAACCAAACCCTGGCCTACATACTGTTTAGACAAGGGATTGCCTCAAATAAAACTCGAGGAGGAAAAGAGACAATACAAACAAAGTATAGCATTTGTCACCATTCCTAGATCAAGGACAACTTCTGCCTTGAGGATTGAGCTTATACTCAAGACCATATCAGAGAAAAACTATAGAAAAAACCTCTGGATTCCTACAAAGCAAATCATCCTTTTGAATTTGTAGATAATTTCAAGGAATGTTGCCAGTGGGAAAAACATCATAATGGATGAAGACTATTGCTGATTGTTGCCAGTGGGAATGTTGCTGACTGAAGTATATTAATAAAGCAGTACTCCATCTGGTTATAATTTATGACCATGATACAAGCTTGTTCGTTGAACAAATATTTGTTTTAAATATTTAGATCACACATTGATCATTAAGTCTTAAACATAAGGGCTTCATTACCTATAACACTTGTAGAAATTTTGAATAATTTAACACATATTCAACAGAGATTATCCTGATCATGTACTATTGCAGAATACATACACAATACATAAGCTCCTCTATGTTGATCATCAATATAGAAGCATCAATAACAATAAAACATCAATAGCATTCACACATTAACACAGTATGTAACCCGGGGAAAGCATCTCGCTAAAAACCCCACACTATCTGTATATTAATGATTGAGACCATGTAACATTACAAAGTACAATGCTTATCACAAGCAATGCAGTACCAGCTCCACCTGTTACACACAATACAACTCAGATCTGATCTCCAAATCTATTCCACTGCTTGCCTGCCTCTCCAGCTCAATACCTGCTCAAGAACTGATGAGAATGGTTTACCAAACTCGTATTTCACCTGCAAAGAATCACTCACACCATGTTGGACGTGAGCACAGGCTACAAATATTGATATTGGCCAATTCATTGGCATACTCAATCCCTCTGATTGTGAAAATCATCATGCACAACTATAGTCACAACTGATAGCAATCTGATCCTCTAACACCTATCCCTGCTGAACTGAACATGCACTGACATGCAACTAAGTTAACTGATGTATTCTATAGTTTCATTATGAGTTAATAACTTTTGAATTAATTAATAACTAATTCACCCAACTCATCTCTAGTCTATTTTCTAGTTAGACTAAATACAACCAGTTTAACAAAGCTAAACTGAACACAACTCCATCAACTGCACCTCCAGTCCACTAAACTCAACTCACTTGAGTTCTAACTGAAGTCCTGCATGAAAATATTAGTCATCCCATAGGTAACCACATATTTCCCTCTGGGATCTGCATGTACCACATCCGTAGCTCATCCTAAAGTGCTCCAAGAGAATAAGATCAAGTTTATAGTCCAAATATTATTATGAGACAATAATATTTGAATTTTCTATTTTTGACAGCCAGTATAAAAATAGACTTTGATCACTCATACTGTGATCACTCACACTGTGGTCACCCACACTGTGGTCACCCACACTGTGATCACTCATACTGTGGTCACCCACACTGTGATCATCCCTGCTGGGATCAAAAATAGAACTTGCGCCATAATTTTCCTGCGGGCCCACTTAGTGAAGGCAACTCTTTTCACTAAGCTCCATCATCTTGTTGCAATCTCAACACTCCCTCTCGATAAGATATGGATTATCAGCAACCCCTATCCTACCTCGGTGTTACTCGAATTTGCTCCTGGTGAGAGCCTTCGTCAGAATATCAGCATCCTGATCCTCCGTTGGAATGTATGAAAGAAACATGATCCTCCGCTACACACAATGTCTGATATGATGGTACCTAATGTCAATATGCTTAGATCTATCATGAAATATAGGATTAGCCAAGAGTTTAATGCAACTCTGGTTATCACAGTAAATCACAGTAGGATCCAAATGAGAACCGAACAAACCAACCAGGATCTTCCTCATCGATATAGCCTCGCATGCAGCCAAACTTGCTGCCATATACTCGGCCTCCGCTGAACTGAGTGCCACGGATCTCTGCTTCCTGCTGTACCAAGAAACTGCTGTCGATCCAATACTGAAGACCCCTCCTGATGTGCTCTTTCTGTCCGTTGGCCTCCCTGCCCAATCTGCATCCATGAAGCCACATAGCTTCACATGATCCTCCTGTCTGTACCATAAACCATATCTCGATGTGCCTCTCAAGTAGCGCAATACATGCTTGCCCGCCTTCCAGAAGAGCTTGGTAGGCTTAACCATAGCTTGTGAGAGCTGGTTAACTGCATAGCATATATCAGGTCGTGTATTGACCAAATACATCAGCGACCCCACCAACTATCGATAAACAGTGGCATCCACTTCTTCTCCCGAAGTGGCATCCTCCTTCCTCCAACCTCCAGGAAGAGGAGTATCAACAGGCTTGCAGCCATGCATGTTGAACTTCTCCAGTATCTCCCGAGCATACTTGCCCTGAGAAACAAACAGTCCACCACTGCGCTGCCATATTTCCAATCCTAGGAAATAGTGAAGGAGGCCCAAATCCTTCATCTCAAACTCTGTAGCAAGATCCTTCTTGCATGACAGTATCAACAGCTCATCACCCGTTAGAATCAAATCATCAACATATAGTACAATGATAAGCAACTTACCCTCCACCACAATCTGGTATAGGTTAAGATCCACCTTGCTCTTGGAGAATCCAAGTCCTGTGAAATAGTTGTCTATTCGTGTGTACCAAGCACGTGATGCTTGCTTCAACCCATACAACGCTCTCTTGAGCCTGCAGACATGCGACTCACTGCTGAAGACCTCAAAGCCTTCGGGTTGCTCAATGTACACCTCCTCCTCAATGACTCCGTTGAGGAATGCAGTCTTCACATCCATCTGACGAATGTGCCATCCCATCTGTGCTGAGAGAGCAAGAATCATCCGTATGGAAGAATACCTTGCGACAGGTGCAAAGGTCTCCTCATAATCAATCCCCTCTATCTGTGAAAAGCCTCGGGCAACAAATATTGCCTTGTACTTCTCCACACTCCCGTCAGCTGCCTGCTTAACTTTGTAGATCCATCTCGAACCCACCACTAATTTCCCTTCCGGTCTAGGAACAATCTCCCATGCACTGTTTCTGACAATAGAATCATACTCTTCCACCATGGCATCTACCCATGCGGGATCCTCCACAACTTCCTCGAAAGAGGATGGCTCAGTCACAACACACTTGCTCATAAGAGCCATGTATCCAGTGTACCGATCAGGTGACTGTCTCTACCTGCGTTGGGCTGTAGGTGGTCCTATAACTTTCTCTGCATCTTGAGCCAGTCGCTTAGCTTCTGTCAAGCGCTTTCGCCCTCTGATGGTTGGCGCTGCATGAGTGGTCTCTTCCACTCCATGAACCTCGTCCTGTGGCTGATCAACGTCCTAAAGCTCATCCTTAGGAACTAATAGATCCTCATCTGCATGCAAGTGTAGCTCCCTCTCAAGCGAACACTTCATGGCTTTCTCCTCCTGAAATTTTGTGTCCCGTCGCACGACAGTTTTACCACTGTCTGGCAAATACACACGATAGTTGTGGGGCGTATCAGTGTACCCCACAAATATCCCAACCTCTGCGGTCAGCTCCAACTTCTTCGTGGCATCCTTCATCACATGCATGTAAACATTAGCACCAAAAATCCTCAAATGAGAAAGATCAGGCTTCTTACCAGAATAAGCCTCCTCGGGTGTACTCATGCCAAGTATCCTATGAGGACAACGGTTCTGCACATAAACTGTTGTATTGCTTGCTTCCGCCCACAAGTGAAGGGGTAGGCCCTGATCATGCAACATTTCTCGTGCAACACTCACAATCGTTTTGTTCTTCCACTCAGCTACCCCGTTCTGCTGTGGGTTATGGGGAGCTATGAGCTCTCTTCGAATCCCTTCTGCCTTGCAGAAATCCTTGAACTCGTCCGAGATGTATTCACCACCATTATCGCTCCTAAGAGCCTTCACCTTCTTCCCCGACTCCTTCTCGACCAGTGCTTTGAATTCACAGAACTTTGAATATGTCTCGCTCTTCTTCTGCATGAAGAAGATCCAACACTTACGAGAGAAATCATCAACAAAAATCACATAATACTTGTGTTTTGCTGTCGAAGCAACTGAGGAAGGTCCACACACGTCTGTGTGAATTCTCTCAAGGATCGTCGCAGCGCGACTATCCTTCTTGTGAAAGGTGGCTTTCACAAACTTCCCCAAAGTACACCCCTTGCATTGATCTGACTGCGCAAGTGTGCCTTTAGGAAGCCCTGTAGTGATCTGCTGTAGTATCTTCAAGGCTCCATGGTGAAGGTGACCCAATCTCCTGTGCCATAACTCGCCATCATCTTGGCTCACCAATCCTTCTGCCTTGCTCGCCATTGCTGCGCATCCATCTACATGCAACTAATAAAGGTTCCTCACTCGAACCCCTATCTTCCGGGTCTCACCAGTTGTCTTGCTGCGCAGGAAAACCTTTCCCTCGCTGAAAACAACATCATACCCCTTGTCTTCTAACATCGCCACTGAGATAAGATTCTTCTTCAATCCTGGAACATGAATGACTTCCTTCAATACGAAGGGTTTACCAGACTCCCTCTCAAAGGAAATGGTACTGATACCGGTCGCACTGTATCTACCATCATCACCCATCTCAATGTGCACTCCAAGATAAACCAGATCAGAGAAAAAATCTCTATCTCCCGTCATGTGAAAAGACGCACCACTGTCCAAGAACCACACTGATCCCATCACACTTGAAACCAAGCATGCGATCAATGAAAAATCAAGCTCAAATTGTGAGGCTAGAGCCTCTCCTGCTGAAGATCCAGCAGCCTGCTTGTTCTTCTTCTTGTGCGGACAATTAGTGGCATAGTGTCCGTGCTAGTGACAGTGAAAACACTTCACCTTGGACATATCCTGCTTATTGCCTTTCACACCAGACTGAGAAGCTTTCTTGCTCTTCCCTTTCTTTGCTTTGGCAGCCAAAGCACAATTCTCTTCATCAGCTCCCTTTGACAAAGATCTGTCCCTGGTACTCCGCCTGATCTCTTCCTGCACAAGATCTGACCATAGTCTTTCCCATCCTGGCAATTTTTCCTGACCATTGACAAAGTCCTGATAGGAATGCCAACTCTTCCGAAGACCAAGGAGAGCCAAGCTCACCAAGTCCTCATCATCGACAGTAACCCCCACACTTCCCAGCTCATCTCGACACTGAGTGAACTTTGTGAGATACTTGGGAATACTGTCACCCTTCTCGCATTTGATGTTTTTGAGTTTATCTTTGAGCGCTAGCTTCCTCTGATTTCTCTTGCTTTGGAATAATTCTGTTAATGGTTTCCACATCAAATATGGAGTAGCCTTTCCATGGAGGCTGGACACAATGTGATCCTTCATGCCCTCCAATAGAATCCTTCGACATTTTGCAGTCTTCTTTTGCCAAACTTCCACCTCAGCAGCATCAGTAGGCTTTGGGATATCCATATCTATGAACTCCTTCAACCCGTTATCATCCAATACTACCTCCATCCTGTCCTTCCATGCAATATAGTTTGAGCTGCCCTCAAGAGCATACTCCAATCGTAATCCGTTGAAAGACATTGCTGCGTTGTCACCAAGAAAACACTGCTGCAAATTCGAATTCCACCAGCAACCAACTCAACCGCCTCAGATCTAAGATTCGTGAGAACATAATATTTCTCGTACAGAGATTGACTGTATGGGCATTCACCGGATATCTCACCTTCCAAAGGAAGGATGAATCCAGAGGCTACCTGGCCTGATTACAGACTCTGCCTGAAGAAATAGAATGTAAAAACTTCCTGAATAGTAGATCTGATGATCAACAGCTCTGATACCATGTAGAAATTTTGAATAATTTAACACATATTCAACAGAGATTATCCTGATCATGTACTATTGCAGAATACATACACAATACATAAGCTCCTCTACGTTGATCATCAATATAGCAACATCAATAACAATAAAACATCAAGAGCATTCACACATTAACACAGTATGTAACCCAGGGAAAGCATCTCGCTAAAAACCCCACACTATCTGTATATTAATGATTGAGCCCATGTAACATTACAAAGTACAATGCTTATCACAATCAATCTAGTACCAGATCCACCTATTACACACAATATAGCTCAAATCTGATCTCCAAATCTATTCCACTGCTTGCCTGCCTCTCCAGCTCAATACCTGCTCAAGAACTGATGAGAATGGTTTACCAAACTCGTATTTCACCTGCAAAGAATCACTCACACTGTGTTGGACGTGAGCACAGGCTACAAATCTTGATATTGGCCAATTCATTGGCATACTCAATCCCTCTGATTGTGCAAATCATCATGCACAGCTATAGTCACAACTGATAGCAATATGATCCTCTAACACCTATCCCTGCTGAACTGAACATGCACTGACATGCAACTGAGTTAATTGATGTATTCTATAGTTGCATTAGGAGTTAATAACTTGTGAATTAATTAATAACTAATTCACCCAACTCATCTCTAGTCTATTTTCCAGTTAGACTAAATACAACCAGTTTAACAAAGCTAAACTGAACACAACTCCATCAATTGCACCTCCAGTCCACTAAACTCAACTCACTTGAGTTCTAACTGAAGTCCTGCATGCAAATATTAGTCATCCCACAGGTAACCACATATTTCCCTCTGGAATCTACATGTACCACATTCGTAGCTCATCCTGAAGTGCTCCAAGAGAATTGGATCAAGTTTATAGTCCAAATATTATTATGAGACAATAATATTTGACTTTTCTATTTTTGACAGCCAGTCTAAAAATAGACTTTGATCACTCATACTGTGATCACTCACACTGTGGTCACCCAAATTGTGATCACTCATACTATGGTCACCCACACTGTGATCATCCCTGTTGGGATCAAAAATAGAACTTGCGCCATAATTTGCCTGCAGGCCCACTTAGTGAAGGCGACTCTTTTCACTAAGCTCCATCATCTTGTTGCAATCTCAACAACACTTACATTTTTGGCTACCTTTAATCTTTTGTAAGGCACTATTTATTTTATGGTCCAGCATGATGTCTTATTAAAATACAATTGCTTTCAAGTCCACAATAGGGTCTTTAAGCCACCATTATTCCTCTACTTAATTATTGTCTTATTTACCAATAATCAAGCTTATTTCATGGTTATTCCAAACATAAAAAGGAAGATACCAAAATGGAGTGGAGCTGAACATCAAAAGTTTGGAAATATAACAGATTGCTAGAAAGAAATTCACTGCAATGGATTTCATTATATTCAATTTATTACAAAATGCTAGAACTGTTTCCTCAAGACCGTGGAAATTGCCACATTATTGAATAATACTTCCCTTGTGCTTCCAAAGCATCATTTCATGTAATGATGCTTATACAAAAGGTAAATTAATCTATCACAGCTTTATCACTTGCTGTACAACTGCAAGTTGGAAAACCATGGACTAGATAAAATACAAGCCTTCAACCATGACCATCACTTCCATGATAAGTTTTACAACAAAAAATATTTTTATAGTTAAACATTGTGTGCTTGGTGAAAGACCACATTGTGTGCTTGGATGAGAATTTTGTGTCTTCCACATTGAGGTTGAATGGATGGAAAATCCTGGTTGGAAGCAGAACTGTAGAACAACCTAAAAAAAGAGCATCCGCGTTAAAATTTTGAAAATTAATCACCACCATCATTATCCTAGTAGACCATAAACTATATGTGACCAGGAACATCAACACGCATATATACACAAGCACACAAGATCAAAATAAACACTTTCACTGAACACACAACTAAAAGATAACAATCGAGTTGATTTGGGCAATAGGACAGTTAACACTTTATCACAAGCATAAAAGGATAGAACATTGTTCAGTGAACATCAACAAATCATGAAGAGGGAATGTTTAAAATAACATAACAATATACTACGCTATCATATACTATTCCATGAAGGCAAAATCAGCTTGATGAAGTCATGAAAATCCAACGATATCTTTGACTAGAGGCAAGGAATAAAAAATCCAACAACAAAAAACGCAATGATAAGGTTCAAACCTCATTGGCCTTTGACCATCTAACCATAACTTTATAAAGATGTAAAATATAAAGATCTATAAATCTAATAAACATCGAACCATGAACATAGGTATGAGAACATAGTAACTACATGTTTAAGTATAAAAATCAAACATGTTGCATGAACATAAATAAGTAAAGAGATTCTATTTGACAGTCAGCATGATGGATAGGGAAAAAATAACAACATGAGCAATGAACCAATATGATGGTCCTTCTCCTCAACCATGAACAAACATGTATAAAGATGTAAAATATAAAGATCTATAAATCTAATAAACATCGAACCATGAACATAGGTATGAGAACATAGTAACTACATGTTTAAGTATAAAAATCAAACATGTTGCATGAACATAAATAAGTAAAGATATTCTATTTGACAGCCAGCATGATGGATAGGGAAAAAATAACAACATGAGCAATGAACCCATATGATGGTCCTTCTCCTCAACCATGAACAAACATGTATAAAGATGTAAAATATAAAGATCTATAAATCTAATAAACATCGAACCATGAACATAGGTATGAGAACATAGTAACTACATGTTTAAGTATAAAAATCAAACATGTTGCATGAACATAAATAAGTAAAGAGATTCTATTTGACAGCCATCATGATGGATGGGGAAAAAATAACAACATGAGCAATGAACCCATATGATGGTCCTTCTCCTCAACCATGAACAAACATAAAAAGGCATGTAAAGCCCATGACTTTGGCATAGGAAATACAATTAACACCTTAGTGGGGGGAAGGTGTTGAGGACTAAACTTTGTTTTAGTGAGAAATGCATGGGAAGAAACATAAGCACTGACAATGATCACATTTGGCAATCCTAATTTTTCAGTGACCATGAATAGATTATGAAAAAGGTATTTTCATAACAACATAACAATAGGAAAACATAAATATACTTATCATATGAAAAAGGGCCACCTGACAATGGCATGAAAACCTAGCTTATCTATTCTTTGTGCATACCTCATTGATTCTCACTAGAGTTGAAATCCTTCCATAGATGATTAGTCATGGTAGAAGATGATGTTTCTCCACTTATTCTATAATTACCTAGAAAAGTGTCAAACATTATCGCAAAGAAGTTTTCTAGAGCATCAAGGTATATGTGCATACACAATGAAAGAGTGTCAAATTTACCTGGCATGGCAAGTAAGGTTGGATGGTCTTGCATCTCCCTTTGGTCTTGGATTATCGCCATGGTTGGGGATTGTTGCATTGCTATAAAAATAAACACACCACATGTTAAAGAATGATGATGATTAAATACTTAAATCTAAAACCATGACTCTATTCAACACATGAAACTAACCTGGAACCATAGACACAACATTATTTGATCGATGACGTCCTCGCTTATTGAGGTATCGAAACTCAAGTGGTTCACATTCTGATGGATTAACATTTAAATCAATTTCCAAACCATTGTTTTTTCTGCTGCTTCTTCTTTTCTTTATGGGGCTAAGGAAACTCTTCTTCCTCTTCAAAGATGGATCAAGAGAACCCAATCCAGGTGTGAAGTCAAAATCAGTAACGTGAAAATTATTGGCTTCATCCAACTTTTTTTAAGCATACCGTCAATTGGATTATCTTCATCAAAATAGTAGGAGGATTATCTAAAATGAGAGGTGTATAGCTAAACAACTCCTCCCTTTCCAAATGAAGTGCCTCGGCATCTGCATCAAACATTTGTGGCCATAAGAGTAGCATCGACATCTATGTCATGGTTTTGAGGCTCTATATTGATCTCAGATAGGTCATTGCATATGTTATCCTCTACATGCTGATGAAGCAATGGATTTGAATTATCTGAGTGGAAATACAACCAATTAACCTTTATAGCATGCTTGCAAATGTTTCACGGATAGACCATGGAAATTCACACGTTATAAAATCCTTACGATACCAGGTGACAAGGTATTTATTACCTCGATCTGTCTGACTTCTCACCCAATAAACACGAGTTATGCTCTCATGAGGACAACAATCAGTATCCATAATTTTTCTTACTCGTTCCACTAATGATTCTAACTATTTTTCTCTCTTGTGGTTGTTTAGAAATCATTCTTATTTTAAGATTTCCTTGAATGATAACAAGGTTTAACTGTTGTTAGTATCATATGCAATAACCAATCCATCCTCCGGGCACATTTTTTCCTTCTATCAGATAGAAATGTTGTTTTTAGGTAACAATGGTATGACTCAATAGCATTATTGGTCTCTTAATTTGCATGAGAAAACTCCCGACAACCTTTCACCCACATACCTAATTGCAAATAGAACGATGTCAGTCTCACTATATCACTTTTATAAAAGAAAAAAATGCATATAATACGAAAAAAATGTTTACTTATGAATCTAATCTCCGTGACCCAATTCTTGTTGAAATAGTCTAAGAACTTCTCTTCATCTGCAAACTTAATAAAAAATTGATTGATTTCATCTTCCATTTCATAATTGAGAGTGTATTTCATGATGAAACCTAACTCACTGAACATCTCTTTTGCTTTTATGGAACTAGTGGCCAACTGATTGACATTTTTCAACCAAGCCCTCCGTACATGCCAAACGCATAAGATCACATCACAAGCTGTGATCCTCTTGCCATATTCAATGCATTTTAGTGTGGTAATTTTAGAAAAAATGCAAGTTTGGTTATATCATGACAATGTTAAAGTTACCTCAAGGCACTGATTTTAGTCAGTGCATCATCAACCATGAAAGCATTGACTTTCCAATTAGAATGAGCTTGGAAACACTTGTGCATGAGCTGCTCCAGCCATATTGCAATATTATCTGATGTGTTTCGTGATGCCACGACCCATGCAACAGGCACCCCGCTTTGTTGTTCACCAAATGCCACGAGTGTATACAACTGATACTGTCATTTTCAACATTAAATAAAGTCAAATACAAGTTATTAATCATTTTGAATGTATACAACTTAAATAAATATATTCAATAAATCATTGACATCTGACTTACCCCATATTTATTTGTGTTAAATGTTGAATCCATGGCTATTAAGCTATTGTGCGATAGCTTGACCATTGTATCCAACATCTACTTTGTTTGAATCCCTATTATAAAAGGGACCTCCACACCATTGGGCTTTTGGTAAAAGAAAAAATCTTCTCAATGATTTTAATACTAAAGCTTTACACTCATTTCATCCTTTTTGGGAAGTTGATAATTTCCCTTTGCCAATCTATTATAGATGTTTACAATATCTTTCCTGCATAAGAAGAAATCTATATCTCGAGCTGCCACACCAATGTCAACATGTCTCTTAATGTGGGTTATATACAATACATCAACAAGCACTCCAAAAAAAAATAACTCTCTACATATGCAACAACGTCTCTTGAAAGCTTTGGCTTATGCAAGGTCCTGGTCTCACCTAAAGTGTTACATTGACCATGACAAGCCCAACCTTCCCCATCTTCATGTTCATACATATTGAAAGTTAATATTGCTCTATCAGGAATTTCATGCATAACTTTCACAATAAAGTGGCATTGGCAACCCCTCTTCTGCACAAATGAGGTACTTTGTTTAGCTGGAGGATTTCCTCTTTTGTCCTCTGGGCCAAATGAACAATGATAACTACACCAAAAATTTAAATTATTAGTACATACAAAGAAAGATAATCGTGGTTTTAAAAGATCTAAACAATACATATTTTAAATACTCACATCTTATATTGTAATGCAGCCGTAGCTCTTTCTTTTGGTTTTTCTGTTTTGTTTTTGTATGAATTTACATGGAGCAATAGGATTTTCTTCCTCTCCTTTGATAAAGTCATCAACTCATCATAATGGGATTATGGCAACTCGATCAATACTATTGTTTTTTCTATTTATTTCCATTCAAACCAAGTCTTTACTAGAGAACGTCATTTTGCTTTTGAGGTTTTTCACCTCAAGATCCATGATATATTGCTATTTGCTTCGCTCGCCCATTTTGAACTGATCTAGTCAAACAATATGCAAGGTCATCAAAACTGAAATTTCAATCTTAGCAAGTTATCCAACATATATATAAATATAAAACCTCTTTTATGTTTTTTATGAGGTCTAAAATATCAATCACTCAATAATGACAAAAATAAATAGCACAAAAGGATGCAAAAATATTGGGATGCAAGCCTTTCCTTTAATATGTTGCTTCTTGCCTAATTCACTTTGAACATGGCAATCCTAAAAGGAAAAATTCCTTTGACAACATGAACAGATGTAATCCAATGAACATTGGCCATGTTTTTTTAGGGTGACCATTTGTTAAGCAAGACTAGACTTGAATGAAAGGGCTTTTTACAATGTATGTTTACATCACAACTCTACTAGTAGTTTGTCTTGAAAGATTCTCGGTGCTGCCATAATATATGTGAAACTTATAACAGGCAATCATTATGCTCACATTCCACTACCCGTGGCAAAAGAGATGTGTTATAACAAATAAAAGGCAATGAAATCTTCAATACCAACACAAATACCAAGAGCATTAGTGAAAGTGATCCGGTCCAGCCTCATCCCTGCCCTCAACATTCGGACAAAATAACCAAGTGTCTTCTCCCTATCCCCAGTGTTTGCATATCCTGTAATGATTGAATTTCAAGAAACCAAGTCCTACTCAGGCATTTCGTCAAGCATTTGGCAAGCAAACTCAATTGCACCCTGTTTAACATATCCTGTAATCATGGTATTCCATGAAATAACATTCCACTCATACATTTTGTTAAACACTTGGCGCACATCATTGACACTTCCACATTTTGCATACATATTGATGAGATTGTTTTCTACAAACACACTTGGCTCTAACCCACTTTTTATCATATGGGTATGGATCCACTTACCCTCTGCCAAGGATTTTGTGTCAACACATCCCTGCAAGAGACTGGCATAGGTGACATACCCTACCTGAAGGTCCCCACAATACAAAAGCTTCATGGCCTCCTTTCTCGGCCTCACCCAAGCGCCCAGAATGGCCAAGAAGGTCAATCATGCAAGGATAGTTGTATGTTTTTGGGGATGATACAATGATCTTCAGTCATAGATTCAAAGTATAAACATTCAATGTTCTAGACCATATTTGGTCATATTTATTAACAAATTTTTCCTAAATCTAGTTAGAAATGGTTAGAATTGCAGCTTTCAGCTATTAAATCCGCACAGTTCTAGTGTTTCAGGGGTTTTTCATGGAGCCAAATCTATTTATGCATTCAAAAAGAACCTACAATTTCACGAACAATTGTATAGCCAGATTCCAGTGATGATTGCTAGAAATAGTCAGACAAAACTTGTAGACTAGAGTGATTGTTAGGTAGCTAAACCCAACATGAGCATTGGGCAAAACATTGAAGAGCCTCTACTTTTCTTAATTGACATCTAGGGTATGTGCAAAGTTGTTTTAGTGTTAATCTTAAACTCTTGAATGAAATAGAAAATATTATGTCATCTCTCGGTATAAATTCAGCACATTTGTCTTTATTTATACTTTAGCATTCCAATGCTAGTAAATATTTTGTAGTTTGTTGATAAAAATAAGTTTTTATATAGATGAAATACTCATTATGGGACCCAAATACATCTATGAGTTTTAAAATTAATGATACTGAATTATGCTTCTCTGTTTTTTGAATGCCATATGCAAACTCTAAAAATATTTATCCTTACTGATTGTCCATACACCAAAAACCACGTAACCCTAGACTAACAGAGCATTGTCTAAGCAAAGCATGATTCATGTATATGCCTTATGTGTGACAGAAATGCCATTTGCCATATAACATCACAAGAAACTTATTCAGCCACTCTAAATGAACGGTTCCTTCACACTACACTTGTTAAGGGTTGAACTTCATCAACAGCATTTGGAACAACTTTTCTATTACAATTGGGGGATAGGGGATCCTTATAATCTTGTCCATCTTAATATCTAAACAGGCATGCATTTTCTTTAAAAATTCAAAATTTCCTGCTCTTCCTTCTCAGGCATGCCAGGAGGGGGAATTTGCTTACGCTTCTTTAGGCATTGAGAAAAATTGACAAAGCATCATACAAAACATGATTTCATTCCGTTGTTTCTTATTTTCTGTAAACTTCGATTAAACTTTAGATGAGTTGGCATCCTTTTTCTGCTGTTGCGAAACTGATTTGGCATGGAATTTCCAAATCAATTCTAGTTCATTCCTCTTTGTTTCGGATACCGTGGATTTGTAACTATACCACAATTTCCAACGCGTGTCATGCACCTCAACTTGAAAGAACTAAGTTAAATATAAAGTAGAAGACAAGAATTCATAGTTGTGAGCTTGTTCTATCCCTAAAACATCTAAAACCACCTAAGTTATAGAAACACAATTAGTTTTGAGATCATGATGTAGTATAAACATTCAATGTTCTAGACCATATTTGGTCATATTTATTAACAATTTTTGCCTAAATCCAGCTAGAAATTGTTGGAATTGTAGCTTTTAGCTGATGAATCTGCACAGTTCCAGTGTTTCAGGGGTTTTTCATGGAGCCAAATCTATTTATGCATTCGAAAAGAAAACCTACAATTTCACGAACAATTGTATAGCCGAATTTCAGTGATGATTGCTAGAAATGATCTACACTATTTCTGATAGTCTCTTTTGGGTTCCCTTGAACAAAGTACTTGATTTTTTAGAATTTCTTAACTTTTGGTTTTGAGATTCTGTAGTTCTACCAGTTTCTAGGATAGTGGAGTTAACCTTCTTTGATTTCAATCGAGTAGAAAGTGGATTAGATACCATTTTGATCCCCTGGAATAGAATCAAACATTGCATTATAATCACAATATTTAATCATACTTGTTTTCATAAATGTTCATTCAAAGGAAATAATCATTTAGGATGAGAAAAAAACAACATAAGCAATGTTGAACATCCCTCAGTAGCCATTGGATTGCTTTTTGTTTGACAAGGCTTTGATGCATCATCTCCTTCAAGAATTAAATTAGTATGCTTCTCTTGTTCAACATACACATCCCCAGTCTGATTCGAACCCCCATTTTCTATTAAGATCACTTCAACTTCTCCTTCAATTTTCCTTGGCAATTCAAATTCAATATCCTTTGCTAGAGTTGGATGTTCTTGAATCCCATCCATTTTTTTGCTTCCCATGTCTCTGTCTGCATATTCCATATTGTTCTCTTTCCTAGATTCTGTTAAATCTGCAAAGCACTGGGAGGATGGATCATCAGACACAACACCATTTTCATGATGGCCATTCATTTGCTGGAAACTCCAATTTCTATCTACATCCTACTTTGCAACTTATCCATGAATTAAGGTATTAGAGGAAATGTCTACCACTACATCCATCTATGCAACGCAAATTCCAGCACAACATTTCTATTGACCCAGTGATGCTCTTGGGAAGAAATGGATACCACAAGGCTCAACACTAGTAAGGAAAAACAACATAAAATGACCATATTAAAGGGATGCACATCTAGCTAGTCTTCACACCTAGACTCGATGTCAGAATTCAGAAAAGGATGATTGTAGATATCAATATTTTCAAAATTTTTGTAAACAATTCTGGAGTCTAGACCTCGATCAATAGCCCATAAAAATAAAGAATCATTGTCAGAATTAAGAAAAAGGATGATTGTAGATATAAATATATTAGAATTTGAGTAAACAATTATGGAGTATGAACTTCAATAAATAACCCATAACACCTTGGAATTAGATTCAACATACAAAGTAAAGCCTTAAATAATTCCCCACGCATCGAGTTAAATGTGCAGTGTGAGTGAAGTAGCAAAAATATTAGTTTAACTTCAATTTTCTCACTACATGGATCAACTCATGCAAATCAGGAAAGCAAAAGGGAAATCAACCTGTGAAACTATCAGATATCAAGGAAACGTCATAGTTTAAGAAACACTATTATGCTTAAATACATTTGAGCAGAAAGGTTTAGTAGGTGAACAAAATGAAAATGAAAATTTGTCAGTAGGGGAGAAACATCAGACCTAAGCTCAAGCAGATCTTTAGATCGCACTGTTCTACAAACTTCTAACATGTTGATTTGGAGAGACCCCAAGGTCACTAGGACTATTATTAGCAAAATCTTAAATAAATAGACTATGATGTTGTGATGATACAAAATTTGCAAGTGGTCCAACTTACATTTGATCATTGAGCTTCAAAAACACAAAATTGAAAAAAATACTGACCTAGAAGTTTAAAGATGCTTTTTTAATGCCCATGAGAACAAAAAAATTAGAGCTACATAATTTTGAGAGATACAACCTGAAGGAGAATATCATTTTTCCTCTCAATTGAACCCGAGTCAACTTTGCAAAGAAATTCATTCAACCACCAATTACAAGACGATTTTACATTCTTAACTACATTCTGATTTGAAGCTTCCACTTCCCATACTAGCGATCTGGATCGAACAGGGTTAATGTATGGCAGCACTAGCAAAAAAAATCAATGCAACGTGACCCAACATTTCAAATAAAAAACAAACAAAAGTGCAACGACACATCAACATTTCCAACCATATATACCCAAAACAAATCACATTAATAGAGCAATTCAATGCGCTGATTAATAGAATCTTTTTGTTTAGTAATTTGGAAACCAATTTAGAATTCATTTGGTTAGTCTCCTAGCAGTGAAATCCATCGTAGACTTTAAAAATGGCGGTTATCTGCACAGGGGCCTCCTAAAAACTGCAGAAATGAACCTGCCTGCCTGTCGCTTGGGTGGTGAGCTGCAGAGCTTGAGAGTGATTTTTCTAGTGAGCTGCAGGTGCCGTGTCGAGCCCGGGAGTGAGTTTTCTGGTGAGTTGGTGAGCTGCAGGCGCTAAGTCGAGCCCGGGAGTGAGTTTTCTGGTGCGTTGGTGAGCTGCAAGGGCTGAGTTGAATTGGTTAGGGGAGCAGCCCACGGTTTGCAAAATTTCGAATTGAAACACGCATTAACTCTCCACGGTGTGAATTCTGTCAAAGAAGCTCCAATCAAATTGGGACTTTAATGTGGAAAGGTGGAGGAGGGCAAAGGAATTGCCGACGGCTAAAGCCGAACGTTTTTCCAAGCAACCACAAAAACCAAACAATTCCTCCGCCTTGTTAAACTACTCGTTACCTATATTGCCCCGTGTATTAATGGACACACTGCCTTGTGTATTAATGGGTTCGATAGACTAGTGAATATACATTGCCCTCACAAAACCTATGAGTTGGTATTCACTTCATTGGCGGGATCCCGCCCATGACGACAAAACTGATGGAATAATATTCTAGAACCTGTGCGTTGGAAGAAGTTTATTTTCCCTCTAAGCTTTTAGCATGGAAAAACTTACTTGATGACGTCAGCATTGATTTGAAAGTACAATTTTACAAATAGCATTGATTTGAAATTCTGGCCCCGTTTTCAACTTCTTCCAGAAGCTGAGAGTGAAATAGATGTGTAGTTTCAATAGAAAAAAATACCTGTAAACATGGGGCATACAAGTGGGCGGCCGACAAGCCCAGAAATAGTAGGGCTGTCGTCTTAAATAAGTTCGGCGCGCTCTTCTTTCATCTATACTCCCCATCAGTCGTGGAATACTCGCTCTGTGTCGACTTCATATGAAAACCGGCGCATGGTGTATATATAGATAACTTAAAGGGGCTGTGAAACACACTATTATTGCTTCTGTGCATACTTGCCTTTCTGCCTGCAGCTACGTCCAAGCCATTTAATTCCCATACCCATGCCCATCAATATGCGTATGACCCCATGCCCCCTGCATTAACTTCACTTCAACGTCATTCCGATTCTGAACGCATGGCTGAGGAGCCTCATTTCAATTTATCAATATAAACGTCCACGAGAAAAGGGACCTCCATGCTCTCGTCGTTCTGAAAAGTCATCACGTCGGATCCAATGCAGAAGCTCTCCAACTGGACGGCCGACAACTCTGATTATATATGCTCCTGGTCTGGCATTCGCTGCAGAAAATACAACAGAAGGGTAGTCGCCATAGACCTCTATTGCTTCAATTTGGAAGGTACCCTTTCTCGGTCCCTTGGCAATCTGTCTTTACTACGCACTCTCAATCTTTCTGGTAATAGTCTGACTGGAAACATTCCGCCTGAAGGTGAGCTTAAAGAGCTACAAGCACTTCAACTGCGGGTGAATCTTATCAACGGTTCTATTCCAAAGCAGTTGGGTATGTTGCATAATCTGCAGATCTTGGATCTTTCTTCTAATCGTTTGACTGGAAAAATTCCCCTGGAGCTTGGCCAGCTTGAAGCACTGTGAGTCTTGAACGTCGGCGGGAATAAGCTTGGTGGTGCTATTCCGGTTGAATTGGGCCTTCTGCAGAAGCTAGAGTACCTGAGCCTCGGCTTCAACAACTTCTCAGGTGGTATACTTGACCTTGCAAGGGGCATAGCTAAATCCATTAGCAATTTCCGAATCTAAACTACTTAGATCTCTCTAGAAACATGCTCACTGGCAGTATACCTCAAGCCATCGCCAATTTGACTCAGTTGAACAGACTATATCCTTATTCAAACATGTTCACTGGTCCCATCCCTGCCACAGTTTTTAATTTGAGTGAATTAGTTACTTTAATCCAGTGACAATAGGTTAAATGGTACCATCCCTGAAGCTATTACTGATTTAAAAAAACTTGAAAACCTTATTCTCTCTCGGAACCATTTTAAAGGCCCAATTCCTAAAAGCATAGGAAACCTTTCTTCCTTATATAACTTATATTTAGATTCAAACAAATTAAGTGGACATATTCCATATAGAATAGGTAAACCAAAGGCTCTCAATGCAATGAACTTATATAACAATAATTTTTCGAGAAATATCCCTGAAATTACTAGTATGGTTTCACTTTTAGTATTAGATTTATCAGAAAACAATTTAGAAGGTCTTATTTCCAATGGAATTGGGAACTGTACTTCTATGATAAGTTTTTTTGCTAATTCTAATAATTTTTATGGAGAATTACCTGTATTTTTAGCAAATTGTACATAACTTTAACTAATAGATTTGAGTAAAAATCGATTAACCAGTGAGCTTCCTCCATGTTTTACACTTTTTTATGGTTTGAGATTATTAGTCCTTGGTTATAATAATATCCATAGTAGTATACCACAAAACATCATCAATTTCACCAATTTATTTTTGTTGAATTTATCCAACAATAAATTTAGTGGAAAAATACCTGCACATCTTAAAAGACTCTCTGGATTTGTGGATGCCTCATATAATTATGTAGTATCCGGTGAAATGAAAATTGTCATAAAAAAATACGTGTACAATCTATCATATCTATGGCCTGGATACACTATATTTGATTTGTCTTGCAATAATTTTATAGAGGAAATTCCTCCAAGCATAGGAAGTATGAGTCACTTACGGCTATTGAATTTATCTCGAAATCAATTGGAAGGGAAAATACTTGCCAGTCTTGGTAGAATATCTACTTTGGAGCAATTAGACTTGGCAAATAATAATTTGAATAGGCCGATTCTTGAAGAGCTCCCTATGCTACATGGCTTGAGCATTCTTGATGTTTCATCAAACAAGTTGTGCGGTCGAATCCCAGCAGGGACACAATTTTCCACTTTCAATGTAACTTCATTTCAAAATAGTAAGTGCTTATGGGGTTGTCCTCTAGAAGGTCCATCGAAAAAAAATGATACCATTATCCAGAGCAATGATGTAAAAGTGAGTTGGCTAAGCCAAGTGGAAGAAAAGATGTCATTAATAGCTTTAAGGATGGGAATGGGAATTGGATTTGGAGGAGTGATCATTATTTTTATGTTTTGGGAAAAAGCTAAGCATTGGATAGTGTTGCCAAACATACTAGAAAATTTGTATGGGGCTATATAGATTTCCTACATAGTCCAATTCCAACTTGTATATGTAAATTTATATATAATGTGGATTAAACATTTTACATGGTAATGTGGATTTGAACATTTTATATGGCAAGACACTATGAGATTGCATGTATTTTTCCCATTTTGCATTTCACACGGCTAAGTAATCCCTTAAAGTGCAATAATTTATCGATTTAAAGTTTAAAGTTTCATGTTTCATATCACGTTTATCACTATGTTAAGTGCACAAATTCATAAAAGTTGCATAGTAATACTTGAGAGAGATTGACCTCTGAGGATTTGTTCAATTAATTGAGTCATTACCATTAAATCATTTTTGCTATTCTCTCCATAAATTCAATTCTCTCCACGCTTTTAAGATCAAAATTTATAATTGAACCAGAAAAATATAATATTTTAAATATATCTTCCTTATACAATCACATATTCTATAGAATTCTATAAACCTTTGAAAAAAATTAATATCAACAAAAACAATGTTAACACGACAACCCTATCGTTAAATGCATAATCCTCGCATTACAATTTTAGATTGCCATTCAAAAAGTTAGACAATGCCCCCACAATCTAATCATGGGATCTCACCAAATCATTGCAAAATGACGTGGGAATCGAGTTTATTTAATGTGCCTACGTTGCATGTGAGAGAAACATGATGTTTTAAATGTTTATGATTATTTATTATATATTTGTATATGACATAGAATATTGTAATTACTTTCTAGTAAAATTATTTTGATTTTTAATTTATTATTTTAATAAAAACAATTTTGTTATATTTTTATAAAAGATATGAATATATAAATAATAAATTAAATATTTAATTAATTTAAAAATAATTTTCAAAATTTTAAATTTTTATTATTTAGTTGAATAAGGATATAAATTTTACTAATTCTATCTAATTTAAAATATATTTTTCAAATAAATAAAATTAAATAAAAGATATATAATTTAAAAATTATTTTATAGTTTCAAATGTCACTGACATATAACAAGTTATATAAAATATTAATATTACACGTTTAATATGTGTACCATGACACTAGAGTTAAGAACTTTGATGGCATACATTTAACTTGAAGTAACTTCGATAATGTTGTGGATTGAGTGAAAACATATATTTAATTTTAATTAACTTTAATAATGATGCAAATTGAGAGAAAAAATTTAGACACGACACAACCTCTCGAGATTTAAATATTAACAATGATCCATAAAATGTTATGGATATTCCACTAGACAGTTCATCACAACAGTTCTGATAATATTATATTAAAAATATGAAAATTCTACACTATTACAGTTTTTTATTAAGTTTCCATATTTGTAGATTTTATTATAATTAGTGCATGCATGCAAATGGAAATTATGTTGAAAATAGAGAACGACAAAATAAAATCTCACACACACACATAAGACACAAGATACGCTATTGGAAACCCCTTCAGGAGAAAACTCAGTTGTAAGGTGAGGTCGCTCTGCTCTCTTTCTCTGTCTCGAAATATGGTTGTAGGCATAAAGAAGTATGACTTGTGGCTCGTGGACTGCTACAGTGCACAAATCCTTTGTGTGCTCTACCTCCTATTCCTCTTGGCTATTTTTGCTCAACTATGGAATAAATGTGCTTGAAAGAATGGAATGTCTCTTCTTCCTAATGGCCTGGTTATAACACATCACAATAGCCTACTAGTGGTTAAATTTGATTACATCAACTCTTAACCAAAGTTACAATATATACTTTTCTAGAGTCTTTTACATCAAAATCACATGGCTACCCTATTTTTCCATGAATAATGGGGTCGATGCGGCATCTTCTCGAATGGTGGTGAAAACATGAAGGTCAACTACTAAGTGGCATAAATTTTGCATACAAACTTCGATTGATGTTCTTCTTACGTCATTGGAAATATCTTTGTGTGTAGAATAGCATGAAAAGGTGCACACTAAAGAGGCGAAGTTTTAGCCCGAAAAAACATCATTTTATGCCTCAAAATCCTCTAGGAAGGTTTCAGGCCTCATTTTGCCAAACTAGGTCCCATCAATAAAATGGGTCTTGTGAGATTATTCTGCCACTTTCTCCACTCTTAATGCATCAATATGGATGACAAAAAATATAATGATCCAATCTAGATCAGACAATTACAAGGAATTTCCAAAGATTTTTTTGATTTGTCAGGTCTAATTTTTTTCTTTTTTTCTTTTTTAACGATAGCTGGTGAATGAACAACTTTGAAGGATTGTTATGGAAAAGAACTAGGATCATATCATGACAACAACTACTATTCATCTCAATATCAAGATATTCAAATTTTCTCACCCATTTGGGCTTATAGAAATTACTCGTCACGATTTTCAACATGTTCAAATTTTTGCCACACAAGCTAATATGTCTCCAGAGAATAGAACCCAAGTGGAAGGGTAGTTAAACTCATTAGCTACCACTCGAGCTATTTTCCTTTGACATTAGGTCTAATTTTTTCCCTATAGTCAAAACAATGGAAAATATTCATATGAAAAACTTGCCTAAGTGATTTTTTAACAGTAATGAAAAATTATATGTGTGTGTGTGTTTAAAGTTTGTGCATGGATCACAGCTAAGACCTCAGGAAGTACATAACAATTTGATCAAACATTTGTATTGTTTCCTCCTATGTAATGTTAGTATTATCTTTTCTAGACGAATGAGATTCTAATCAACAGAAAAAGGGGATTTTGTAGGTGTACACTTTCCATAATAGCCCCACCAAAAAGAAAAAATTACAAATAATACAATTTCTAAATTATGATGTAGTCTCTCATAACTATGAGCTTAACCAAGTCTTAGGCTATCTCATTGAAATCAGGACACTTGGTTGTGGTTGGGCCACTAGCACCGGTTGAGTCATTCATGTTGAGTGTGAGGTTGTTTACAATGGCTCTGAGTTCTTCTATATGTTACCTCAAGTAGTATACTTCATAATCATTCTTCTCGACAATTACTCTCATTTCTTGATTTAAGTGTCTTCCAAGCAACAAGGATGTCAGCTCTCGAGAAAGAGGAAAGGAGGAATGCCTCCACTACCAACCCGTTACTATTTTCCTTTGATAGAGTTAGTAGTGCACCCAAACCCAATATCAGGCTCCGCCTTTAGGGGAGAGTTGTGGATGTGGGTATTCTTTCCAATTTGAAATGTTTTTATTGAGTTCCCTAATCACTACCATATACCACGTCATATGATAATCATGTGTTGGGAATGTTGGTGGTGTAAGAGACTTGAGTCATCCACTCAAAATAATCTCACACTCTCGAATTGGCATATCATCTCTACTATCCATAATGAGTATGACATGAGGGATGAAATCAGCCCACAAGAGCATGGTATGCATTTTGAAGTGTTATGCACTCCTTGACTTGGAAAGGACTATTATCATAAAGTGTGTGACTTCAGATATGATGCTGTATTGAATGTTGATACTGGTTGTACACATTATCTTCCTAGGGGGTTTCATATTGATCCAAATACCCCTAAAAAAAATTAAATAAAATTTTCTTTTATTAAATACAAATGTCATATGCTAAGGGAAGAGGGAAGGCCTAAGATGACAATTTATCTTTAGAATCCTAGGACTCAGTTTGCACCCTTCATTGCATGAAGACCAACTTCGTTGTTGAGATCCCTAAGAAGATGAAAGAAATCTAAGGGGATGTCCTTTACAACCGTTTTTATTCTTCTAAAAAAAGTTGAGAGACCTATCCTTAGTGATTTGAATTGGATCCTTAAACATCCTCTAAGTTTTCATGACTGTTTCAAATGATGTCAAGCTTCAAAATCTTATGGATATATAGCTTATTAGAAATAACCTCTAAACAATGGCAATTTGTGGTCAACATGGAACAACAAGGACCCTCGGTCAAAGCACATAGACCGTTGGCCCATGGTGACTGTTCACTTGGCACAAATTAACAAATGGGAGGTCAAATCCAAAAATAGAAGCAATTTCTGATACTAATCGCGTATTGCAGGGTGTCCCCCTCAGTGAAGGAAAAGCCCCTAAGCATTCGGTCATTAGGAAAAGCATATAACCGTACCGAAATTTCCAATTCCGTCAGAAGGCGGGTCCCGCGCTAAAACTGGCAAGATATTGAAAGGGCTTCAAGCGGTAAGCGAGTTCGACCGAGTCTCGCCCGATGCCATACACTGGGCGACACACGTCCAATGGATGAGAGAGAAAACCGCTCACATCGCGCGGGTGAAGGTCATGCTACATACCCGCCCAATATGGACGGAGACCATAGGATCTGGAGGCTCCAAATCAACAATGGAGAAATGATCTGATGGATGACTAGATTTGATGAGGGAATAGGATGAGTCATATGAGACTTGAGGTCCGACATGACCGCTGAGCTAGCAGAGGAATCAGTTTCGTGGGCAATCTTGGAGCAATGAAAATAACGAACGTTCAAAGAGAACTGACACTTAGTTCGTGAGGAAACAAGTGGCCACCTCTCTGTGAAGCGCTACCCAGTGATGATGATGCAGAGCAAGGGAATTCCAGCGGGCAGAGGCAAGAGATCCAGAGAGCCAAGAAGCGGAAACAAACAGTCAGGGAGTAGATTGGCTTTAAGCCACGAATAGACAAAGAGTAAAGGAGGGGGAGAAAGAAAAGCAGAAAGCCGAAAGGCAATAAAGATGTGAATTGCAGAGAACAGAGATGTCGAGCTGACCTGCAGAGCAAAGGCAGCATCGAGCAGACAAAGACAGAGAGAGTCTGAGAGTCTATGAACTGCAAAGAAGGCTTGAGAGGTTCAAGCAACTCTTCTGTGTATACCTGTCAGGTATTGAGTACCAAATCAACTCATACCACTAAGACTAGTTGAGGTCGAAATTAAGTAAGGGGACTCTGTGTACTTTAGAGACTTGGGGAATCCAAGTACAATCCTACTGATCATCATCTGTTAAGTGAGACTCAAATTGAGCTCCTTATTGTAAAAATTGTGCTTTAAGACACAATAGAAAGGCCACCACTAAAGGCTGGACCAGGAGATGCAGCCCAGGAGGATTAGGTGAACTCCTTATTTAATTTGTTGTGTTTATGTGTTTGATTACTTTGTTCTCTTACTGTTTCATTGTCTATGTATTTCGAAATCTTATCGATCCGTTACATAAAATAACATAGGCACACCCCAACACTTGAGTTTTTAATACCTTCATTATTTTTTTAAGGTCATTTACGGGTGATTTTAGATCAAGTGGTATCAGAGCTCGTAGTTGTTAAGGTTAGACAAGCTTGTGCTGGATTTTTGTTGTTGAATGCTAACTAGATCAAATCTTAAATTAGGAGAAGGAGAGTTGGTAGAAACTAACTTGGAAATTGGAAGGGTCTATCCTTAGAAGAAAATTTCAGAAGAAAGTCCCTTGGGACCAGACCCCCAATTTATAGATAGTTTCCTAGCCATGAGGTCCATGGTAGAGGAAATGTATAAGGACTTTAAGATGAAGATTCATCAGGCTCCAAACAAGATAAAGGAGAAGAAGAGTCTCTCCTCCATGACCACTCAAAAGGCAAAGGGAAAGAAGAAAACTTTCTCACACCTCCAAATAGCGCTGAACATAAAAATAAGACATCTTTGATTAAATTAGATGTTAAATTTGATTTACCAATATATGATGGAGAGTTGAATGCAGAGAAGTTGGATAATTGGATCAAACAAATTGATGTTTATTGCAGAGTGCAGAGTATTGACTCAGGCAAGAGTAAGATTCAGTTGGATAGCCTATGCCTCGGAGGCACTGCCTTGGTATGGTGGGAAGGCAGGACACAAGCTGACATGACGAAACATGGTAAGATTCTTTGTGTCTAGAGTGAATTTGTTTCTGCAATAAAAAATCAGTTCTATCCACTAGCTTACATGTAGCAATCCATGATGAGCTGGAAAACTCTTCGCCAATTGAAAGGGCAAAGTGTACAAGGTTACACCCAAGATTTTGGAAAAGAGGTTTGATTCTAGGAATTTCGTTAGACTCACCTGAGACTATGTTGAAGTACATAGGTGGTCTACACAGCTACATGAGGCACACTATCCTCATGTTTGATCCCACTAGTATAAATGAGGTATCTGTTCAAGCTATGCATCTAGAAGCTAGAGGAAAGAATGGGAACCCAAAAGTTGGGGGATCATCCAATCCCATTGCAGGCAAGAATAAGGAGAAAACAAAACATAAATGGAAAGAGAGGAAGGCCAACACTGCATAGAAAATCAATTCTTCATGCACTCATTGTATGAAGGATGGGCATGATGATGAGCATTGTTGGATCCTGCGTTCGGAGTTGAGACCTAAGAAGTTTGAGGGCAAGAAGAAGAAGATTGTTACAGCTATTCAAAAAGATTTGGGGTCAGAATCAGGAGATGAAATAACCATTGCAGGCACCGGTATAAAAGGTTGTCTGTTTTAGAGAATGCATAAATCAAGAAGAAGGTGCAGGAGTTTCTCGAGACGCGGTTCATCAGACCTAGCACATCACCATGTGGGTCTCCAATCGTTTTGGTGAAAAAGAAAGATGGCTCGTGGAGAATATGCATTGGTTACCGAGCACTGAATAAGATAACAATAAAAAATCGTTATCCCCTTCCTCGCATAGATGATCTATTAGATCAGTTAAAGGAAGCTGTTTATTTTTGCAAGTTAGACTTGCATAGTGGATATCATCAGGTCAGAGTTGCAGAACAAGATGCATGGACGATTACTTTCAAAACAAAGCAGGGATTGTATGAATGGCTGGTTATGCCTTTTGGCTTAACTAGTGCTCCTGCTACTTTCATGAGAATAATGAATGATGTAATCAAACCTTTTCTTGATGATTTTGTTATTGTATATCTGGATGACATTCTTATATTTAGCAAAACATGGGAAGAACATTTAAAGCATGTTAAGCATACAGTAGATGTTTTGAAAAGAGAAAAACTTTATGTTAAACTCTCAAAATGTGAATTTGGAAAAACATCTTTGAATTATTTGGGACATATAGTAGGGGGTGGTGAATTGAAGATAGATCGCTCTAAGGTGGCAGTCAATGTAAACTAGACTAAACCCAAATCTGCTACAGAAGTTCGAAGCTTCTTAGGAGCAGCACAATATTGAAGAAATTTCATTTCTAACTTTTCCTTAATTGCAGCTCCCTTACATGCTTTAACAAGATCGAACAAGGTGTTTCAGTGGGGAGGCAAACAACAAAAATCCTTCGAAACCATGAAAGAAAAGATTAGTATAGCACCAGTACTAACATTGCCCGATCTTCAAAGACCATTTGAGATCCAAATGGATGTCAGTGACTATGCCATGGGAGCAATGTTGATACAGCACGGTAAACCCATATGTTATCATTCTGAGACATTTAATTTTGCAGTAGTTAACTATCCCACATATGATAAAGAATTGTATGCATTAGTGCAGAGTGTGGAAAAGTGGAAACATTACTTAATGGGCAAAGAGACAGTTATACATACTGATCATCAACCACTTCAATATCTACACTCCCAAACTAAGTTGTAGCAATCAAGACACTATAGATGGATGGGTTTTCTACAACAGTTTCATTTAGTCATCAGATATAAAAATGGCATACACAATAAAGTTGCAAATATGTTATCTAGACCAATTATAAATGCATCTACTATACTTAAGCATAATTCAGTATTGCATGAGAGCTACATTGAACAATATGCTCAAGATATAGATTTTAAAGATGTATATCCAACTTTAAGTCAAGGCAAACAAGCAGAAGAACTGGATTATCATATTAAGGACCAACTCTTGTATCATTGTGGGAAGCTATACATTCCACAAAATGAAAGAGTAAAGATAATTCGAGAATCACACACTTCTTTAATATCAGGTCATTTTGGTGTAAGTAAAACAGTTGCACAACTGTAACGATTTTGTTATTGGCCAACAATGAATGAGACAATTGCTAGATATGTAAGAGGGTGTACCATGTGTGCTAAAAGCAAGCCCAACAATAGAAAACTAGGCTTGTACACTCCACTACTAGTTCCTTCTCATCCTTGGGAAAGTGTTTCCATGGACTTTGTTGGAGGACTGCCTAAATCTAGGAAAGGTCATGACTATTTCTATGTTGTTGTAGATAGGTTCAGCAAAATGTGAATTTTGATACCTTGTAATAAACAGACTACAACCGAGAAAACTACAAAATTGTTCTTTCAGCATGTATGGGTTCATTTTGGATTACCCACTTCTACTGTATCTAATCGAGATTCCCGGTTTGTTGTGAAGTTTTGGTCAAGTCTGTGGGAACTAATGGACACCAAAATGAAGAAAATCACAGCCTTTCATCCACAAACAGATGGCCAGACAGAAGTGGTCAACAAGACAGTGATCCAGTTGCTCAGAGGCTATTGCAGCAAGCATCCCAAACTTTGGGATGAACATTTGTGTTATGTGCAACATACTTACAACCGAGCAAAACATTCTTCTACACAGAGATCTCCTTTTGAGACTTGTTTTGGTTTCACACCAAGGTCTCCCTTGGATTTTGTCTTTGGTAAAAACATAGTAGTTGATGGACACAGTGATGTGGACAAGGCAACCAAGTTCATTGAAAAAATCCAAGAGATTCACCAAGCAATACAGGAACAGCTGGAAAAGAGCCAAGCCAAATACAAGGCAAGGCATGACAAGCATCGGATGGAGCATAGTTTCCAAGTTGGTGATCAAGTCTAGTTGTATATCAGCAAAGATAGAATGCAAGGTGAAGGTAAAAATCTAAAGCTAATAAGGTATGGACCTTTCAAGATACTTGAGAAAATTGGTGAGAATGCTTTTCGCCTTGATTTACCAACTTACATGCACATCTACTCAGTTGTTAATGCAAACAACTTGAGACTATTTGAACCTTCATTAATTGAAGATCCCAAAGAGCAGAGTCATTTGCCTTCTGTTGATGATTTTTTACCTAAATATCTCAATGAATTGTAGGAAGATACAGTTCTAGACAGAAAGGTAAGGATGACGCGCATGGGAGATGTTGAGTACCTCAGGATTGGACTCCAGGGTTCAAATCCAAGTAGTGCAAAGTGGATAGAGATGGGACAAGTGAGACAACTATACCCTCACTTAGTCGATGCTTAAAAACCAACTTTTGGTGGTCCAAAAGCTTTTTCAGTGGGAAGGTCGTGATCCGAATTAGATCCTTAAACATCCTCTAAGTTTTCATGACTGTTTCAAATTATGTCAAGCTTCAAAATCTTGTGGATATCGAGCTTATCAGAAATAACCTCTAAACAATGGCAATTTATGGTCAGCACGGAACAAATGGTGACCGCGCACTGGCACAAATTGACAAACGGGAGGTCAAATCCAAAAACAAAGGCAGTTTTGATATGCGATTAATGATAATCACGTATCGCAAGGCGCCCCCCTTAGTGAAGGAAAAGCCCCCAAGCGCTCGGTCATGAGGAAAAGCATAAAACTGTATGGAAATCGCCAATTCTGTTAGAAGGTGTGTCCCATGCTAAAACCAACAGGACATCAGAAGGGCTTCAAGTGGTAAGCGAGTTCGACCGAGTCCCACCTGATGCCATACACTGGGCGATACATGTCCAGTGGATGAGAGAGAAAACTGCTCACATCACGCGGGTAAAGTTCATGCTACTTACCTGCTCGATATAGACGAAGACCGTAGGATCTAGAGGCTCCAGATCAATGGTGGAGAAATGATTCGATGGATGACCGGATTCGATGGGGAAATAAGCTAAGTCATATAAGATTTGATATCCGGCATGATCGCCAAGCTGGCAGGGGAATCCGTTTCGCGAGCAATCTTGGAGCAATGGAAATAACAACTGTTCAAAGAGAACTGACACTCAGTTCATGAGGAAACAAGTGGCCACCTCTATGTGAAGAGTTACACAAGGATGACGATGCAAAGCAAGGGAATTCCAGCACGCAGAGGCAGGAGATCCAGAGAGCCGAGAAGCGGAAACGAACAGTCAGGGAGCAGATTGGCTTTAAGCCACGAATAGACAAAGAGTAAAGGAGGCGGAGAAAGAGAAGCAGAAAGTCGAAAGGCAACAAAGAAGTGAATTGCAGAGAACAAAGAAGCCGAGCTGACCTGCAGAGCAAAGGCATCATCGAGCAGACAGAGACAGAGAGAGTCCGAGAGTCTGTGAACTCCAGATTAGGCTTGAGAGGTTTAAGCAACTCTTCTGTGTATACCTGTCAGGTATTGAGTACCAAATCAGACTCATACCACTGAGACCAGTTGAGGTCGAGATTCAGTAGTGGGATTCTGTGTACTCTAGAGACTTGGGGAATCCAAGTACAATCCTACTGATCATCACCTGCTACGTGAGACTCAAATTGAGCTCCTTATTGTAAAAACTCTGCTTTAAGACACAATAGAAAGGCCACCACTAAAGGCTAGACTGGGAGATGTAGCCCAGGAGGATTGGGTGAACTCCTTATTAAATTTGTTGTGTTTATGTGTTTTCTTACTGTGTTCTCTTACTGTTTCAGTGTTTGTGTATTTCGCAATCTTATCAATCTGTTGCATAAAATAACATAGGCACACCCCAACACTTGAGTCCGTAATACCTTCATTATTTTTCTAAGGTCATTTACGGGTGATTTCAAATCACTTAGTTTCCTCGGGGTTGTAAAGCACCCTTCCCCTCTTCCACCCCTAAAATTTGCGTAAATTTTATGCAAATGAAACTATGGTATATTTTGATTAAGTTTAGTGAAATAAATTCTTTAATTAAATTTAATAACCTAAAAAGGAAAAATAAATATTTTTTAATTTTAATTTTCATAAAAAAGGAATACAAACTTTAATATTAAAAAGTGAAAATGGTAAAGAACTATTATTTAGAAAAACTAAATAATGGATGCCTCAAATAATTATGTAGTATCAGGTGAAATGAAAATTGTTATGAAAAAATATGTGTACAATCAATCTATGGCCCAAATACACTATATTTAATTTGCCTTGCAATAATCTTATAGGAGAAAAATCTCCAAACATAGGAAGTATGAGTCACTTGTGGCTGTTGAATTTATCTCGAAAACAATTGGAAGGGAAAATATCTGCCACTCTTGGTAGAATATCTACTTTGGAGCAATTAGACATGGCAAATAATAATTTGAGTGGGTCCATTCCTGAAGAGCTCTCTATGCTACATGGCTTGAGCATTCTTGATGTTTCATCAAACAAGTTGTGCAATGGAATCCTAACAAGGACACAATTTTCCACTTTCAATGTAACTTCATTTCAAAATAACAAGTACTTATGGGGTTGTCCTCTAGATTCATGCAATGAAAATAAAGGCTCGTCGAAAGAAAATGATAGCATTATCCAGAGCAATGTTGTAAAAGTGAGTTGGCTAAGCCATGTGGAAGAAAAGATGTCATTAATAGCTTTAGGGATAGGAATGGGAATTGGATTTGGAGGAGTGATCATTATTTTTATGTTATGGGAAAAAGCTAAACATTTGATAGTGTTGCCAAACATACCAGAAAATTTGTATGGGCTATATAGATTTCCTACATAGTCCTAACTTTTAATTCCAACTTGTATATGTAAATTTATATATAATGTGGATTAAACATTTTACATGGTAATGTGGATTTGAACATTGTATATGGCAAGACACTATGAGATTGCAAGCATTTTTCCCATTGTGCATTTCACACCATTAATAATCCCTTACAGTGCAATAATTTATCAATTTAAAGTTTCATGTTTCATGTTTCATGTCACGTTTATCATTATGTTAAGTGCATAAATTCATAAAAGTTACATAGTAATACTTGAGAGAGATTGACCTCTAAGGGTTTGTTCAATTAATTGAGTCATTGCCATTAAAGCATTTTGCTATTCTCCCACCAATTCAATTCTCTCCATACTTTTTGGATTAAGATTCATTGCCATTAAAACACTTTTGCTATTCGCTCAACACTTTTAAAGTCAAGATTTATAGTTTAACCAAAAAATATAGTCATTTTAAATATATCTTCGTGATACAATCAAACATTCTATAGAATTCAATAAACATTCAAAAAAAAATTAATATCAACAAAAACAATGTTAACACGACAACCATATTGTTAAATGTATCATCCTCGAATTACAATTTTTATCATCCTCAGAATTACAATTTTAGATTGTCAATCAAAAAATTAGACAATGCTCCACAATCTAATCATGGTATCTCACCAAATCATTGCAAAATGACGTGGGAATCGAGTTTATTTAATGTGCCTACGTTGCATGTGAGAGAAATATGATGTTTTAAATATTTACGATTATTTATTATATATTTGCGTATGACACAGAATATTGTCGTTACTTTCTAGTCAAATTATTTTGTTTTTTAATTTATTATTTTAATAAAAACATTTTTTTAATATTTTATAAAAATACGAATATTATATATTTAATCAATTTAAAAATAATTTTCAAAATTTAATTTTAAATTTTTATTATTTAGTTGAATAAGGATATAAATTTTACTAATTCTATCTAATTTAAAATATATTTGTCAAATAAATAAAATTAATTGAAAAATATATAATTTAAAAATTATTTTATAGTTTCAAATGTCACTGACACATAACAAGTTATATAAAAAATTAATATTACACGTTTTACATGTGTACCATGATGCTAGAGTTAAGAATTTTGATGGCATACATTTAATTTGAAGCAACTTCAATAATGTTGTGGATTGAGTGAAAACATACATTTAATTTTAATTAACTTTGATAATGATGCAAATTGAGAGAAAAAAAATTTAGACACGACACAACCTCTCGGGATTTAGATATTAACAATGATCCATAAAATGTTATGGATATTCCACTAGACTGTTCATCACAACAGATTTGATAATATTATATTAAAAATATGAAAATTCTACATTATTATAGCTTTTTATTAAGTTTCCATATTTATAGATTTTATTATAATTAGTACATGCATGAAAATGGAAATTATGTTGAAAATAGAGAACGACAAAATAAAATCTCACGCACACACATAAGACACAAGATACGCTATGGGAAACCCTTCAGGAGAAAACTCAGTTGTAAGGTGAGGTCGCTCTGCTCTCTTTATCTGTTTGGAAATATGGTTGCAGGTACAAAGAAGTATGACTTGTGGTTCGTGGACTGCTACAGTGCACAAATCCTCTGTGTGCTCTACCTCCTATTCCTCTTGGCTATTTTTGCTCAGCGATAGAACAAATCTGCTTGAAAGAATGGAATGTCTCTTCTTCCTAGTGGCCTCGTTATAACACATCCCTATAACCTACTAGTGGTTAAGTTTGACTGCATCAACTCTTAACCAAAGTTACAATATAGACTCTTCTAGAGTCTTTTACATCAAAATCACATGGCTACCCTCTTTTTCCATGTATAATGGGGTCGATGCGGCATCTTTTCAAACCACAGTGGTGAAAACATGGAGGTCAACTACTGAGTGGAATAAATTTTGCATACAAACTTCGATTGATGTGCTTCTTATGTCATTGGAAATATCTTTGTGTGTAGAATAGCATGAAAAGGTGAACGCTAAAGCGGCAAAGTTTTAGCCCCAAAAAACATCATTTGATGCCTCAAAATTCTCCAGGAAGGTTTCAGACCTCGTTTTGACAAACTAGGTCCCATTAATAAAAAGGGTCTCGTGAGATTATTCTGCCATTTTTTCCACTCTTAATGCATCAATATGGATGACAAAAAATATAATGATCCAATCTAGATCAGACAATTACAAGGAATTTCCAAGATTTTTTTTAATTTGTTAGGTCTAATTTTTTTACTTTTTTCTTTTTTAATGATAATTGGTAAATCAACAACTTCGAAGGATTGTTATGGACAAGAACTAGGATCATATCATGACAACTGCTACTATTCATCTCAATATCAAGATATTCAAATTTTCTCGCTCGTTTGGGCTTATAGGAATTACTCGTCACAATTTTCAACATGTTCAAATTTTTGCCACACATGCTAACATGTCTCCAGAGAATAGAACTTGGGTGGAAGGGTGATTCAACCCATTAGCTACCACTCGAGCTATTTTCCTTTGACATTAGGTCTAATTTTTTCCATATAGTCAAAACAATGGAAAATATTTGTATGAAAAATTTGCCTAAGTGATTTTTTAATAGTAATGAAAAAATTATATGTGTGTGTGTGTATGTGTGTTTATATTTTGTGCATGGGTCACAGTTAAGACCTCAGGAAGTACATAACAATTTTATCAAACATTTGTATTGTTTCCTCCTATGTAATGTCAATATTATCTTTTCTAGACGAATGAGATTCTAATCAATAAAAAAAGGGGATTTTGTAGGTGTACACTTTCCAAAATAACCCCACCAAAAAGAAAAATTTACAAATAATACAACTGCTAAATTATAATGTAGTCTCTCATAACTATGAACTTAACCAAATCTTAGGCTATCTCATTGAAATCAAGACACATGGTTGTGGTTGGGCCACTAGTACTGGTTGAGTCATTCATGTTGAGTGCGAGGTTGTTTATATGGCTCTAATTTCTACTATATGTTACCTCAAGTAGTATACTTCATAATCATTCTTCTCGACAGTTACTCTCATTTCTTGATTTAAGTGTCTTCTAGGCAACAGGGATGTCAAGTCTCGAGAAAGAGGAAAGGAGGAATGCCTCCACTACCAACCCGTTACTATTTTCCTTTGATAGAATTAGTAATCCAGCCAGACCCAATAACAGGCTCCGCCTTTAGGGGAGGGTTGTGGATGTGGGGATTCTTTACAATTGGAAATGTTGTTACTGAGTTCCCTCATCACTACCATATACCACACCATATGATAATCATTTGTTGGGAATGTTGGTGGTGTAGGAGACTTGAGTCATCCACTCACAATAATCCCACACTCTTGAATTGGCATATCACCTCTACTATCCATAATGAGTATGACATGAGGGATGAAATCAGCTCACAAGAGCATGGTCTTCATTTTGAAGTGTTATGCACTCCTTGACTTGGAAAGGACTACTATCATAGAGTGTGTGACTTCTGATATGATGTTGTATTGAATGTTGATATTGGTTGTACACATTATCTTCCTAGGGGGTGTCATATTGATTTGAAGACCCCCAAAACTTTTTTTAAATAAAATTTTCTTTTTATTAAATACAAATGTCATATGCTAAGGGAAGAGGGAAGGTTTAAGATGATCATTTATGTTTAGAATCCTAGGACTCAGTTTGCACCCTTCATTGCATGAAGACCAACTTTGTCGTTGAGATCCCTAAGGAGATGAAAGAAATCTAAGGGGATGTCTTCTACAACCGTTTTAATTCTTCTAAAAAAATTGAGAGATCTATCTTTAGTTTCCTCGGGGTCGTAAAGCACCGTTCCCCTCTTCCACCCCTAAAATTTGCGTAAATTTTATGCAAATGAAACTATGGTATATTTTGACTAAGTTTAGTGAAATAAATTCTTTAATTAAATTTAATAACCTAAAAGGAAAAATAAATATTTTTAATTTTAATTTAAAAAAATAAAAATAAAAACTTTAATATTGAAAAGTGAAAATGGTAAATAACTATTATGTAGAAAAACTAAATAATGAATGATAAATAAATGATAACATTAATTTTATCTCTTATAATATTTTTTAAAATCCTTTTAAAATAATTTGCTAAATTTTAAAATAGTTCATATTTTTTTTTGGTTCGTACAAGTTTGCTAAATGTGCTATAATGATTATAGGGCATAATCTTATAAGTTAAGGTGGGGTAAGCCAATTGTAATAAAAGGCTCAAGTTATTTGCATTTACATAGAATAGAATAGGGAATGAAATAGTTATCACATTTTATTGCATAATGGAATTGTGTTTATATAATCTATTACAAGATCATGGATATAGATGTTTTATACTCAGTTTGTTTAAGGTTTTTTTAAATAAATTATATTTAAAATTATATCATTGTATCTCATTTTAGGTAAGGACTATAGTTTTTAGTTATATATTAATTTATTTTAATTTTAAACATATTTAAAGTTTTCATAAAATTGAATATTATATTGATTTATTATTACATATAAAATTTATTTAGTTAAATCGTTTATGATGTAATTTTATTTTTTTAGTATATGTGAATTTTTTTTTCTAATTGCAAAAACAAAAAATGATTAAAAAAAATATCTTATTGGCCTTTTTGTCAGTTGTTACAATGGTATAGTCACTGAGGCTCTCATAATGACTCTAGCAATGTAGTAGTATATTCGAGGCATTAGCACATGTAGTACATTCAATGTAGTAGCACGTGTTCTTGAAGATTTAGATTGAATAATTATAGTATTTCTAATCCATATTGACGCTTTAAAAGTGGAAAACATGGAGGAATCAACTCATAGGAACATTTTCACTAGCGGGTCTTAGTTACACCTCTAGATTACATATTCGTGATATGTTTGATGAAATGTCTGTCATGGCTAGTAGGGGCCCAGTCAAGGGCTTCTTCAAGTATTTGCAATTGCATCATTGTTATCTTTCTATTTTGAAGGTGTCATTTAATTTTTGGCAGTCACTTGGGCTCTGAGCCTGAAAAGGTGGCTCAATTCTCGGGGACACTAGCACAACACTAAGAGAAATAGTCCCTGGATGTTGACATGCCTTGTCATGAGTTCGTCCAAAGACTCTTGGACATTGTCAGGCCCATATTTGGGAACATATGAGGGTCAAGTGGTCTAAAATCTCTATGAGACCCAGGGACTGGTGACAAAAATGTTGGGATGGTTCTTAGGGGTCCTGTAGCTAATGTTGAAGGTCTGTATGGTGTGTTTTCGTCAGTTCTATTAGCACTCCAGGAAACTCTCCTAGGTTGCAGCTCGGAGATGCCTGGTAACATATAATCTTCAATATTGTTCTCTGAACTATTGGAATGAAAGATGGTTTGGATCAAGCCAAATAAACATTTCAACTCTGTTTTTACTCAAGACATGCATGAACACTTTACAAGGCTTTAGACCACTAATGCTCAATAGTTTGCAGATTTAAGGAATGGATGGACAATACCTACTATACCAGAAGATGCATATATAAACACATATGAATGACCAACTACAGGAAGTAAAAGAAGCTTGCAAATCTAATTTATCAACGCAAAGATAAGATGACAGTTATCTCACATTAGACACAGAAGAAACATGAACAACCCGTTCAAGTGCAAGCTTGGAATAGAAGAGAAAATAGACATTGAACATATAACAATAAAAGAAGCTTATATTGCTAGAATGAATATGAGAAGGCTAAGTAGCATAGTCTCAATAGTCTCCAGAAGTTGAATCCCTGTTACATCTTTTTTTCAGCTATTTATAGCTTGTTTATAATGGTCCTGAGCCTTTTGAGGCTTCAGGTGTCTTAATCTATCCCTCTATCTTGTTTAACTGATTGATTCCCTCAATAGGCAGGCATGGCTCGACGGTTTTCTTCTTCTGATAGAAGAGTAACCGCTTTCAGATATTTTGGGTAGTTTGTTGAGCTATCTGGGAGTTCTCTCGTGCCAGAGGTGCACCACAATCATTCTGTTTGTTCTGGCTGTGTTGTGTTGTCTATCATCCTTGATCACTTCTGTTGTGGGTTGCATCGTATTGTGCTATCGCCTTTCCACTTCCTACCTTCTGTTTCTGCCTCTCGGCCTGTTTTAGGTGATGGAATGGCTATTCGGGCCTTTGTGATCTCTTGAAAATGCTTAATAATGATTGTTTTTCTGTTGTATACAGAAAATGCTATAATACTGAGAAATCCCGCCCATTCTGCTTCTTTCGGACTTCAAAATTCCTCAAGTATGGTTTAATTATCTATTGGGTCTGCCCTTGGGTCGCTGTCGCATGTCGCACTTAGCCTGTTCTATGATTCCATTTTTATTTGGAAATACGTGGAAAACACTGAAAAAACAAGAAAAACGGCTTCGGTGGACTTGAAATAATTAAACAATTTGATTTCGAAAACTCATCGGGTCCGGGTTTCATCGCTACTGCACTGCCACAAGGTTCCTTTGTATTTGTTTATACAACGAAAACACACAAAAATACATTGAAAATGGGCTTTGGCGGACATGAAAGATTATACATTTTGCTTCTGAAACCCATCGGGTCCGGGTCTTATCGCATGGCACACATATATATGTAAAGGTTGTGCCCCTTGGTTTTCCTGATTGCGATCTGTCGATGCGATGTGGGCCGTCGATCTACGCACAACTCAATCTCCAATTGGATATGGATCTCCGACAGGCACTTAATCTGCTCGAGATGGATCTGTATCCAGAACTCAATATGCTACGAGGGCTAAAACAAGCTATGAAACTGACTCAGATGCTTTGACTCTTGCTACCTATGTCTCTGCTACTGATGCTACTGGATCCACTCGAATCGACAGTCCACGTTGAATTGCCGATTATGATCGCTCATTGCATACTTTCTGCGTCGATAACCTCTGACTCGCCTCCGCCGATTGCGACCCGTCGATCCGATCATCGGCTGATGCGATACGCCGATTAGATCTGGACCATTGATCGGCCAGATTGAATGACTGTTGTGCATTTGGGCTGTTAAGCCTGCGATTTTGGTTTTTTCATGGTTTTGGAGTGTTTTTTCCTCCCGATGGTGTATTTCCACCCTTCCAAGGGCTCTCCTCTTGTGATGGTTTTGATTTTGAATGATCCTTATGAGGATTTTGAAGAATTTTGGGGCATACTTGGATCCTTTGGCCTGATTTTAAGCAAACCTTGGAGACTTTGGGAGTGTTTTGGGTCCATTTTTGGGCCAAACGCCTCCAAGGCTAACAGGTTCCACTTCTTTAACTTGAATTAGGAGGTCAAATCATATCATAGTAACTTGTTGTCACATGTTTACCCCGGTTGGTCGGTTACTTGGGTACATGTGGGAGGAGGGTGTTACAATTTTAGTGTCCATCATATATTGAAAGAATAGAATATTTTTTTTGTTTAATTGAAATTAGAATGCTATGCCCTAACATGATTGGAAAGCCACACAAATAGTTTTAGTTTGGAGGGAGTTCCTCTACTGACTAAGTGGGAGGATTTCAAAACCCTCATAAAGTCATAATTTTAACCTATCACGTATATAGAGGACAGTGGATCTAGTGGAATTACTTCAAACGTCAGGGCAGAGTGTATTGGATCAAACCACAAAATTTAGAAATACGGCCATAATGTTGTAATCCACAAAATTTCATGGATATTCCACTGGACAGTTCGTCACAACAGATTTGATAATAATATATTAAAATACTCAAATTTTACATTATTATAGTTTTATTTAATTTCTAGATCTATAGATTTTACTGTAATTAGTGCATGCATGTGAATGGAAATTATGAAAAAATGTAGAGAACGACAAAATAATCTCACACACACATAATACACAAGATATGCTCTCTAGGAAACCTTTGTGGGAATAAACCCAACAGGAAGGTGAGGTCGCTTCGCTCTCTTTCTATATCTGGGAATATGGCTGCAGGTACAAGAAGTAATGTATGTGGGTTGCTACAATGCACAAATCCTCTTTGAGTGCTCTACATCCTATCTCTCATGTATATATTTTCTTAGCTATTGAACAAAATGTTCTCGAAAGAATGGAGTGCCTCTTCCTCCAAGTGGCTCGGTTATAACACAACCCAATAGCCTACTAGTGGTTACTTTTGACTACATCAACTCTTAACTAGAGTTACACAATAGACTTTTATAGAGTATTTTACATCAAAAACATGTGGCTATACCCTTTTCCATGAATAGTGGGAGCTGACGCAACATCCCCCTAACCTATAGGTGTGAAAAGATGAAGGTCAACTTCTGAGTGGCAAAACTTTTGCATACGAACTTCGATTGACACGCTTCTTATGTTGTTGGAAAGGTCTCTATGTGTAGAATAACATGAAAATGTGATACAATAAAGAGGCAAATTTTACCCCCAAAAAAACGGCATTTGATGCCTCAAAACAATCTGGAAGGTTTCAGACCCTGTTTTTCCAAACTGGGTCCCACTGGTAAGAACAATCCCATAAGATGATTCCTCCACTTTTTCCACTCCAAATGCATCAAGATGGATGAAAAACAATATAATGATCTAATTTAGATTAATCCTACCCATTTTTGGAGGATTTTGGTCCCCAAAATATTTTACAGAATGAGATGAGGAAAGTTTTCCTCCACCTTCTCTCTAGTGTACTATTTAGCTTTGCCTAGAAGTTATCCCTTCAACCGAATCTGCCAAAGGTCATGCTACCCCTATCTTGTAGTTATGGACCTCTTCTGCAAAACTGTATCTTCTGTTAACTCTGCTTGAGCATCTGGTGCCAAATCCTCCACAAAAGGTAGGACATGTTCCACTTCCTGATCTAGCACCAAAGGCTCATAGAGTTTCAAATTATCTACATTCACAACTCAGTAAATGTGCATATATGGTGGTAAACTGAGTCAATAGGTATTATCACCCACCTTTTCCAGTATCTCAAAGGGACCATACCTCAAAGCCTTTATTTTCCTACCAAGCCCCTACAACCTCTCCTTGTTCAACTGTAGCCATACTTTGTCTCCCACATTGAATTATTTCTCTATTATGTGTTGATCATGCCTGGCCTTATACTTCTCCTGTGACTTCTATAGTGTTTCTTGTACTTGTAGATGGATCTGCCTGATCTTCTCTATAAATTTTTCAGCTCACAAATCATCTCATGTAAGATATTCCCTCCCTCTTCCTTGTTGCATATATGCAATATCCAAAGGTGAAGGTGGAAAATATCCAAAACAAGTGTCAAATGGGAACTTTCCTGTAGAAGTGTGGACTGCTCTATTATAAGAATGTTTTATATATACCAGATTTTGATCCTAGGTCTTTGGATGCTTTTGATTGTATCCCCTTAGAAGTTGCACCGAAGTCCTGTTGACTACTTCTATATGCCCATATTTCTGTGGATGGAATGTTTTATATATCTTCAACTTAGTTTCCATCTTATCCACAATGTAGTCCAAAATGCACTGAGAAATCTTATGTCCTTGTCTGAAATGATGCTCCTTAGTATCCCAAAGTGTAGCCAAACCTGTCCAAAGAACAAGTTTGTTGCTTCTTATTTGTTGATGGTATTTTTATAGGGCATCAAAACACACATATTGCTGAACCTATCAACTACCATGAATAGGTATTCATATCCCTTCCTGGTTGTCAGTAAACCTCCCACAAAGTCCATGGAAATTATTTCCCAAGGACGAGTAGGTATAGGTAAGGGATGATACAGACCCTATTTCCTATTGCTAGGGTTGCTGGTACAACAAAGCATGCATCGTCTTATGAGCCTAGCTACCTGCTCTCGCATCTTAGTCCAATACACATACCTTTATAAGTTAGCCACATCTTCCTTATACCAAAGTGCCTTGCAACCCTGAAGGTGTTAGCCTCCCTAATCAGTTGTATACGCTCACCTTTAGGAACACATATCTTATCCAACATGTAGAGTAACCCATTCTAGAGATGGTATTCAATAGTGTTGTTTTCATCGTGCACATGACTCTGACTCTACAATTGCTAATTCACCTCCTTAAATTCCTCATATTTTGAATATGCCTCTCTATATGTATCATGGTGTTATGGTCACCAACAACCCCCCCCTCTTTGTTTGATATTAGCAATAACACCAAGCAAAGGGGGGACCCTGAACAAAAAATCCAAAAAATATTTTTGTTAAAGTTTTTGTATTTTTCTCCCTAAAGCTTGATCACATCGCGAAGAGAGAGTGAAGCGCTTCCTAAATGCGAAAAGCAAAGCTGCGAAGAAGAGACGCGAAGTTCATCGCGTCGCATACATTCAAAACGCTCTTAAAGAGAAAACCTTAAGGAACCACCGACCGCCGATATGCGACATCGCACATCGCAAGCGTCACATGAAGCAGCATAAGCAATTGAATGAAACATGCGATATCCGCAATCTGCGATATTCACGATCTGCGATATCTGTGATCTACGATAACACTCAATGATGTCGCAGCTCTCGATACTACGATACCAATCGCAGAAAAGACTCATCGCAAGAATTCTCTGACATACACGGTAGACCCAAAATTTAACGAACGCCTTAAGGGAAATTAATGACCGCATGCTTGAGTATCCAGGAATGATTGCATCGCATTTATCGAAGAGTCAAGTCATGATGAATGTCAGAATTACGCATTCATTAGAATTTAATGCTTTCATGTCAATATTTTCGTCATTCCCCTTCTTCTTTGTGTAAACTGCAAGACATGCGACTGATATAAATCTATATGCAGGAAACATCTAAGGAAAAGGGAAGAGCGCCAATAAGACAACAGAGAGAAGATGCCTCCGCAAATGGATGCCGCATGCAGCAGAACCGCGGATTCCAGAGTATCACCCAATAGGCACTGATGAAAATAGACTATCCAAAAATTAAGAGTCAAAGGCACACAAAAGCAGCGTGTTTACAAAAGATCCTGAAGCTTAGACTTGGTAAAGCAGAGAAAGAAGCGCAAGAGAAGGAAGACGCTCCAGAAAAGCCTGGAACAAAGAACGGAAACAATTCTCGAAACAGGGGATTGTCCATACAGCGTGACTCCTAACTCATTGAGTCATTCGCATGATCGAAAACCGAAATAGCAACAACAAAATCAGTTCGAAAAGAAACTGGGTTGTACTAAGTGTGTGCACAGTGAATACACCCAGCCAGAGAAAGGTTTTCGAAAATATATTCTAGTCTGTCAGAAAGAGGTGCCAGCTCTTGTCATTTCTAATTATCAAGCTCGAACAAAAGGAAAGGACAACTAGCCGACTCTTTCAGAGCGAACAACGCATTGCTTACAACACTAAAGAACAGATACAGAAACGGTTAGAAATTAGATTTGATTTTTAGAAATAAATTTGCTTTTAGTAAAAGGGCGGTCATTTGAAGCCGTTCCCTAAATTTGTGTAATTAAGATTAATTAGCTAGTAGTATTTAACCCTTCTCATGGCATTTGGAGAAGGGTCCAGAAATCTGTCAAAAAACTTATCCTCAGAACATGCACTTCTGCACCCTCGGAGGAGGTTTTTGATGAATGGATGGATCGAGATTTATTTATGTTTGCATTTTAATGTCTGTTACTGATGTTGCACTTCTGTACTCTTAGCAGATATTAGAACAAGTAGAAATAAATCGTTATTGCTTGAAGTTTATTAGTGAAATCAATCATAAATGGTACTTTTATCTCTTGGCTAATTTCTGCTTATATTCTTAGAGTGATATGCAGCTGAGTTCTTTATATGTTAATGTATGAATGTGTGTATTACCATTTGGAACTTCTGTACGGTGGGGTCATTTGTTTATGCTTGACATATGAATAACTAATTATGCAATATACTGTTCACAACTGTTTTACCTAACTTCTTATGCAGAATGGTTTATCTTCATTGATTTATATTCTTATAATAGCTGAATGATCTTTATTACCAGATATTGTTCGAAATCTTTTTAGATCGCATAATAGAAGAAAATACCCTGGGTTAGCGTAGACTAGATGTATTATTTTTCCATTAGATTACAATAGCATAGAGTTAGTTTAGAAGTTAGAATTAAATTAGATTAAAAATACCCTTAGATCAATACCATCAAACTCTACACACACGCACACCCCTCACATTGGGAAACTGGTCCCATTACCCCTAGTCGGACCCGCTACTCCAAACGGGCAAGGAGCCGCCAACCAGGTTCCGGACCGGGTGGGTATCCCCCTTGTTGTCGACCCAATTTCGGGACCCTCAACATTTCTGGCGCTAGAAGAAGGGCAAGAGCTATGAATGTGTTGAGTGCCCCGAGATCGGGTCGACAACAAGGGGGATACCCACCCGGTCGGGAACCTGGTTGGCGGCTCCTTGCCCGTTTGGAGTAGCGGGTCCGACTGGGGATAACGGGACCAGCTTCCCGATGCATGGGATGTGTGTGTGTGTGTAGAGTTTGATTATGTTGATTCTGGAAGCATTCTAAAACTACTGTAAATCTAACTTGCAAACTGACTCTAAGCTACTGAAATCTAGTGGAAACAACATATAGAATCTACACTAACCCGGGATGTATCTTTTCCATTATGCAATCTAGAAAGATTTCATACAATAACTGGTAATAAAGATTATTCAGCTATCATAAGAATATAAACCATTTAAGATGAACTGTTTTGCATAAGAAGTTACACAAAACAATTGTGAACAGCATATCGCATAATCAAATCATTCATATGTCAAGCATAAATACATGAGTCCACCGTACAGAAGTGCCAAATGATATCCCATATGCTCATACATTAACATACAAACAATATCAGCTGTATATCACTCTAAGAGTATAAGCAGAAATTCGTCAAGAGATAAAAGTACCATTTATGACTAATTTCTACTCACAGACTTCAAGCAATAACGATCTATCTCTACTTGCTCTAATATCTACCAAGAGTACAGAAGTGCAACATCAGTAGCAGACATTAAGATACAAACATAAATAAATCTCGATCCTTCCATTCATCAAAACCTCCTCTGAGGGTGCAGAAGTGCATGTTCCGAGGACAAGTTTTTGACAAATTTCTGGACCCTTCTCCAATGCAATGAGAAGGGTTGAAATACTACTACCTAATCCTAATAATAGTATTATTACAAAATTGAGGATACGGTTCTCAAATGACCGCCCTTTTTCTAATTCAGTAAAAAGGAAAAAACAACATTCTAAATGAAATTACTTCTTAATTTGGTCTCTGAAGTTGCAGCTGTCAAGCATAGGCTTGAGAAGAGTAGGCTGGCTGATTTCTGTGCTTAGCTGGGCTGCGAAAACAGCATCCATAAGAGCTGGCGCTACTTTCTCGGCTGCGTTCATGATGCATCTTACTGTCATGCATTGGCTGTGAGGCTTAACTAAGTAAGTCCAGTAACTTTCCCAGTTTAGTCTAGCCAATGCCTGGATTGTCTTCCCGTTTGCCTGTGCTTTCTGCTTCCATTCTGCCTCCAGTTGCGACGCGATTGGTAGGTACCCCGGAGTGGACTCTGAAATTAAATTGGCCCTGTGTAAATTTTCATTTACACAGTCGATAAGTATGCTCGCCTGTGTCGCCGCTGACTCTGCTGCTTGCTCCGCCTGTGTGATTTGTTCGTCCCACTTATTAAAGAGCAGTTCCTTATGATTTTCATTAATCTTGGGTGCCCCTGCTCTTTTCCCTTCCTCGTCATTTTGCCAAGCCAGATATTCTGTTACTCTTTTGTTGGTCTGGTCATAGTCGTTCCGCAATTCCACCACCTGGTTGGTGATCTTGTCGCTTATTTCACAAAAATGCCTCCACTGTGATATTCTGCGCACCATATCTTCCTGTTGCTGTGACAGTTGGTCGTTCAAGCCGATGGACTCTGAAATAAACTCTGTCAGCTTAGGTTCGTCTTTATGCATTTCTTGCACCGTCTGCAGCTGCTTTTCCTTTTCTTCAATACTTCTTTGATGGTTCACCTGCATCTGGCGAAAGTCTTCCTGTAGCTTTTCGAGCTGCTTGGAAGCTTCAGCGTTCTCATTGGCTTGTCGCAACTGTTGTTGTAGCAGTTGTATTTGACTTTCACATTCTTTTAGAAGTTGTTGAACTTCAGAGGCCTTGTCGATAGTTGCAGAAGCATATGCTCCTGCAATCTGAGACAATTTCGTGAGATTCTCGGTTGGATTGTTATTCGGGTCTTTCCACAAGACATCTAGGTGTTCAGCATCTTGAGACAGTGCATCTTCAAGCTTCCTTTTCTTTCTTTGTCTCCTTACAACTGCCCTGTGCTGTGGACTGTAGAATACGTCCAGTGGAGGAATTTCTTCTACGCTGAGTAGAAGTTCTGAGGATGGAGCGATAGGAAGATGCTCCGTTTCTGCGGCACTACTGACTATGGTCGAGACGACTTCTTGCACCACCTGTGTATTGCTCACAGGTGTCTTCGGGACTTGATCTTCAAGATTTATTAGTTCATTGAAGGTCTCCCATTCTTTATCCAATTCTGCAGTGACAAGAGGTGTTTCAGCGACGGGAGGGGGAACTTCTCTTGGTGGCGAGGCGATAACTTGCTGCTGAGCCATCGTACTTGACTGAGCCGTGTCTTTGATTGTTTCTTCGTTCTTCTCTTCTTTGTGCACAGACTCTTCAGGATTTTCGGATATTTCTTTTATGGCGCTGGAATTAGATCTGGAAGCGCTGGAGTGTTCACTGAGGCTGATGATCGGAGTCGGTTCTCTGGTAGCTACTCGCAGTCTTTCCAGTGGAATGTTAGCCAGCCTTCTTTCTCTATACAACGTGAATTTCCGGAGGTCGTCTGGGGACAACCTCGACTGAGCTTCTTGCAAAACTTCTTTGAGCGAGTTCTTGCTCTGAAAGAGATCATCAAACGGATCTTTCTTCCCAGAGAACACACTTATCTTGACGTTGGTTGTAAATTCCTGGGCCACTTTATTTGGGTCGAATGGTCTTGGTGAGAACTTAAATAGTTGGAGACACGTCACATTCTGCAATATCTGCGATCTGCAATATCTGTGATCTGCGATAACACTCAATGACGTCGCAGCTCTCGATACTACGATACCAATCGCAGAAAAGACTCATCGCAAGAATTCTCCGACATACACGATAGACCCAAAATTGAATGCACGCCTTAAGGGAAATTAATGACCGCATGCTTAAGTATCCAGGAATGATTGCATCGCATTTATCGAAGAGTCAAGTCATGATGAATGTCAGAATTACGCATTCATTAGAATTTAATGCTTTCATGTCAATCTTTTCGTCATTCCCCTTCTTCTTTGCGTAAACTGCAAGACATGCGACTGATATAAATCTATATGCAGGAAACATCTAAGGAAAAGGGAAGAGCGCCAATAAGACAACAGAGAGAAGATGCCTCCGCAAATGGATGCCGCATGCAGCAGAACCGCGGATTCCAGAGTATCACCCAACAGGCACTGATGAAAATAGACTATCCAAGATTCAGAGTCAAAGGCGCACAAAAGCAGCGTGTTTACAAAAGATCCTGAAGCTCAGACTTGGTAAAAAAGAGAAAGAAGCGCAAGAGAAGGAAGACGCTCCAGAAAATCCTGGAACAAAGAACGGAAACAATTCTCGAAACAGGGGATTGTCCATACAGCGCGACTCCTAACTCATTGAGTCATTCGCACGACCGGAAACCAAAATAGCAACAGCAAAATCAGTTCGAAAAGAAACTGGGTTGTACTAAGTGTGCGCACAGCGAATACACCCAGCCAGAGAAAGGTTTTCGAAAATATCTTCTAGTCTATCAGAAAGAGGTGCCAGCTCTTGTCATTTCTAATTATCAAGCTCGAACAAAAGGAAAGGACAACCAGCCGACTCTTTCAGAGCGAACAGTGCATTGCTTATAGCACTAAATAACAGATATAGAAACGGTTAGAAATTAGATTTGATTTTTAGAAATAAATTTTCTTTTAGTAAAAGGGCGGTCATTTGAAGTCGTTCCCTAAATTTGTGTAATTAAGATTAATTAGTTAGTAGTATTTAACCCTTCTCATGGCATTTGGAGAAGGGTCCGGAAATCTGTCAAAAAACTTATCCTCAGAACATGCACTTCTACACCCTCGGAGGAGGTTTTTGATGAATGGATGGATCGAGATTTATTTATGTTTGCATTTTAATGTCTGTTACTGATGTTGCACTTCTGTACTCTTAGCAGATATTAGAACAAGTAGAAATAAATCGTTATTGCTTGAAGTTTATTAGTGAAATCAGTCATAAATGGTACTTTTATCTCTTGGCTAATTTCTGCTTATATTCTTAGAGTGATATGCAGCTGAGTTCTTTATATGTTAATGTATGAATGTGTGTATTACCATTTGGCACTTCTGTACGGTGGAGTCATTTGTTTATGCTTGACATATGAATAACTAATTATGCGATATGCTGTTCACAACTCTTTTGCCTAACTTCTTATGCAGAATGGTTTATCTTCATTGATTTATATTCTTATAATAGCTGAATGATCTTTATTACCAGCTATTGTTCGAAATCTTTTTAGATCGCATAATAGAAGAAAATACCCCGGGTTAGCGTAGACTAGATGTATTATTTTTCCATTAGATTACAATAGCATAGAGTTAGTTTAGAAGTTAGAATTAAATTAGCTTAAAAATACCCTTAGATCAATACCATCAAACTCTACACACACGCACACCCCTCACATTGGGAAACTGGTCCCATTACCCCTAGTCGGACCCGCTACTCCAAACGGGCAAGGAGCCGCCAACCAGGTTCCGGACCGGGTGGGTATCCCCCTTGTTGTCGACCCGATTTCGGGGCCCTCAACACATGGTTGAATGGATCCATGTGCATAAGAGTCCCCAAAGCTATAATCTTTGATGTGGGTGTCCTTGAAAGCATATCAACCAACTTGTTTATGTTTCCCTTCTTATACTTGATCACCAAATGAAACTGTTGTAAAATCCCCATCCTCTTGTAATGCCTCGTTTGTTGTAGCTTACTTTTGGCCTGCAAGTACTGTAACGACTGGTGATTTGTGTTGATTATTGTCTCCTTTCCCATCAAATAATGCTTCCACTTCTTCACATCTTGCACCATGGCATAGAGTTCCTTATCATAGGTAGGGTAGTTAAGAACTGCCCCATGAAATACTTCAGAATGGTAACATACATGCCTTCCTCCTTGCATCAAGATAGCTCCCATAGCATACTCACTCTCATATGTCTCCACTTCGAAAGGTCGTTGGAAGTTTAGCAATGCTAGAACTAGTGCTTGACTGATCTTCTTCTTTAACTCCTAAAAATACCTTTGATGACCTTTTCCCCACTGAAAACTCTTGCAACTTGCTGTTATGGCATGGAGGGGTGTTGCTACCACTAAAAATGAGGCTATGAATTTCCTTAGGTACTGTGTTCCCCAATGAAACTCCCGACCTCAGAAAAAATAGTAGGCACCGACCATTTCATGATGGCCTCCATCTTAGTAGGATCTATCTTTAGCTCTCCTCCACCAATCACATACCCCAGATACACCAAAGACTATTGCGCAAACTCACACATCTTTATATTTGATAATAGTTGGTGCTTCTTCAATGTTTCTGTCACATGCATCAAATGTGAAATATGCTCCTCCCAAGTAGCACTATATACTAGTATATCATCTAGATAGACAATAAAAAATGAGTTTATAAAAGGGTGTGGTGCATCATCCATTAATCTCATAAATGTAGCTAGTGCATAACTGTTATGAGGACAAATCACAAGTGCAGACACAAAAAATCTCCCTAGACTTCAAAGAACCCTAGTAACAAACAAAAAATCAAGCTAATTCCTTCCCTAAATCTATCTTTTCTTGAATCATAAGCTAGCAAGGTGAGAAAAAAAAATTCAGACCTTATTACGACATGCTTGATGAAGATCCCCCTTTGTGCTTCAGTGCATCTCCTCTATGTTTAAATCCAAACCTTCACACATAGAAACAACAAAGGATCAAAGGCATATGCAACATAAATGATTCAATAATTCAAACTAGTGATCAAGGAGACTAGTAACAAACATCATTCCAATGGACAAATAGAAATAACATAAACCATCCATAAAACTCATCAGTTAAACCATTAAACAATGCAGTGAGAAGAAATGATTATTTGTATTAATTTCATAAACACAAAAGAGCTACAAAACAGATGCCTTGATATCGTGAAGCTCCTTCCGTTGATCTAAATCCTCTCCAAGAATGATAAGCTCTCCAACCTAATTTCTCCAGAATAAACTTATTCTCAACAACCTCCCTCAACTCCCCCACCTATGGCTTGATTAATAGGCCAAAAGTAAGTAGTTTGTGATCCTTAGTCCAAGGATGAGATCCACTAAAAGAGGGACGAGGACTCCTTGAAGAATGGGGATTTGCTCCATCAAAAATGAGGTTAGGCTTGAATAAACATGAGTTTGAGGCTTTTTGTTGGGAATGATTCGCCCAATAATGCTTCTAGACCTCAATTTTTATTTTTACTTATTATTGAGTCATGTGTGCAGATTTTAGTGGCAGACAGAGCACACATCTGCACAGGGAACAATGTCAGTAACTACAGGTGCAAAAACTAGCTAGGAAACTGCACATGAGACTAAAAGTAAGTTTATGGACCATGTTTCCTAGAATTTGCACTTTATTCAAGGTATATAAGTTGTTGACTTGCAAGGGAGTGCTTCATGACACTTGAATGGATGGTGAGAGATCCAATTTGATGATCATTTGTCATGGTGACAAAATGAAGTGTAACAAATTTCCCCCTAAAGTGCAAAGTTATAAAAGTTTGAGGACTGAAGTACTTTATCATATCAAGGATTGGATCAGAGATCATGGTTGGAAACCTACAACAATCAATCAAGGATTACAATGCAATATAATAATCATCACTGAGGTAGGAATTCCCATATTCAGAACATAAATGTTTCAAAGTACAGTACGAAAATACATTTGAAGACCCATGTCAAAGTACATATAGTATGGACAGAACCATCAAACATAAAACTCTATGTATAATCATGAATACAAAACACCTCACAGCCTAGATGGAAGAAACTAGATCCATGGTCTTGATCTCCATCTCTCTATCCATAGTACGAATCTAACCATGCGAGTAGATGTCTTGAAGTTGAACATGGTATAAACCACTTGAGTATTGGTCAATGATGTGAACCATTAACAAGTGCGAGAGAAGCCACCAATAATGACAATGGTCCTCAAGGTACTCTTAGAACAATATATAGAGTGTGAGAAGTCGATCTAAAGTCGAACACTCATATAATCATTCGATCGAAGGCCAATCATGAGAAATTATTGTCGAGTGCAAGAAACATACCATTAAGGCATGCAAGCTCCATGGTACTAAAAATGGTTTCTTAATCAACTTCCTAGATAATGAGCTAAAGTCGATAGGAAGTGACCCATCAAAAGAGGGCTTACGACACGAAACTCAATTTGAAGACTAGTTTGCAAGGATTGACTCAGGGATGGTCGACGCGATTGAAGGCTACAAATTGCAAGGTAATTTAAACTTAGGTTTAGAATTCTCTTGAACATATTGGCGACACAACAAAATGACTTGGCAGGATTTGACTCAATGATAATACCCAAAACCAACTAAAGGCTTTCAATAAGATTTGGTTAATTGTGAGACAAATGGATTCCCTAACCCGAACAAATATGTGACGAAGTGTCATGTTCAAGAGAGACATACTACCTGAAATACAAGAAACAAACTTTTCTTCTCAATTTTCCCCACCATTACTTGCAAGTACCTATTCTTTACAAGCTTGAGGAGGATAACATATGCTTGTCATGTAAGCTCATCCTTCAGATGATTCCTTCGAAGTATTTTTAATGAACCCTAAGAAGGAGTTGTTTAGTCTCGTCATGCTTAACGAGTCCTATACTATTTAATTTTATGAGTCCAGTAAAGAGATAACTCGATGTCATTTTCATGTTTAAAGAGTTTGAAAAAACACAAAAAGGAAACTCATTCAGTTCTTTTACTGTAAAATTTTAAACGAGCTTGGAGAAAGTAAAACTCAGTGTTTTTTCAATTTTAAGGAGTCAAGGGAAAAACGTAAGTAAACTCCATAGTGTTATTTTTCATACATTTAGTCCCTCAAGCCTGAAAAAGGATAAAATAATGCAAGAGATAACTATGTTGACCATTATTATTCAACGTATACATTTTTCGTAAATAGTCCAGTTCATTCCTTAAAAGGGGTAAAATTATACTGAATGGACGGTTTTTCATTTTCTTTTACGAGTTAAAACAATCATGTACTCAGTGATCTTTTCATTTTTAAGGAGTCTGAAAAGGATGTAAAGAGAACTCCATCATTTCTCTTTTTCATAATTTTTAATGAGTTCAAAAAAGTGATAAAAATATAATCATCTCACTGAGTTTCAATTTAATTAACGAGAAGGAAAATATGGAAAGAACTCGACATTTTCATGTGCATTTTATGAGCATGAAAAGATAGAAAAAGAAGCTCGGGATTTTCATGATTTTAACGAGTCTTGGAAATAATAACCCAAATGGACTCGAGATAGGTTTCATTTTTACACAAGCTTGAAACATAGGAAAATTTTTCTTGAGATTGGTTTCATTTTTACACAAGCTTGAAATAGAGAAAAACTCTGCTTGAGAGTGGTTTCATTTTTACACAAACTTGAAACAGAGAAAAACTATGCTTGAGAGTGGTTTCATTTTTACACAAGCTTGAAACATAGGAAAATTGTGCTTGAGAGTGGTTATCATGCCCCCAAAATAACGACTGGAAGGGCACATGCCCCCGAAAATTCATTTCAGTCACCTAAGTAGACTACAGGTTACTAATAGGTGGATGTAATGAAGGCTTGTTTATGAGATCAGATGAAAGACTCGACTTAATATTTACCAGAGCTAGTTAGAGACTCAACTCAAATAGGGGAGGATTTGTTTCATTTTTTTAGAAGCTTGACACAAGAAAAGAACTATGCTCACAATGAACTGTTTCATTTTTTAACGAGGTTGACACAGTAAAAGAACTATCCTCATAAGGATCCATTTCATTTTTTAATGAGGTTGACATAGTAAAATAACTATCCTCAAGGGTGTTGTTTCATTTTTTAACGAGCTTAACACTAGAAAAGAACTATGCTCATATAACCTATTTCATTTTTTAATGAGGTTGACACATGGAAAGAACCATCCTCATAAGGACCTGTTTCATTTTTTAATGAGGTTGACACAGTAAAAGAACTATCCTCAAGAGACCTATTTCATTTTTAATGAGGTTTACATAGTAAAAGAACTATCCTCTTAGAACCCTATTTCATTTTTAACGAGGTTGATACAGTAAAAGAACCTTTCTCATATACCTATTTCATTTTTTACCGAGGTTGACATAGTGAAAGAACTATCCTCTTAGAACCCTGTTTCATTTTTTAAAGAGGTTGACACAGTAAAAGAACCTTCCTCATTAGAACATGTTTCATTTTTTAACAAGGTTGACACCGTAAAAGAACCATCCTCATAAGGATTTGTTTCATTTTTTAACAAGGTTGACACAGTAAAAGAACCACTGTCATAAGGACCTATTTCATTTTTTAACAAGGTTGACACAGTAAAAGAATCATGCTCATAAGGACCTGTTTCATTTTTTAACGAGGTTGACACAGTAAAAGAACCATCCTCATAGGGACCTGTTTCATTTTTTAACAAGGTTGACAAAGTAAAATAACTTTCCTCATATAACATGTTTCATCTTTTAATGAGGTCAACACAGGAAAAGAACCATCCTCGTAGAGCGTATATCATGGCTTCCAATTGGAAGAAACACATGTCAATAGACACCCCTTGATCATGGCTTCCAAAATATATTAATCAGATGGAAGAATAGTTCTTTGAAAGGAACACATGTCAAGGGGATCAATAGGGATAAGAGAATTGTATTCAAATTCCCCCATTGAAGTTTTGACCATGTCAATTACCATGTCTAAGTCAAAAGAAGTCGAGCAGATAGTGAGAGGCTCACTTGCATCAGTAACTAAAAGCATGGGACAAGTTGACACATAATTAACCCATGAAGGGCTAGGTACCACTTCCACATAAGGAACATTCAAGGGTGTCAGATGACTGGTAGTCAAAGAAATTTCAATGTATGAAATTTTATCAATCGTCACAATGTTTCCATTGTGAGGGGAGGACATTACGCGAAAGAGTGTCGATATGAAAAATTTCATGGCATAGACATAGTCTCACCCAAGGAGAAAATTGAAATCAAAGGGACCTTGGATTACCATTAGATCAATACAAAAAGTCTTACTTTCTAAGGTAATAGGTAACTTAGGAAGGATCCCTAAAGGTTCACTAATAGTTTTGTTAAAAGCTAACAATTTCTATGTAACAGGCACAAGCTGAGGGGAACCCAAAGCTTGCCAAGAAATCAAGGATAAAATACTGACAGAAGCACCTTCTTCTACATTTGTGTGACGCACATTCTTACCATAAGCCTTCACAATGATTTGGAAAGGGGTGGAAGAAAGAAGATAAGGTTCTATCAGTCTACTCTAATTAAAAGAAATAGCCTCATTACTTGGATGGGGTTCAAAATCAATAGATGAAATGCCCCCATGTGTAGAATAATCTGAGGTAACATGAAGAACTTGAGTAGTGTTAAGTTCACTCCCTTGAGGGAGAGTGGGATCAACTAAAGATGGTACCGAGTTGACCATTTTATCAACTAATGGCTCATAAACTTGAGTGATACATGTTTCACTTTCCAATGGAAGAGTGGGATTGACTGTACTTGGATTTAGACCAATCACTTCATCAATTGACGGTAGGTGGGGGGGAATTTTACGGTAATTAGTTGGCAGTTGTTTATGTGAAATAGTAAGTTTTTCCAACAATTTTGAGGCTTCATCCATGCGAGGGAAAAGTTGACTATGACGAGTGTTAACACTAGGCTAGATAGGCTGGTTTGTGTCAACTTCCAACCAAGTGTAACTATTTCAAACCAACTTTTGATTGGAAGTTAGCCCTTCCAATCTAAGAGGTCTCTCTCAATATACTTAAAAATTTGACTATGGTAAGCTCAAAAATTCAGATGGATAACTCTATTTTTTCATATGATTTTGTAGGTGAAGGAAAATGTGATAACTACCACCATTGGGCATGGAGTCAAATTACAAAAATGGAAAACAATAGAGTTTAATGGAAGGTGAGGATTTGCTACAAAATTGCTATATCTTTCCATGGAGGTTAAGTTTGGTCTAAATATCAAAAAAGATAGTTCTAAAGGTATATGTTTAGCTTATAAACATCAAAGATGACCTCATAACTAGCAGAGAGAAAAGAGGTAGCATAAGAGTGTTTTTTGAAAGTTTCTACCAAAGTTTGCTACGAAATTGTTGTAGCTTTCCATGGAAAGAAAATCCAGCAAAATTTTCAGTTGAGAGAGTTTTGAAAGGATGAGTTTAATAAAAATACATTACTAAACACCTTAGAATCAGAAAAGGCATCAAAATGACAGCGTAGGGTTGGTTTTTGAAATTTGCTACGAAAATTTTGGAAATGATTGTTTTAGTAGTCAACTTAGGGCTCATTTTCTGACCAAATGAAAAGGAATTTTGGAAATCTGAAGGAGGTTTTTGTTCATCACAGGCTCATCTACAAAAGCCTCTCTCATTTTTCACATATCTATCAGGGTTGATGAATAATATGAAGAACTGACCTTTTTGTAATATTTGATCCTTTAATATAAATTTACAGCTACTATATTTATGTACCTGAGATTCATTTCATGGCTTTTATGGTTTTATCAAGATTGTTTCCAATTTTTCATAGTATATTGATTACTTGGAAATCTCATTAAGTTGTTCCAATTTCCTTCATATACTATGTATGGATGTAGGTGTTCATTCATATTAGTTTAAAAGCTATACATGCCTCATCTTCCACTAAACTTTGTTGTTTGCTATCTCTATATTTTGACTCCATGCCCAATGGTAGTAGTAATCATGTTTTTATTCACCTACAAAAACACAAAAATAAATTAGAGATAGTCATCTGACTATTTCAGTTATTTCAAGAAGATTTGGTAATATTTGAGAGAGCCCTCTTAGATTAGAAGGAATAACTTCCAATTCAAGTGGTTTGAAATAGTTACACTACGTTAAATGTTGAAGAAACTCAATTCTTTCTAGCTTAGTGATAACATTTTGGTGCGTCTGTAGGGAGCCAAAAAACTCCTTTTCCCGGATTTTCTTTGAGTCTCTTCTTTCTAATGCTTGAGGGTAATGGGAAACTAGAGTTTTATGAAGGTTGTGATACTACCTTGGTGACTCCAATCTCAAAAGATCCAAAAGATAAAAGCTTCATGATGACTCCACTGCTTGAAGATCAGTAGCTTGAAGAAGTTCCAAAATGAGTTCTACTGCAAGAAGAAATGTCAGGTATGCTCCTATGGATCAGTCTCACATCTATGGTTTTCCAAATCCTATGCCTTGTGTTAATTGGTCAACTCATCTTCCCATGTTCAAAGATGAAAAGAAATATGATGCTAGTATGCATTTGGTTAAATTCCATTTACATGTATGTAGACTGAGGGTTGAGTTTCCTGAGGATTGTCTCATGAAGATGTTTATGGCTACCCTAGAAGACAAAGCTAGAGTATGGTATGAAGGGCTGCCATCAGGAAGCTTATGTTCTCTTAAAGATTTCCATAGAATATTTTTTGGACATTATGGGAAGCCTCATCCTTCATCACCATTGTTTCAAAATTGTTGTAATTTTTTGAAAAGTTTCATTCAATATCTTGAAAGTATTGATGATGATGTAGAATTTATAGATGATGAGGAGATATTAGAGGCACTTTATGAATTTTCTTCTCAAACTAGTCATGATGATCAAGAAGTTTTCCAACGAGCAGATGTCTTTTCTTTAGTTGAAGATGAAATGGATCAACAACTTGACAATCAAGTCATAGTACATGAAATCCATGAGGATTTGTAGCCTTGTCAATCTATATCCAGTCAAAGGTATGATCCAAATCATTTAGATTGTTTTTCAGCCCATTCCTTTTCAGAGATTTTATGTCAAGAAGAAACTCCTTAAGATCAGGTTGTTGAAAATACATGCATGAAAATTTTGAACAGTGAGGTAACATGTGATGAAAGTTGTCTACCTAGACAAGAAATTTTTTCCATTGAAGATCATAATGATGTTGTCCCAGTTAAAGTGCATGAAAGTTCACTTTTAGGTAAACCTGAGTTACATGAAGAGATGAATATACAGGTTTTACCTATTCTATTTGAGGATCATCAAAATGACATGGATGATATGCATAAAGTTGTTTGTATAGGAGTTGTTAGTGTTCAGACTCAAGATGACATTCCTCAAGAAAAACTACCAAAGGTTATATTTGATTTGTTTGATAATCAAAAGATTAGTTTTGATGCACACAATATGGATGTCATGTTTGAAGGTTTTAAAGATGCACGGATTTTTTTGTTGGTTTACATTGAAGGGAAGACAAATCTATTGTTTCCTTTTTATTTGATGATGTTCTTGGAATTGAAGACATAGGACAATAAAAGCCATCAGTTATGAATGAATTCATCCCTCATGGTTTTACTCATCAAGAAGAGGTAATTTTTCATGATAATCAAGATCATTTGGTAAGTTTATTCTAGTCATTAGTGAAGGTGGAGTTTTCTTCATCTATAAGCTCAGTTGATGGATTCAATTTTTATTATGAGTTGCCAATAGATGGTCCACTTAAAAACAGTCAAGGAGCCCTAGTGTTGGATCATCTTTTTGACTAGTTGTACTCGAGGTTTCATGTTTCTTGAATTAAGCAGGAGGATTTTTAGATGTTAGAGTAGGGTTATTGGTACATAAATAAACTTGCTGGGAAAGCATTTCATTTAGCTTTAGATTACATTTTGCAGTTACAGTTTCAGTTTGTACAACATTTTGATATCATGTTGCAATAGTAGTAGTTGGTTTCCAGTTGGGTTATAGTTTGCTTTTCAGTTTTCAAATTGGGATCAACCCAATGGGTAGGAAACTGGTCTACTAGTTCTTTGTTGCACCATAGGGGTGCAACATCTCCATTGGATCCACCGTTATCCATAATAACCCTTGGAGTTATTTTTTGAGTCAATTGGTTAGATTAGTTAGGGTTTTCATTTTTCTTAAATTAAAATTCATTTACAAAAAAGTATATTTGATCACCTAATCAGTATGTAGAGCCAACATGAGCCGAAGTGAGGTCCATAGTATGAGTCAAGTTCCAAATAATCATTTGTGTCAATCTCACTTGTTCATAATTGGCATTTAGCCTGTTGGACAGGTAAATCCCCTCTGCGGACAAAGGCGATCCCACTAGTCTAAAGCAGAACTAGCCACAATCAAATCATGCTGCCACGCAAGTTCCTAGTTATGCATCAAAGGTGGATTAAAAAGACCAACCTGGAGTCCAACGCTATGTTTGAAGTAGAGCTGATATTCCCGCTCCCTCGCTCCAGCAGATTATAAACGAACACCTGCACATGCAAAGGGAGAGACAGATACCAACATAAAATCTACCAAAGCATAACTATATTTCAGTCAGAAAGGAAATAAATCAACACCATAATAGACAATGAGATTGGAACTATAATAGCAGTCACTCATTAATTAATAATAAACAGGAAAAGTTACAACCATGGTTCTGACGTTGAACCTCTCCTGGCTGGGCGAGTAACTATATGTGCCTTGCACTGCATCTCCTCTCCGACAGCATAACCTCTCTAGCTCTCATTAGCATTCCTCCAAGAACTCAACATCTAGCACTCCATAACTCTGACTCTTAGCACTAGCGACTAGCTTGTCAAATGCATAAGGACAAGCTTATATAGATGAAGAAGGAAGGAGGATACGACGAACCGGGACACCTTTTGTGGATTAACATCTTTTCCCCGAAAGCCACTAAAGATGGAGATAGGATTAAGCTCGACATAAGACTGATTTTTTATCTTCAAAAAGCTCCATGTAATGAAGGAAACAACAGTCGGACGTGCATTAAGGCAAAAAGCATGACTAAACTCGGTTGGCGCGACTGCTGCTCTAAGACAGAGCGCCAGTGGTCGCGCCCTCTTTTGAGGATCTCCATCATTGGCGCGGGTAAGATACTGTGGACTTGCGCCAATGGAAAAGGGGCACTTTTCAGGGATAATCTGTAGTAGGTGTCTTCAGGAAACATGAAGTACATGCTCAAGGGAACATGATGCAAGTGTTTTTAGACTTTGTCACTCCTTATAACTCCCGGGATGAGTCCTCCAAGGTACGACAAGAGGAGTAACAGGGATGGTGACAAATTACTGTGTAACAGATGCCCCCTAAAGCATGAAGTCCGAGAGGTGGAGAGGGGTGAAATGCTTTACAAGAACACACATAAGAACACATATAGTTACTGCCGCCGAGGATCTGTATTAAGAGACATGACTGATAGTTCAATTACATGATGTACGTGGTATGGTCGCAGCCATCCATAAAAGAGTACATAAATAATCTAGATCCATAGTATGGACGCAGCCATCTAGTTAGGATCAATGAATTGACTCAGGTATGGTCGCAGCCATCCAGTGAATGAGTCAAGTATCAAGAATCACGCCTGGATTACAACAGACACAATCCAGGGTCTTGCGCTCCATCTCGACCCGAACAAGAGTACAAGTTCAAGCATGTGAATATATGAGCTGAAGTCGAACATGCATGAACATCGTCTGATTACCAGTCAATAGTGGAAACTGTTAACAGACGCGAGAGGTACCACCAATAATGACGATGGCCCTCAAGGTACTATAGGTACAATCTACGGTGTGTGAATAAATGATCTGAAGTCGAACACCCGTAGAGTCATTCGATCGGAGGCCAATGATGAAAACCTCACGTCGAACACGAAGAACCTGCCATTGAGGCATGCAGGCTCCAAGGCACCGGAAGGGAGTCTCTAGATCAACTTCTTGGATAATGAGTTGAAGTCGACAGGAAGTGACCTTGATCGAAGGTGGGCCATAATGTTTCCCACATCATCGACACGAGACAGAGAGACAATATTGTGAATCAAGATTGTACAAACAATCAGAGGGAGGTTGTTTCTTTGCAGAGGTCAACTTCTCTTGAACATATCGGCGGCACCTTAACGGAATTGGCAGTATTTGACATCAATGTATCAAAGGTCATGATGACGAGGCAATGAGTGAATGAGAGGTCAAATCAGGTACCCAAGTCCATGGAAGCAAGTGAAAAATGTGAGATGAGATATCCCCACCCTGGACACGAAAGCAGAAAAGTGCCATGTTCAAGAGCGACATACTGCCATCACGGTAATAATGATGGGTCAAAAATTTTCTTTTCCCCCCGCCATTTCTGGCGAGTACCCCAGTTATTTTTAACAAGCTTGATGGGGATAGCATGTGCTTGTGGTGTGACAAAATCTGATGTCATCAAGTTTTAACGAGTCTGACAAAGGAAGAACTCGGCGTCTTTTCATGTTTAGAGAGTTTGAAAAGACAACAGAAAAGGAAACTCCAGGGGTATCCTTTTTCATAAAGTTGTGTCTCTCGGGCCCGAAAAAGTATAAAATAATACCCGAAAGAACCGCCCGATCATTATGATCGAGGAGTACTTTTCATAATTAGTGATTTCGACCTGAAAAAGTAAAAAAGCGGTCAAAGCCACGTCGTTTCGGAACCATTAACGAGTTTGAAACGACAAAAACCCGGCCAGAAAAGAGCTGAAAGCGGACCTCCATTTTTATTTTCTTTAACGAGTCAAAAAGGAAAAATACTCAGCAATATTTTCATATTTTACGAGTCAGAAAAGAGCGTAAAGGCGACTCGTCCTGAAGGAACGAGTGGTATAAAGGGTAGCAATTGGTTCCGGTAATGGTGGAACTTGCTCGAAACATGTAATGGTCAAGAGGCTGGCTAATAAAACCACTCATCGCTGTGGTTCCTCAGGAAAGGATAAACAATCAAGTGAAAGCGTACGATCGTCCAAAGAGATGGTGGCGATGGAATGAAACGACCAAGGCTCATCTAGCAGAATTTAGCAGATGAAAGGCAATCACGGGATGTAAATCAGGTATGGGTTCATTTTTACACAAGCTTGAACCATGGAGAACTCTGCTTGGATTCGGTTTCATGTTTACACAAGCTTGAAACGAAAAACTATGCTTGTTAAATTTTTGCATGCCCCCAGCATGATAACGCAAATCGAGGTACATGCCCCCCAAGCTTCATTGCATCCAACGAGGTGGATGGAATGAAGGTTCACTCTCGAGATCTGTGAAAGACTCGACTTGTATTTTACGAGATCTTAATCAAAAGACTCGATTTGGAAAGGGAGAGATGTTTCATTTTTTAATGAGGTTGACACAGTAAAAGAACTATCCTCATAACCCTTATTTCATTTTTTAATGAGCTTGACACAAGATCAGGAACTATGCTCGGCTAGACCTAGTTTCATTTTTTAAGGAGCTTGACACAGGAAAACGAACTGTGCTCCGCCCGAACTTTATCATAATGAACAAGAAGCCGGGGCTTCCGAGAGTGTCACTCCCGATGGAAGGGAAACATCTTGGAAGTCAGGGCCCAATGCCCCCAGGACACTATGCACAACGGCGGCATCACTGGATACGGGCACGGGATAGGTGGCCACGTAGTTGACCTGCGTTGGGGCAGATGCAACTGGTGGATAAACACCAGGAGGGGATGACGATTGCGCAGGGGGGACCTGTGGACTAACGAACGATAATTGATCGAGAGTCACAATTCTTCCATTGTGCGGAAAGCAAACCACACGGAAAAGTGAAGAAATAAGGGCCCCCATGGCATAAACATAGTCACGACCAAGGAGAAGATTGAAATCTAAAGCACCTTGGGTAACCGATACGTCTATATAGACGGTCTTGCCTCCCAAAGTAATAGGGAACTTTGGAAGGATCCCTAATGGTTGGCTAGTTCCTCCATCAAAAGCAGTCAGATTCGATGCTACGGGCACAATCTGTGGGGAACCCAAAGCTTGCCAAGTAGTGGCAGACATAAAACTAACAGCTGCACCCTCATCCAAAATAGTGCCAGGTATTGCCTTGTCATAGGCGTGTACCGTGACCCAGAGAGGCACATGGGATGGGAGGCGGAAGGTAGTCAAACGTCTCCAGTCGAAGGAAGCGACTGAACTACTTGGTGGGGGAATCGTATGATTGCCCCCCTGCTCAGGAGAGAGCACAGTAGGACTCTCAGATGTAGGAGAATCTGAGGAGACGAGAAAAACATGAGAATGATTCTCTTTCAAAATAGAGTGGTCGGTGGGTGGTGAACTCGAGTCGACACTCTTTCCGACCAATGGTTGGTCTGGAACAGGCTTGGCAGAGCCAGATTCAGGAAGAGGAGGCTGGACAAGAGAGGAATCTTGGTTGATTTCTTTGTCAGCAGGGGAACGTTCTGCAATTGCAGAAAGACGTTGATAACCAGTAGGAAGTTGGGTTGAGGGAGCTGTAAGACTTTCCAATACAATAGAGGCTCTATCCATGAATGGACAAAGGTGAAGGGGATGATTGCCTTCACAAAGTTTACAAGGGATTCAAATCTTCTCTTTTCCCTTACTGTTTCCAGGTGATAAGGTAACATCGCCACGATCTACCGAGGACGATGCAGGGCGGTCCGGATCATGAGACCATACTTCTAAAACCCTGGGAATGCCAGGACAATCGCGGAGAAGGTGGTCTTCCTTGCACAACTTACAAGGAAATTTGACCTTCCACGGAGGAGCACAAGGTGGCTCGACTTGGGTTATACCTTTAACCTCTGGTTTAGGAGTCTTCTTCTTCTTGGTCTTCTTCTTCTTTTTCTTCTTAGCCACTTGGTTACTTGAATCTAGAGTTTCACCAGGCGAAGTAGAAGATGAGGACGCAGCAGTAGGCGAAGAAGGGGAACGGTCCACCTTGGAATCAGCAAGACGTTGTTCGGGTGGAGGAGGTGGTGGTGGACCCAAACTGAACGGAGGAGCACTAGAGGGTATCTCAGGCTCCTTCCCGGTAGATGGCGGGTAATCTTTTGTTCGAGTACTGATATTGATGGGTATCATTCCAGCCATAAACACTTGAGAACCAAAGGAAGAGGGAGGCTGAGATAGATCAGCCACCATTTGATTTTTTTGAGTTTGCTGTGAGGGAAAGGGTTCTTTAAGCACCGCAGGAGTCCCGGGAGTGCCTTTCAACAAACGACTAACTTCGGACCGCCTGGGGCAGTCCTTTGTATAGTGATCCTCATCACAGATAAAACAAGGATACTTGGGTTTGCATTTAGTGTCGTCCTCAGGTTGAGGTTTTGGGGCTTCCTGTTTGGGTTGATCTGGCTTATTCTTTGGTTTCCCTTTCTTCTTTGCTTTCGAGGCTTTGTTTGCCGTGGTGGTTTGGACGGCATTGACCTCGGAAGTAACATTTGAAGTGGGTGTTACCTGGGAGGTGGGTTCATTCGGAGCAGAAGTTATCACACTCAAGACCACCGAGTTTGAAAACAACCATACGGGCAAACCGATGGTTAACCCAGGTAAAGACAAAGTTGCGATATACTGAACACCGACATTTCCAACAGAAGGAAATGGACTAGGGTTTCCATCAGGGGGAACACCTTGGCCGGTGGACTCAGGGAAGGATGCCATTGAGCAAGAAAGAATCCTACTCAAGATAACGCAAACAAAATCTAATTGGGTAAATGTTATCGTGGCCAATAAATTTTAAGACACTGAACTTGACCTTTTCATATTTTAAGAGTCGAGAAAAGGATAAAAGATGACTCTAGTCTCCTTCGAATGTTTAATGAGCACGAAGTGACAAGACGCTCACAGGCACCTTTTCTTTTAGGGAGTCCGAAAAGGATCAAAAGTGACTGCTCTGGAATTCTAGGTAGAGGGTGTGCCAAACTTTTCGCAAAACCGCAGAATACTTTTTAGGGTACGGGTGGTCGATCTTCGTGAATGCTGTGTTCACTGCATTGCGAATCGTAGGGCGGCAGACTCGGCTTCCTATGGATAAAGGATAATAGCCTAGTGGGGTCTCCCGTATATACGCGACGGTACGTGGGAGCTCAGTCCGTATTGGCACCTATCGTTTCACCGTGGAGGAATCACCCAACCACTCGACGATAAACTACCAGGTTTAAAGACGCCGGAACACGTCTTCTAACCTAGACCTCTAGAGTATTTGCGTTATGTTCCAATGCGTTGTTATGTTCATTGAATTTATTTTAAAGTTTATCTTCGGTTATGTTTCAGTTTTTTGGTCCTACCGTATGTGGTCTCTCCAAACTTCCTAAATGCAATCTATATGCCAAAATTATATCGTTTCATTCAATGAATTCTACCTACAGAAGAGTAGAGATATATTTTTTTTTTACACAAACAAAATGATCATCAAGCAAGTAACAAAGATCCTAATGCAGCTAATAACAAGAAATAAAAGTTTTTTCCTTTTCTTTTTAAAAGCGATAAGTAACAATAAATACTAACTAATATAATGCAAAAATCTCTTTTGTTTTTTGATTTTTAAGATAGCATAATGCATGTAAACAAACCTGAAGAGATATCCACGAGTACAAACACAATCACTCAAAGGACATAGAACCAATTCAGAAACATGAAGATGAACTATCAAAGCAAAGGAAAACAGAAAGACGTTCAATGAAGTCAAGCAAGAACCAAGCAAGCTAGAAGTGAATCACTAGATGAGTGCGGAAAACAATCAAGAAGCTGACTGGATGATCAAACCAGTACGTCCCACAGAGGGCTCGACATGCACAGCTACTAGGTACTCTAGGGCTGGAATACAAAATCGATAGAGATAAGCAAACAACTGAAGGATGAAAGTAACAACCTGTCACACAGAGGTCCAACACACTTCCAGAAGCAGGAAAAGATATGGAAAACAAAAAATCTGAGTTTAAGGAGCTTTGAGCTATCAAACTGGAAAAATTCACAGAGATGGCGCGACTGTGAAACTGCAACTCGCGCTAACAATGAATTGGCGCGGGTGTCTATGGAGCAACATGCGCCAACTGGCGCGACTGTCAGAAGAAAAAACGCGCCAGCCGCGTTTACTAACTCAAAAAGAAAATATAACTACCCAGGGTCTAACTGACAGTGCTCAGAAGAACCAAACAGCAGATAGCAATTTCAGAATTGACTCAGAAAGTTCATTAACTCAGGCAAGCGAGAGAAAAACAATCATGCAAGACAAACTCAATAGCTTCGATCCCCAGCGGAGTCGCCAAATTGTTGGACAGGTAAATCCCCTCTGCGGACAGAGGCGATCCCACTAGTCTAAAGCAGAACTAGCCACAATCAAACGACGCTGCCATGCAAGTTCCTAGTTATGCATCAAAGGTGGATTAAAAAGACCAACCTGGAGTCCAACGCTATGTTTGAAGTAGAGCTGATATTCCCTCTCCCTCGCTCCAGCAGATTATAAACGAACACCTGCACATGCAAAGGGAGAGACAGATACCAACATAAAATCTACCAAAGCATAACTATATTTCAGTCAGAAAGGAAATAAATCAACACCATAATAGACAATGAGACTGGAACTATAATAGCAGTCGCTCATTAATTAATAATAAACAGGAAAAGTTACAACCATGGTTCTGACGTTGAACCTCTCCTGGCTGGGCGAGTAACTATATGTGCCTTGCACTGCATCTCCTCTCTGGCAACATAACCTCTCTAGCTCTCATTAGCATTCCTCCAAGAACTCAACATCTAGCACTCCATAACTCTGACTCTTAGCACTAGCGACTAGCTTGTCAAATGCATAAGGACAAGCTTATATAGATGAGGAAGGGAGGAGGATACGACGAACCGAGACACCTTTTGTGGATTAACATCTTTTCCCCGAAAGCCACTAAAGATGGAGATAGGATAAAGCTCGACATAATACTGATTTTTTATCTTCAAAAAGCTCCATGTAATGAAGGAAACAACAGTCGGACGTGCATTAAGGAAAAAAGCATGACTAAACTCGGTTGGCGCGACTGCTGCTCTAAGACAGAGCGCCAGTGGTCGCACCCTCTTTTGAGGATCTCCATCATTGGCGCGGGTAAGATACTGTGGACTTGCGCCAATGGAAAAGGGGCACTTTCCAGGGATAATCTATAGTAGGTGTCTTCAGGAAACATGAAGTACATGCTCAAGGGAACATGATGCAAGTGTTTTTAGACTTTGTCACTCCTTATAACTCCCGGGATGAGTCATCCAAGGTACGACAAGAGGAGTAACAGGGATGGTGACAAATTACTGTGTAACATAGCCGATAAGGAACTTTTTTCCAAATTCGTAGCAAATTTAGTTCTGAAAACAAAGTATTTGCTATGAAAGTGCATGAAATTTTTGTAGCAAATCTATCACATCTACCACCTATTTTGCTATGAAACTCAAAACCCTAGTGATTAGTAATGATTTAAAATAAATCATGGGTCTGAGTCACGATGGAGTATCATTATGTGTCAGAGTTCACTTTTTTTTAATCCCCAAAACGTTCACACAACAAAGCATTATCCATCGTTTTCCTTTCACTTTGAATTGGTTTCATCGTCATAGTGTGGTCTAGGTGTTCTCAAATTGATTTGTAGGTGGCAAGAAGGATCTCCTATGTGTTGCAACCAGAGCACAAACATAAATTCATAAGAAGAGCTAATAGAGGCCAAATTGGAAGTTGAAGAAATGAAGAAGGAGGTCTTGGAGCAACTAGATTTCAATGAGGAAATTGCAGAAAAGGATAGGAAAAGACAAAGAAAATTCTACCACTGCAAAAGATGTTGAAGCATATGTATAGAAGGAATAGGTGGCTGCAAGCTGACAGAAGGAAGTTGCAAACTCAAGTCAAAGATTTACAAGCACAAGTAGATGCTACTCCAAGATATGGTAAAATTCACAATTTTTGTCTTCACTATACCTAAACCAGTCAACTCAACCATATATATAGTCAACATGATATTAGGAGTCATAAGGAGGAATTAAGAATCATGAAAACTATAAAAACATAGAATTTAGGAACTTTCATAGCAACTGCCCATAATGAAGCCGAGAATTTGCTATGAAACTGTTGTATCTTTCCAAGGAGGTTAAGGCTAGTCTAAAGCTAAGAAAATATAGTTCTAAAGGCCTACGTTTATCTTATAAACATCAAAGAAGACCTCAAAACTAGAAGAGAGAGAAAAGAGGTATCATAAGAGTGTTTTTTCAAAGTTCCTACCAAAGTTTGCTACGAAACTACTGGAGCTTTCCATGGAAAAAAAATCCAGCAAAGTTTTCAATTGAGAGAGTTTTAATAGCATGAGTTTAATAAAAATACATTACTAAACACCTCAAAATCAGAAAGGCATCAAAATAACAGCATAGGGGTGGTTTTTGAAATTTTATACCAAAATTTGCCACCAAAATTCTAGAAATTATTGTTTTAGTAGTCAACTTCAGGTTCACTTTATGACCAAATGAAAAGGAATTTTGTAAATTTGAAGGAGGTTTTTGTTCATCACAAGCTTATCTACAAAACCCTCTCTCAGGTTTTACAAATCTATCAGGGTTGATGAATAATATGAAGAACTGACATTTTTGTAATATTTGATCCTTTAATATAAATTTGTAGCTACTCTTTTTATGTACCTGAGATTCATTTCGCGACTTTTATGGTTTTATTAGGATTGTTTCCAATTTCTCATAGTATCTTAATTACTTGTAAATCTCATTGAGTTGTTCAAATTTCCTTCATATACTATGTATGACTATAGGTGTTCAATCATATCAGTTTAAAAGTTATCGATGCCTCAACTTCCATTAAACTTTGTTTTTTCTATCTCTATAGTTTGAATCCATGCCGAATGGTAGTAGTAATCATGTATTTCTTCACCTACAAAAAAAAAAAATCAGAGTTAGTCATTTTACTGTTTCAATTATTTCAAGAAGATTTGGTAATATTTGAGAGAGCCCTCTCAGATTGGAAGTACTAACTTCCAATTCAAGTAGTTTGAAATAGTTACACTAGGTTAAAGGTTGAAGCAGCCCAATTCTTTCTAGCTTAGTGATAACAATGAGTCCCTTTGCATAACCTACAAGGAAACCTAACTTTACCCTTTTTCCCATGAACCTCATAATCACTGGTTGATGGATTAATAGTAAGTAGATGAGAATTATTTGACCACACTTCCAAGACCTTAGGAATACCAGGACAACTGATAAGGAATTGGTCACCCTTACAAATATTGCAAGGGTATTTGGGATTACAACAAATTTCAGAAGCTTCCCAGGGAAAAACTGAAATAACTGGATTTAACTCCCTATTGCAAGATTCTAATGTTTTTCTGTAGCTTTGGAAAGATTACTCACTTCCTTATTCCAAAGCCCTACAACCTAATCTACTGTGGGTGGAAAGAGCCCTAAAAATAATAAAAGTTCTAGATGAATTTTATTAGCGTTGTGTTATTAAGCTGTTATTTACTCAAAGGGTAAATGGACGTGAAACTAATGGCGTTATGACTTGACTCAAAACTCTAATGCATCAAATATGAAATTTGTAATCTCTTCATTACGGTGAATTCTAGCTAGAGTAAGTAAAGAGGTTCTTCTTTGAAATATTAACTCTAGAATGTACCACTTCTAATTTTTCAATGAAATTCAAAGCTCTAAGTTGAAAACCACACAATGTAATCTATGCACAATTTTCTTGAAAACTATAAAAATTTAATCTATGCACAATTTTCGTGAACACTTTGCAAATGTAATCTATGCACACTTTCATTCATGAAATGAGAATTCTAACTACGAAAATGTAATCTATACACAATTTCCGTGAACACTATGCAAATGTAATCTATGCACATTGTCATTCATGACATGAGAATCCTAACCATGAAAATGTAATCTATGCAAGAAAACTCTTCAAAACAAACGCAAGATGATTCCAAATAAGTGAAAGAACAACAAGGCTATTTCATTTCACTAATGAAACTAAAGAACCAATCAAGTGTAAGTAAAGGAAATCGAGTGAAAATTCCAAAGATAAAAAATAATGACACTCAAAGATTATTAACACTCAGACACAATTCAGTCGCCCCTGCCCCCTCCGGTGACTGAGGGTGTAATTGTTTTGCAAAAATAAAAGAAAAAACATGAAAAAATTGTTAAGGAACTAAGATAAACCTTTGAGAAATTACCAAAGGAAATCAAATCAAAAATACCCAATGAAATCCTTAAAATAAAAAATTCTTGGATGGACGTTATGAAATCAACGCTTAAAGTGTTATTCTGATTAAACTTCAGTACTGGAATAAAATTGACTTTTGTTTTCAATGAAACATAAGAAGCACATCTCATCAAAACCCTAATTCTTGAGAAACCCTACCTTTCAATCCTTGAAGATGAAAAAATCTCAAGAAAACTCCTTCACAACACCTAATCAAACACATAAAGATTGACTGGAGGCATCAACAACTGTAATGAAACCTTAAAAAATAAAAATTCAAAATTTAATGAGAGGAAAAGCTATTTTTTTTTAAATTTCTCAGAGTATGCATAGGTAGAAAATATAGTACAGTGTGTATACACATTTTTTCTAAAGGTAATTTTTGCATAGATGTGCTCTGTTTCTGAACAGAAACCATGCAGGTCGATAAACTTAAAGAAAAAAATAAAAAAAATATCCAAATAAATCACAAAATCTAAAATATCATTAACTTGTAAAGACTCAGATAAGGTTATCAAAAAGGTTCGAGCATCAAAAAACAAGGAGATGGAAGAGAACATGACGATCCCCAACGGAGTCACCAATTTGTTATGAGGACAAATCGCAAGTGCAGACACAAGTAATCTCCCTAGACTTCAAAGAACCCTAGTAACAAACAAGCAATCAAGCTAATTCCTTACCGAAATATATCTTTTCTTGAATCATAAGCTAACAAGGTGAGAAAAATAAATTCATACCTTATTACAACATTTTTGATGAAGATCCCCCTTTGTGCTTTAGTGCATCTCCTCTATGTTTAAATCCAGACCTACACACATAAAAACAATAAAGGATCGAAGGCATATGCATCATAAATGATTCAATAATTCAAACTAGTGATCAAGGAGACTAGTAACAAACATCATTCCAATGTATGTCAAATAGAAATAACATAAACCATCCATGAAATTCATCAATTAATCCATTAAACAATGCAGTGAGAAGAAACACTTGTTTGTATTAATTTAAAAAACATAAAAGAGCTAAAAATCCTATGCCTTGATGTTTTGAAGCTCCTTCCATTGATCTCAATCCTCTCCAAGAATGATAAGCTCTCCAACCTAATTTCTCCAGCATAAACTTATTCTCAGTAGCCTCCCTCAACTCCCCCACCTATGGTTTGATTAATAAGCCAGAAGGAAGTAGTTTGAGATCCTTAGACCAAGGATGAGATCCACAAAAAGAGGGATGACGGCTCCTTGAAGAATAGGGATCAACTCCATCAATAATGAGGTTAGGCTCGAATAAACATGAGTTCGAGGCTTTTTGTTGGGAATGATTCGCCCAACAATGCTTCTAGATCTCACATTTTATTGAGTCATGTGCACATTTTTTAGTGGAAGATAGAGTGCACATCTGTGTAAGGAGCAATGTCAGTAACTACACATGCACAAAAACTGGCTAGGAAACTGCATAGGAGGCTAAAAGTAGGTTTATGGGCCATGTTCGCTAGAAATATCACTTTATTCAAGGTACATAAGTTGTTGAATTGTAAGGGAATGCTTCATGACACTTGAATGGATGGAGAGAGATCTAATTTGATGATCATTTGTCATGGTGACGAAATGAAGTGTAACAATAACATAGGCCCCACTCATACAAACCTTTCCTAGTTTTGAAGGCGGTCTTCCATGTATTTTCTTCTTTGACTCAAACCTGGTGATATCCAGACTTCAAGTCCAGCTTGGTGAAGATTTTGGTTGCTGCAATTGATCCAACAAATCATCTATCGTGGGCAGGGGGTATTTGTTATTGAGCGTGATTTTATTTAATGCCTTGTAATATATACACATCTGCTAAGTCCCATCCTTTTTCAACACAATGATGATGGGTGACCCACATGGTGATGTATTCGGTCGAATGACACCCTATTCCAGAAGTTGTTGCAATTATTTCTTCGCCTCACTTGCTTCTATAACATACTGCCTGTAGAACCCAATATTTTGCAATGGGGAGTCTAGAAAAAGTTGGATCTCATGTTCCACTTATCTCTTAGGTAGTAACCCTTTAGGCTCTCATAACACATCCTTGTATGCCTATAAAAACTCCTCCAATTGTTGTTTTTGTTTCTTAGTACACCCCTCAAGGGATGCCTTTCCTCTTATTGACTCCTCTTCAGACTAAATTTCTCTTAAGAAAACAAAACATACTTCTTGCTGGAACTAATCGATTTCTTGGCTTGGTTGGCACTTACCAGCGATTTTTTTTACTTGCCTTTGTGTGCATTGATGAACAACGATTTTCCATCCTTGATGAGTCAATACTGGTTAGCTCTCCTCATGAATATTTCATCATGTATGGACTCCAAAACACAAGTCCAAATACATCAAGGGGAACCACATCTAGATCTGCTTCATCATTAAAATCAACACTAATAGCAAATATAATTGCAATGTTTAGTTACCTTCAGCTCTGCATCCTTATTTACCCATCCTAGTGCATATGGGTTTGAATGGTCACGAACTTCCAACCATAACTTCTTGAACAACTTTGCTGCAATGAGATTCGTGTGTGATCCTAAGTAAAACAAAGCATCAATATTTGTCTTCTTGACCTGTATCTTTATATGGAAAAGTTTGGTGATTTCCTTCTCTTCCTATTACTGAAGGCTACTCAGATTCACCCCCTTTTGCACTGATGTATAAATGATCTTCTCATCCACGTCTGAACTACTTTCAACTTGGTTGCTCGAATCAGTAGCCATGAGATTCTTCTTCTTATTATCTTTATTCTTGTTCTTCTCATTTAGCTCTAGATGTAACTTCCAGCATTTATCCTCTATATGTCCGTTAATGTTTTAGTGGTTGTAGTGGTTGCTAGGATCTTTACACTAATGTGTTGTGGTTGTCATATTTTTATATTTTCCCCCCTTTTCTTCTTCTTCTTCCCCTCCTTAGAAGCTTCATGTTGCTCCTTCTACTTTAATCCACTTGATTGTTCCCTTTCAAGCATATGTTCTCCAGATATTGTGCCTGTACACAAGCCTTGTCCATCAATTTGGTCTTAAACAACATCACTTGCTCACGCAGATGGTGGTGTAGATGCCCAAAATGCTTGAGTACATCTAGGTTCTTTGGAGATATACCCAACATTATAGCGATCTTTCTGAATTCTGTGGTGTACTCCTACACTCTTTGGCCTAAATTTTTCTTGAAGTAATGCCACCAGATCCACTAGTCCTACACATACCCAATGGGATAAAAAATTGACTTAATGAGGGTTTTGAAATCCTCCCACTTAGTCATAGGAGTTTCTCCCTCCAACCTTATGGTTTATGTGTGGCTCTCCCACCAATTCAGTGCATAGCCCTCTAATTTCAACCACGTGAATGAGATCTTTTTCCCTTCTTCAATCTGATGGACGTTGAAATAAAATTCCAGTTACTGCCACCAGTGGTTCAGCTTCAACACGTTGATCTTGCCATGGTACAACTTGATATCAAATTCTTCTTCCATTTTGAACAGGGATTGATTCAAGGCACTCGAACTCGGTTGATATTTTATGGGTTCTTTCTTCGGCTCGTTCTTCATGTCTTCTCGATTTCTCGATCCTGCTTTTGATTTGCCTTTGCATTTGAACCCTCATCTTCTCCAAATACCCCCACCTTATTTTTTAGGGCCACCATGAGGAGGTTTACATTATGATTTATATCCGCTACTTGTTTTTTGAGCCGTGAAAACGTCACCTCTGTAGGATCACGAGGTTCGTTTACATATTCCTTAGCCATGATTAGGGTTTTATGATTTTCGACCCCACTAATCTAGATCCCTGCAATCTCCACAAAATACCCAAAGAAACCTGCTTTGATACCAAAATCTGTAAATTGTTGTGGATATTCCACTGGACAGTTCCTCACTAAAGATCTGATAATAATATATTAAAATACTCAATTTTTACACTATTACAGTTTTATTTCATTTCTAGATCTATAGATTTTACTGTAATTAGTGCATGCATGCGAATGGAGATTATGAAGAAAATTAGAGAATGATCAAATAAGCTCACACATGCATAAGACACAAGATATGCCCTCTAGGAAACCATTTTGGGAGAAAACCCAGCTGGAAGGTGAGGCTGCTTCGCTCTCTCTCTGTCTGGAAATATGGTTGCAGGTACAAAGAAGTAATCCTTGTGGCATGTGGGTTGCTATAGTGCACAGATCCTCTTTGTGTTCTATACCTCCTATCTCTCTCATCTATCTTTTCTCAGCTATGGAACAAAATTCTCTTGAAAGAATGGAATGCCTCTTCCTCCTAGTGGCCCATTATAACATAGCCTGATAGGCCAGTAGTGGTTAATTTTGACTACATCAACTCTTAACTAGAGTAACAAAATAGACTCTTCTAGAGTCTTTTACATCACAAACACGTGTTTAGCCCCCTTTCATGAATAATGGGGGCTCACATGGCATCCTCCCGAACTATAGGTGTGAAAATAGGAAGGTCAACTTCTGAGTGGCATAACTTTTGCACACAGACTCTGATTGACACACTTCTTATGCCATTGGAAATGTCTTTGACTGTAGAATACCTTGAAAGATGTTGTGCTAAAGTAGTAAATTTTTAACACCCCCCCCCCCCCCCACAAAAAAATGATGTTTGATGCCTCAAAACACTCCTAGAAGGTTTTAGACCATGTTTCACCAAACTAGGTCCACTGGTAAAAATGGTCCCATGAGCTGATTCCTCCACTTTTTCCAATCCAAATACATCGATATGTATGAAAAACAATATAATGATCCAATTCAGATCATGTTGAGTATCTCCCTAAAGAATCCAGATGTACCCTAAAGTATTTGGGGGGTCGAAAAAACCATTTGTGGAAGAAAGTGATGTTGTTCAATGGAAAAGGCTTATGTATAGGCACAATACCAAGAGAACATAGACTAGAAGAAAGGGAAATCAAGTGGGCCAAAGTAGAAAAAACATTAGGAAGCTTCCAAGGAGGGGAAGAAGAAGTGGAAAGGGGGGAGGGTGAAAATGAAAATATCTAGAACATATTGGTGCAAATATACCAATAACCACTACAAACATTGTAATATTGACAATAATTTCGAGGAAAAGTGTTGGAAGTTGCATTTAGAGCTCAACACGAAGAAAAAAAACAAAGATTCTAAGAAAAAAAAATCTCATGGCCATAGATTCAAGTAATGAGGTGAAAAGAAACTCGGACATTAATGAGAAGATTTTATCTACATCAATGGAGAAAGGGGTGAATCTAAGTATCCTTCAACAATAGGAAGAGAACAAAAATACCAACTATTCCATATAAAGATACAAGTTAAGAAGATAAATATTGATGCTTTGTTTGACTCAGGATAATAAGAAAATATCATTACAATAAATATGTTCAATACATTGGGGTTGGAAGTTCGCAATCATATAGGCCCATATCCATTGGGATCAGTAAATAAGGATACATACATAAAGGAAACCAAATGGTGCAAAATCAAATTTGTTATTAATGTTGATTATATTGATGAAGTAAAACTAGATATAGTCCCTCTTGATGTATGTGGAGTGGTGTTTGGAAGTCCCTATATGTACATGTGGAATGCAATCATCATATGGAGAGTAAGCCAGTACGGCCTCATGAAGGATGGAAAAACCTTCACCATTACTGTACACAAAGACAAGTCAAAAAATCCATTAGTAAGTGTCAATCGACCCAAGAAACTTACCATTTCTAGAAATAAGTATGTTTTGTCATTTTTAAGAGAAAATAAGTCTATAGAAGAGTCAATGAGAGAAAATTCATCCCTAGAGGGTTGTGATAAAGAAAAAAAACAACAAAAAAAATACTTTTTACATGCATAAATAGATCCAACTATTGTTCGACTCCAACTATTGCAGCATGAGATCCAACTATTGTTAGACTCATCATTACCCAACATTGGGTTGTATAAGTAATCCATTATAGAAGCAAGTTACCCAAAGAAGTAGTTGCAACAGTTACTGAAATAGGGTGTCATTTGACCAAGTATCTCACCATATGGGTCACGCATCATCATTGTGCCAAAGAAGGATAGGACTTGGCAATGTGTATTGATTACAAGAAATTAAGGAAAAATTTGCTTAAGAACAGGTATCCCCTTCCCAAGATAGATGATCTGTTGGATCAATTACCAAGAAGTCAAATACTTCACCAAGATGGAATTAAAGTCTAGATATCACCATGTTCAATACAGAGAAAAATATACCTAGCTTCATAGGGTCTTTCTGTCCAGGTGCAGGTAGTCCGCATCTTCACAGACATGTCTATTTCACCGAGTCTCTCTCCGAGACAGTGCCCAGATCGTTACGCCTTTCGTGCGGGTCGGAACTTACCCGACAAGGAATTTCGCTACCTTAGGACCGTTACAGTTACGGCCGCCGTTCACCGGGGCTTCGGTCGCTGGCTTCCCCGTCATCAGGTCACCAACTTCCTTAACCTTCGGCACTGGGCAGGCATCAGCCCCCATACATGGTCTTACGACTTTGCGGAGACCTGTGTTTTTGGTAAACAGTCGCCCGGGCCTGGTCACTGCGACCTCCTGAGGAGGCCCTTCTCCCAAAGTTACGGGGCTAAAAGACCACCTTTAAGACCAAGAAAGGTTTGAATTAGTGGTTAGTCATGTCGTTTTCCCTATGTAATGCACTAGTTGTCTTTATGAGGTTAATGAATAATACATTGTTCCCTTTTATATATTCACTTATTATTTTCTATTTAGATGACATACCAATATATAATGCTACCTAGGAGGAGCACATCTCACATCTAATGTAGGTACTAGAGACATTAAAGAAGCACCATTTATTGAAAAATATCAAGAAGTGTGATTTTGCACAACAATATTTGGTGTATCTAGGATATTGTGATAGGTGGAGGAGAGATAAATATATATCCTTCCAAGATGAAGGTCACCATGAAGTTACAGATGCCTACTAATGTTTCTAAAGTAGGTAGTTTCTTTGGGGTAGCTTAGTACCTGAGGAAACTCATAGCCTCATTCTTAAAAGTAGAAACACAATGCCATGCCATGACAATGAGCAACAAGACTTTACAGTGGGGAAAAGGCTAGTAGAGGACCTTCAAGGAGTTAAAGAAGAAGATCAATCAAGCACCAGTTCTAGAATTCCTGAACTTGCAACAACCTTTCAAAATGGAGATAGATTTGAGTGGGTATGTTATGGGAGTGGTCTTGATGTAGGGAAGAAGGCTTGTATGCTACCATTGTAAAATATTTCATGGGGTAGTTCTCAACTACCCTGCCTATGACAAGGAGCTCTATTCCTTATTGCATGTTGTGAAGAAGTGGAAACACTATTCAATGGGAACGAAGATAGTGATCCACACAGATCACCAACCACTAAAATATATGCAAGACTAGAGTAAGTTATAATAGACCATACATTAGAAGTGGATGGGGTTTCTACCATAATGTCATTAGTGATGAAGTATGAGAAAGGAATAAAAAACAATTATGGCGGCATCGATTCAAACTTATTATTTTTCTTTGATCATAGAGGGGGATTTAGATGTCTCAGAAATCACATGGATGTTAATTCAAATTCCACAAAGAGGTTACATAACTAGGATATGATCTCATTTTAGTCACCTTTGATTCATATTTGGAGAGTTTTTGATGTCACAAAGGTAATGTAACCCTTTCTTTCCTTTTATACCATACAGAACTCTGACATGAATCTTCATTATGTAAACTTTGAATGTTATGAAACAAAGATAGTTCAAATGGCATATGTATGCTTGGACTATTATACTATCTTCAAAATCCTTCCATATGTAACATATATAATTCATCACAGATATGTAACACAGATAATTAATCACATATATGTCACTTGGGTGATTACTTTGTGACTCCTTTTCCTTTGTAAACATTGTTTTTCCCTTCAAAAGTTATTGTCTTAGATTGAAAATAGACATGAGACTGTACCTAACTCGACTCTTCTTGATTATCTCATTAGAGAAATTTTGAGGTCTAAAATGGGCCTCCTAAGGAATATTATAAAATAATATTTGAAATAATAACATAATATTAGATTACATCATCAAATTTTAGAGGGAAAAAGGAAAAAACTACTTTTTGAATTTGTATTTTCAACTTATCTCCCTATGGTTTTACTCAAATTTCAAGCATGAGCACTCATTGCATGCAAAATTTGATTCTTGGTCTAATGAGTACTTATGTTGGATACTTTCGATGGACCCATTTACACGAAAAATGAGAAATATATGAAAAATGTGATTGCAATCACGTTTTTATGTATTTCTCATTTTTCATCTAGCAGGGTCCCTCGAAAGTATATAATATGGGAACTCCTTGGATGATAAATTAAATTCCACATCCATTCAGTGCTCTCGCTCAAAATTTTATTAAAAACATAAGGAGATCAGTTGAAAATACGAGTTGAAAAATTATTTTTTAATATTTTTTTTAATCTTTTAATCTTTTTACTTTTACTCCAAAAATGGTGAATCATCCCCCATGGTTGACATCATAATCTTAAATACTATTGTTTGTTATAAAGTTGATTTTGGTTGTACGTTTTTGTTTTGAGGCCCATTTTATACCTCAAAATTTCTCGAATGATACCATGGACTTGTTCTTTCTTAGATTGAATTGCTCTTTAACTTCCTTCAATCCTAACTCTAGTACCGTGTTGAAATTCGTTTGATAGCTAGAATTTATTATCATGATAATTACTTGTGACTAATTATATATGTTTTCCATTAGTATTTACTTCATTTATTAGGTCATCAAGCAATTATACAAATACAATGCACAAAAAGACAAGAGACACCAGAGATTAGGCCAAAGGCCATGGCAAAAACCACAAGGGGAAAATCCATCAATCATTTCCCTATAGATTATTCATAAAAAAAAGAAATCTAAGTCATTCTAATCAGCGATCCAAGTGCCAAGTCAACCCTCTAAACTATGTCATGTTTTCTCTATAGGATAGTAAATCAATCTACCACATGTTTGTTCTTGTCCCACAAAGATAATATTCTTTCTATAGCTCACATTACACGAAAATACTATTATTCTTGTAGCTTGCATCATCAAAGATAATTTCTTCCTGTAGCTCACATAATTTCATAGACAATATTTTTCATTACACTACTTCTATACTTCTAAAATTATTCATATTGTTTTATCATGCCTCAGTAATATATATCGAACTATTTCTTACCTCAGAGATATACATTGAATTTTTGTTTAGCATTCTCCTTTTGCTTGAGCAAGGATACTCAAAATTTTCCTTGTCCTTATTTACTTCGTCCTTGTTCATACTTTTTATACTTCAGATATAGATGACTTGGATGATGTGTGTTGTGTATTTAAAATGAGGGATGTGAATATTCTTTATATAATCTTCTTAAACAAGCGAATGGGTGTATCCTTGAGAAGGCCTACATGAACTCTTGGAGCGCTGACTTGATAACTTGGTGAGACAAACGACTTTGACAAATTCCAATTTTTTTTCTTTTGCAAGGGTCGTGAAGAACACGCCCTTCTAAATTTTATTTTGACCAATATAAAGCATGAAGAATATGATATAAAATAATGATATTTTTCCCTTTTTTTTTACATGAAATACATAGTGATACAAGTATAATGATAATTATGAAGACCCAAATCTAGTTACAATTTCGACAGTTTCATGAGAAAAGAAATTTTTAGTGTGATGTAATGCAGGAGAGAAAACATTCTAATGATGCGATGCAGGAAAGTTTAGCTTCAAAAGATGAAAAAAATGAAGGGAATCCCCATGTGATATGAATGAAAGGCCTTATATGACCATAGAATCAAGTAGGAATATCCATGTACACTAGGGCTTTGATGCAATTTTGATAAAAAAAAATATCACAGTGAAGGAAAATGTAAAGTGTAATGTATCACACAAATAGAAATTTTAACGCAATACAATCTATCATAATAAAAATAGATTTAAGTTTGATACTGCACATTGTGACAAATTTAACTTATTCTAATGTAATACCAAATTTCATGAGCAAAGGATTTTTTAGTGCTTTGTTGTAGTGAAGAAATTTTGTTAAGAAATGCAATATATTGCACAAATAGAAACTTATGAAGGTTAAAAAAAACAAAAACTTCTAAGTGAAACTTTTAACTTTTCCTAAAAGGAACTTCCTTCATCTCATCCCCACAAATTTTTTTAAAAATAACAACAAGAAATCCTAATTTAATTTGTCCTTGAATTAAATTAGGAATTAAATCGAAATTTTATTCTCATAGCAACTTGTAATAGTTAACTAAGTTAATTTGACTTAGTTGACTTAGTAAATTCAAGTTGGAAGTCTATCAACAGTCATGTAGAGTGATACCTAAATTTTAGGGGTCCAAGTTGAGATATTTTGAGTTGTAATTAATTAACTCAGTCTAACTAAGTTAAAGTCAGTCAAACTAGTTCAATCAGTTGGAAGACCTAGTAGGAGGTCTAATAGTGGGGATCAGCGTTAGTGAAACTTCACTACTCCACTAGTTAACTGAAGATTCACTCATATATAACCCATGCATGTCAGTTTAGAGGAATACCCAGTTGAGATAAGATTTCAAGGACAATGTACTATCAGTTGTATAATTTTCCGAGTTGTACAAATGGTGCATGCAATCAGTAAAAGGCCTATGATGGATTGCGTAGTTACGAGTGGGGAATTTTCCAATTAAATATGGGCTAATTCTCTCAAGAATTGCACAAGGAAGTAGGGGCTTATCAGGCAGCATATTTGGCTAAGTGTTGGCTTGAGATGGTTTTTGAAGCAGAGAGATAGATTGTACTTGTGCAGGAATTATTCGGGTTGAACAAGCATTGTATTTTCTTCTCAGATTTTTTGTTTAATGTAGTATAGATAGTCGGGTTTTTGAGTAGTTTCTTTCCCCAAAAAAATAGTGTTATGTGTGATTGAAATTCTTCCTTTTCTAGCCCACGGGGCTTTGGATTGACAATGAATGGGTGCACTGTTAAGGCACTCCTTGCGATAGGTCACTGGTTCAAATCCCCCGTGGGTGCTTACCTACCGAAAAAAAGAAATTCTTCCTTTTCTTCTTAGTGTTTTCATCGATCAATTTATTTATTTATTTATTTTATTTTTTTCCGCTGATGGGTAGAGTAGATTATTGTCTTATGTTTTAGCATATCACATAAGTTGTTGAATCTACAGGTAAAAATCTACATGGTATCAGAGCTAAAACATTATAGAAGAGGAGAATTTGAGTTTGTTGTGCAGGTGAAATCGAATTTGTAGGTTCATACTTCAAAGTCAGTAGTATGTCATTCTATGGTTTGAGACTTGAGTATTCCCTAGAGGGAAGATCAAATTAAATAGCTTGGAAGGACAACATGGAGGTAGTGTTGGAAGACAATGGGCTGAAAGAACTCATAAATCATGATATTCTGAAGCCTTTAGCATCTGATGCTAAAGATCTAGCTGAATGGAGAAAGTGTGTGGAAAAAGCGAGAAATATTATCCTAGAAGGAGTTCAAGATCATATTGTCTTGAATATCCATGGGAAGGAAACTCCATTTTCAATGTGGAAGGCATTGATGGACCTATTCAAAATAGCAGTGACCATAGCAAGCTGGCACTGAAGGAAAAACTTAGAAAGTTCAAGATGGAGAAGAGCAACGAGATTCTGAAGTACTTGACCAAGTTCACTCAATGTCGGGATGAGCTTGGAAGTGTTGGGACTACTACTGCCAAAGATGATCTAGTGATCCTATCACTTCTAGGACTTCCCAAGAGTTGGAACAGTTACCATGACTCAGTTAATGGGAGGGAGAAGCTACCAAAGTGGGAGTGATTGTGGTATGACTTGGTATAGGAAAATATTCGGTAGAACACTAGAGACAAATCATCATCAAAGCATGATGATTAGTTCAATGAATTGTGCCTTAGCAGGTAATGAAAAGAAAGGGAAGGGGAAGTCATCCCATTCTCAATTAGATTCTTGTCAGGGTGGCAAGAAGACGGACATGTCAAAAGTCAAGTGTTTTCATTGTCACGAGCTGGGACACTTTGCTGCAAAGTATCCACATAAGACGCTCAGTAATAAGCCCTCAGGAGGAGTGGCAGGTAAATCTCTTGCTTCACAGTTCAAACTAGATTTTACCCTCGTCACTTATATGGTTTCATCGATGATGGGTAGTGTGTGGTACCTGGACAATGGAGCTTCATTCCATGTGACCGGTAACAAAGAGCTCTTCAGTAACTTGGAGGGGAAGGATCTCTAGATGCATATCAAGATGTGTGATGATGGGAGGTATAGTGCAACCGAGATCGGTATAGTTACCTTTTAGAGGGATTCAGGTTCTCCCCTCACTTTGCGAAATGTTATGTATGTTTCGGGTTTGAAGAAGAACTTGGTTTGTCTTGCCATGTTGGAGAATAGAGGTTATTATGTGATATTTATTAAGGGAAAGGAGTTCCTTCATCACATAGCCACAAGACAGGTGAAGATGATAGGGGTTCGAGTGAAGAAACTCTACAAAGTAGAGGTAGAATACTTCCCTGCTTTGAGCACTAAAGAAAAGAAGGTGCAGAGCCAAGACATCGGTGAGTTGTGGCACAAGAGATTAGGTCACTTGCATCATGGCACTTTGAAGATACTGCAACAAATTTATATAGGGCTTCCCAAGGGTACACTAGAGAAGAGAGACAGATGCAAAGGTTTTACATTAGGGAAGAACACCAAAGCTTCCCTTCATGACAAAGAGAGTCAGGCACAGATGATCCTTGATCCAGTTCACTCATATGTGTGTGGAGCTTGCTTGACAACATCCACGGCCAAGCATAGGTATTATGTTATATTTTTTGATGATTTTTCTCATAAGTGTTGGATTTTCTTCATGTAGAAGAAATATCATATGTTTGCAAAGTTTTGTGAATTTAAAGGACGTGACAAGAAACATATTGGAAGGAAAGTTAAAGCTCTCATAAGCGATAACGGTGGAGAGTGTGTTTCAAATGAGTTCAAAAAATTATGTGCATCAGAAGGCATTCGACGAGAGTTGATAGCACCTCATAACCCATAGCAAAATGGGGTGGCTGAAAGGAAGAACAAAAGTATTTTGGGAGTGGCATGAATGATGTTGTATGATCAAGGCCTACCATTACACTTGTGGGTTGAAGCATGCAACACATGTTTATTTGCAAAACAGAATCCCTCATAGAATTCTCTAGATGAGTACACCAGAAGAGGATTTTTCAAGGAAGAAACCAGATGTGGCACACTTTAGGATCTTTGGTTCATCATTCTACTTCCATGTTACCAAATATGCACGAAAAAATCTAGAGCCAAGAGCAGAGTTGGGCATATTTTTGGGATACACTAATACACCTCACAACTATCGGGTGTACCTACCAACCAACAGGATGACTGTGGTTCACAAAGATGTAAAATTCGATGAAGAGAAGGCAATGAGATGTTCCCTTGAGGGGAGCTTCATCTACATGAGGATGAGGAGCTTTTAGCTCCAAAGGAGGAACCTTAGGATGATGTGGAGCAGCCACACGCAGAGGAGAAGGGAGTGGAAACACCCACTCATGTAGAGTCTTCCAGAGATGGGAGAAAGCGCACCATAGAGGTTGATAGGTTATTCCATGATGATAGAGAGAATGTGGGCTCACCCACATGACAAGGGCAGGAAGAGGGGGTCACCAGAGAGGTACACTTGCTACATGGCTCTAATGAGCAAGAGTGTAGAGATTGAGTCATCCTCTTTTGAGGAATCAGTGTAGCACATAGTTTGGGTTGATGCCATGGTTAAGGAGTATGACTCCATTATCAGGAACAGTGTTTGGGAAGTGGTCCCAAGACCGGCAGACAAGTTAGCGGTGAGTTCCATATGGCTTTACAAGGTAAAACAAGCAGCTGATGGTAGTGTGGAGAAACACAAGGCTAGGTTTGTGGCTAGAGGGTTCTCTCAAATGGAGGGGATTGAATACAATGACAACTTTTCTCCTGTAGCAAGGTACTCATCAATCAGATCCATTCTAGGATTTTCAATGTAGATGGGATGGAATATACATCAGATGGATGTAAAGACAACATTCCTCAATGGCATGATTGAGAAAGAGGTGTATATTGAGAATCCTGAAGGATTTGAGACCTTTAATAGAGAGTTACATGTGTGCAGACTCAAGCAAGCATTGTATGGATTGAAACAAGCACCCCATACTTGGTACACTAGGATCCATAGTTATTTCACCAGGTTGGGCTTCACCAAAAGTGAAGCAGCTGTGAACCTTTACCATATTGTGGTTGAAGGTAAATTGTTGATTATTGTTTTATATATCGATGATTTGATTCTGACGGGTGATGACAAGTTGATCAAGTCTTGCAATGAGGATCCTGCAAGAGAGTCCGAAATGAAGGACTTGGGGCTCATGCACTACTTTCTAGGGATGGAAGTATGGCAAGGAGGTGAGGAAATTTTTGCCTCTCAGGGAAAGTATGCCAATGAGATACTACTGAAGTTCCACATGGAGAAAAGTAAACCCATGGAGACTCCTCTAACGGGTAGCTTGAGGAAGGAGGATGCTACTTCTGGTGAAGTAGTGGAGGCTACTATTTATAGGCAGCTTGTGTGTTCACTCATGTATTTGGTGAACACACAATCAGACATGTGTTATGCAGTTAATCATCTTAGTCAAGATATGGTTAAGTTTACTGAACTGTATTCGAAGGCATCCAAACATGTGTTGAGATACCTCAGAGGCACCACTCTATTTGGTCTTTGGTATAGACAAACAGAGGGAGTGAAGCTTCAAGGCTTCACTGATGGAGATTGGGTAGGGAGTCCATCCGACAAGAAGAGTACATCATGTGAGATCTTCAGTATTGGGTCAACAGCTATTTCTTGGTACAATAGGAAATGGAGATCATTTGCACTCATTTCAGCATAAGCAAAGTACATGGCTGCTAGTCAAGCAACTTATAAGGCTATCTGGATGAGGAAGATTCTTGTTGGTTTGTTTGGTCATCAGATGGATCCAATAGTGATTTACTGTGATAATCAGAGTTGTATAAAACTCTTTGAGAATCCAGTTTTCATGATCAGTCCAATCATATTGATATCTGTTATAATCATCTTCGAGACTATGTGCAGAGGAGAATCACATTGTTGAAGTACATTCCCACAAAGGAGGAGGATGGAAATATTTTGACAAAGGCATTGTCAAGATGAAAATTTGAGTTTCACAGATGTAGGATCGGTATAGCAGATAATCCCTTTTTTGTTGAGAGGGAGTGTTATAAATAGCAACAAGAAATCCTAATTTAATTTGTCATTGAATTAAATTAGGAATTAAATCGAAATTCTATTCTCATAGAAACTTGTAATAGTTAGCTAAGTTTATTTGACTTAGTTGACTCAGTAAATTTGAGTTGGAAGTCTATCTAGAGTCATGTAGAGTGATTCCTAAATTTTAGGGGTCCAGTTTGAATTCTTTTGAGTTGTAATTAATTAACTTAGTCTAACTGAGTTAAATTCAGTTAAACTAGTTTAATCAGTTGGAAGAACTAGTAGGAGGTCTAGTAGTGGGGATCAACTTTAGTGAAGATTCATTGCTCCACCAATTAACTGAATATTCACTCATAAATAACTCATGCATGTCAGTTCAGAGGAAGACCCAGTTGAGATTAGAGTTCAGGGACAGTGTACTATCAATTGTATAAATTTTCAAGTTGTACAGATGGTGCATGAAATCAGTAGAAGGCCTCTGATGGATTGCATAATTATGAGTGGGGAATTTCCCAATTAAATATGGGGTAATTCTCTCAGGATTTGTGCAAGGAAGTAGGGGCTTGGTAGGTAGCAGATTTGGCTTTGGTAGGTAGCAGATTTGGCTAAGTGTTGGCTTGAGCTGGTTTGTGAAATGGAGCGATAGATTGTACTTATGCAGGAATTGTCCGGGTTGAACAAGCATTGTATTTTTTTTTTCTGAGATCTTCTAGTTAATGCAATATAGATAGTTGGGGTTTTGAGCAGTTTCTTTCCTCAGAAAAATATTTTGTTATGTGCGATTGAAATTCTTCATTTTTTTCTTAGTGTTTACATTGATCAATTTTGGTTTCCGCTGATGAGTAGAGTAGATTCTTGTCTTATGCTTTAACATATCACATAAGTTGTTGAATCTACAAGTAAAAATCTACAAAATTTACATCTATGTGATACATCTCAATGCAACAAAGGTTACATCCATGTGATGTAATGGATTGTTGCAAAGTTTACATCTATGCAATAGATCATAATATAACAAGGTTTTCTTGCATGTGATACAACATACCACAAGAAATTTTACAACTGTGTGACACACCACATCACTATAAATTTTACATATCTACAACACAACACAACAAAGTTTACATACACATAAAAGAGCACATTGCAACACAAAAGAACACATAACAAAGTTTACATACATGTGATAAATCACATTGCAACATAATAATTTTATAGCATTGCATGGAAATTTATTTCGATATGATATATTGAAATAATGTTATAACATATGTCTTCATGTGATGACAATGTTCTTAATTTAATTAACTAAATTTAAAAATAAATCATTTCAACATTTTATTTTAATAATGATATACTTTTGCATATTAGCAATTTTTGGTTCATGTTTATTTTGGAATAAGGCTTCCTAAATTATAATTTAATTATCAATAATAATTAGGTGGATGGTAGGGATTTAACCTCCACAAAATATTCTAGAATATTTACACTGATAAGAGTGGTCTATTCTGAAACAAAGTTTCCAAAATTCTCATTATTTGAAAAATAAAAATGCATAGATAGTCTAGATTTAATAATTTGAAAACATTCCTCATCATATATATAACCATACGGAATGAAATCAAGAGTTTCCAAACAAATTTTCTATTTCAAAACTTATGCAATGTGTTTTAGCTCCGGTGTATCTTATTATTACAAATTCTTAAAATTACACAAATTAGATGACCAATAAATTAAATTACACATAAATATATTTTGATGACTATTATTTTTTATCAACCATTTAATTTCGTGTGTTTATTTAAACATAGCGTCAGTGAATTTGCCCCATGGTTGATGGCACCTTTTGGTGGCCCGATTCCTCTCCTTGTACAATCGAAAGTTGAGCTATCTCTAACGTTTCTAGTGATTAGAGATGACATATCTCTCATATAACCACATTTGCTCATAAAGGTTTAATTATTTGAGATGTTAATTCTTCTTCTTCTTATTATATTTAGTTTAAATTAAGTTAGTTTTTAATTTTTTTTTATTATGGTTAGGTTTTTATTATTATTATATTTAGTTTAAAATAGGTTCATTTTTAATTTTTATTGTAGTTAGGTTTTTATATTGCTCTCCATGTTTATTAGATTGTAAGTATATATTTATGTTTCCTTTTTAACCTTTTTAAAAGTTTAATATTATCCAACTTTAAAAAATGACCTTTGACCATTTATATTTATGAAAAATTTCCAATTAGCAATAAGGTTACAATTAACGCTATAATCACATATATTAAAGTTTAACTTAATGCAAGTTTAACTTCATCATGCAGAAATTTAATTGAATTAAGAAAACTATTAAAAAAAACTCATCCAAATTTTAAATTTATCACAAATGAAAAAAGAAAAAATGGTACTCGAATTTCATTAATAGATGTCTTTCCTAAATCTCTTAATTAATTAATTAATTAATTGATCCCTTTTATAAATATGTGTAAATAGTTTTTAAAATATAATATTAAAAAATCATTAATAAAAAAAAAACAAAATTATAATAAATACGTGTAAATAGTTTTTAAAATATAATATTAAAAAATCATTTTAATTTTAAAAATACAAAATTATAATATTTATTGGAACTTTATATATTTTTATATTTGCTATAATTATTCAAAAATATATTTATTATTTTTATTTCAATTACATTAATTTTACTTTTGAATTTTATGACTTTAGCGAAAACTTAATGAATTAAGTCAATTTAAAAAAAAAATACTACTTTAGTTGTTTTATTTAATTTTATTAAAAAAAATACTTTAATTGGAAAATCACTTAATTTCATTAATATTACTTGTGTTTAGTTTTATTTATAATTAACAAATAGTTAAAAATTAATTATTGATAAGTTAAAAAATAATTAATAAGTTAATAATTAATTAATTATTAATATCTATTTATTATTAATTAATTAGTAGTAATTAATAGTGTTTATATATTTTGGGTTTATAATATTAAGCTTTTAGGTTTATTAATTTAAGGGTTTATATTCCTAAGGTAATAATAATAATAATAATAAAATTGTATGCTTAGTAGGACTACATCTTCATCATGTCCTACTTTTCATCCCGATCCTAGGGGGTGCGGGGGATAGCACAAGAGTTGAACCCAAAACTTTTGGTTTCATGACACTTCATTTCCATGGCCATTGCCAATTGAGCTACCCCAAGCAAACATATTCCTAAGGTATAATATTATTCATACGATTTATAATATTTATCCTAGGGTTTAATATGTATCCCTTGGGTTTATAATCATGATCAACCATGGTCCAATGTCACATTCTGACAAAGATATTTTCATTATGAATTAACCATGATCAATTGTTGTCAACCATCGTCAACCATTGTTAATCATGGGCAACCATTGTCCAATGTCGCATTGTGATAAAGATTATCTCAATATGGAAATCAACCATGGTCCAATGTCGCATTTTGATAGATATTGTCTCAATATGAAAATCAATCATGGTCAACCATGTTTATTTTAGGGTTTCTAATATTTATTTTATGGTTTATATACCTTGCGTTTATAATATTAATCCATTGGGTTTAATATTATTCCCTTGAGTTTATAATCCCTTGGGGTTATATTATTAATCCCTTTGGTCTATAATATGAAAATCAATCATCGTCAACCATGGTCTAATGTCACATTATGACAAAGATTGTGTCAATATGAAAAATAACCATGGTCAACTATGTTTATTGTAGGGTTTATAATATTTAACATAGTGTTTATATACATTGGGTTTATAATATTTATCTTAGGGTTTATAATATTAATCTCTTGGGTTTAATATTATTCCCTTGGGTTTATAATCCCTTGGGGTTTTAGTATTGATTCCTTGGGTTTATTATATTAATCCCTTGGATTTATTAATCTAAGGGTTCATATTCCTAGGGTATAATATTATTCATAAGGTTTATAATATTTATCCTAGGGTTTAATATAAATCCTTTAGGTTTATAATCATGGTAAACCATGGTCCAATATCACATTATGACAAAGATTGTCTCATTATGAAAACTAACCATGACCAATCGTTGTCAACCATCGTCAACCATAGTCAATCATGATCACCATTGTCTAATGTCACATTGTGACAAAGGTTGCCTCAATATGGAAATCTACCATGGTCAACCATGGTCCAACGTCACTTTTTGAAATATATTGTCTCAATATGAAAATCAATCATGGTCAAATGTCGCATTGTGACAAAGATTGTGTCGCTATGAAAATCAACCATGTTTAGTTTAGGGTTTATAATATTTATTTTAGGGTTTATATGCCTTACGTTTATAATATTAATCCCTTGGGTTTAATATTATTCCCTTGAGTTTATAATCCCTTGGGGTTATAATATTAATCCCTTGAGTTTATAATATCAATCCCTTGGGTTTATGTTCAACCATGTTCCAACTTCGCATTGTAAGAAAGATTGTCTCAATATGAAAATAAATCATGGTTAAGCATGGTCAATAACCATGGTCACATTGTGACAAAGATTGTCTCATGGTCTAATGTCACATTATGCCAACCATGGGAAACCATGGTCAACGATGGTCCAACGTCACATTGTATCAGAGATTATGTCAATATGAATATCAACCATGGCAAAAGATGGTCAACCATGTTTATTTTAGGGTGTATAATATTTATCGTAGGGTTTATATACCTTGGGTTTATAATATTAATTCCTTGTGTTTAATATTATTCCCATGGATTTATAATCCTTTGGGTTTATTGTTCCCTTGGGTTTATAATATTAATCCCTTGTGTTTATAATCATGGTCAACCTTGGTCCAACATCACATTGTGGCAAAGATTTTCTCAATATGAAAAATGAATTGTGGACAACCATCGTCAACCATCGTCAACTATCGTCAACCATCATCAACCATGGTCCAATGTCACATTGTGACAAAGATTGTCTCAATATGGAAATCAATCATGGTCAACCACAGTACAACATCACATTTTTAAAAAGATTGTCTCAATATGAAAATCAATCATCATCTACCATGGTCCAACGTCACATTATGACAAAGATTATGTCAATATGAAAATCAACTATGGTCAACCATGTTTATTTTAGGGTTTATAATATTTATCTTAAAGTTTACAAACATTTAGTTTATAATATTTATCTAAGGGTTTATATATCTTAGGTTTATAATATTAATCCCTTAGGTTTATAATCCCTTGGGATTTTAGTATTAATCACTTGGGTTTATTATCCCCTTAGGTTTATAATATCAACCCCTTGGGTTTATTAATCTAAGGGTTCATATTCCTAGGGTATAATATTATTCATAGGGTTTATAATATTAATCCTAGGGTTTAGTATATATCCCTTGGGTTTATAATCTTGGTAAACCATGGTCAATCATGGTCCACTGTCACATTGTGACAAATATATTCTCATTATGAAAATTAACCATGATCGATCACTGTCAATCATCATCAACCATGGTCAATCATGGTTAACCATGGTCCAATGTCACATTGTGACAAATGTTGTCTCAATATGGAAATCAACCATGGTCCAACGTCTCATTGTGACAAGGATTGTCTCAGTATGAAAATCAACCATGCTCAACCATGCTTATTTTAGTGTTTATTATATTTATCTTATGGTTTATATACCTTGGGTCTATAATAGTAATCCCTTGTGTTTAATATTATTCCCTTGTGTTCATAATACCTTGTTCTTTTAGTATTCATCCATTTTTTTGTTATTCCCTTGGGTTTATTAATCAAAGGGTTCAACCCATGATCGAGCATGTTCCAACGTTGCACTGGGACAAAGATTGTCTCAATATGAAAATCAACCATGGTCAACCATGTTTATTTAAGGGCTTATAATAGTTATCTTAGGGTTTATATATCTTGGGTTTATATTATTCCCTTGGGCTTAATATTATTCCCTTGGTTTTATTATCTCTAGGGTTTTTAGTATTAATCCCTTGGGTTTATTATTCCCAAGGGATTATAATATCAATGATGGTTAAGCTCGATCAATCATGGTCAACCATGGTCCAACTACATATTGTGACAAATATTGTCTCAATATGAAAATCAACCATGGTCAACCATGGTCTAATTGTTATAATTATTATTATATTTATAATAAAATGATACTAATATTGTATAATATAATTATTATTATTATAGTTGTATATTTATTAATATTAATATTAAATTCATCGTATTGATGCCTATCGGCATATATCAACAACATTTATTAATGTGGTTGTGTTAGTTTATAAATTAGACTACACCTTGAGAAAATCCCTAACATATCAAATTCAAATGAAAACTTGTGAGTTGTTATTATTGACTTAACTAAAATTTGAACCTAGCACATGGACTTTGGTAAGTTTTTACTATTGAATTGACTTGGTTTTAAGACTTAGGGCTAAGATTTTCAGGAAATTTTCTTGAAGCCGTGAGTTTTTAGTATCGACTTGAACTGGCATATGGGCTTGAAGCTATGAGTTTTTAATATTGACTTGACTTTTCATGTATAGATTTGGGGGAGAAATTTATTTATGTATTGACTTGGCTTGGCATAAGGATTGTTGAGAGAAATTTATTTATGTATTGACTTGGCTTGGCATAAGGACTGTTGAGAGAAATTTAGGGAGAAATTTATTTATGTATTTACTTGGCTTGGCATAAGGACTGTTGAGAGAAATTTGGGGAGAAATTTATTTATGTATTGACTTGGCTTGGCCTAAGGACTATCGAGAGAAATTTCATTTATGAGAGGTCAATGTGGCCAGCAGAGATGAAGTTTGAAGGTCGACCGTCATACTCCAACGTCTTTCCCTCAACTCGACCTCAACGCAGACACAACTCACAAGCTTCGATAGACGTTGACGTTTTATTGGGAGAAATGGATCACAATGATTTTTATATGACTTATATTTATACTCAAACAAGTTAACTAGAGGCATTTCATATACTAGCATACCCCCAAAGTGAGGAAGCAAACACCGAAGATAATATAAGTTGGATATGTTGTAAAAGGATAGTAGAAGTTTTTCTCGAGTAGTGAATTGTGGTCTATCATATTCTACTAACATTTTGGTTTCCAGAAAGAGTTGTAATTCAATTATGTTCCACAAACATTTTGAAATCCAAATATTTCATAGATGTACCTTTTATTTATGGTTTCCTAACTTAATGAATTTTCTCACTTTAATACTTCTTTTTGGCTCTAGTTATTTGTAAAGTAGAGGAAAAGACACTACAAGAGAACCATTAAACTTTAAGCAGCCCCATGCATGTACAACTTGCAACCTTACAATAAAGCCATGATTACTAATTTACTTATCAAATTTTTCTTCTACTATTGTGTATAGAATAATGTTCAAAACATATAAGAAGAGACATTATTGTCCCCTCCCTATTATAACTAGATTCTTTGCATGTTGGGGCATGCAACACTAAATCAAAACTAAATTTGGATCCAATATAAGCTTGCATGTGAATAATTTAAGATTCTGTAGTAGGTTGTTTATTACTGACCAATCAAAAAATCGATATGCCAACTACAAGAAAATAATGACACACTATTTTTTCTTTCCAACTATGCTAAAATTATTTTGTCAAAGGAAAAAAGATAACCTGGTTCAAGTATTTTATATTGAAATAATAACTAATAGCAAATGTATTTGAACTTAGTGGACACCTTAGAGCTGATTTTCTTGAAATCTACTTAGAAGTAAAGGATTCATCATATTTTCAACCGACAAGAAATATTTAAATCTACCAAAAGCCACAGTTCTTACTCGAAAATGGTATATTTGGAGAAGCCTCACAAGTATCATGTCTTCACAAAGAGTATCAATATAGTGAGTATTTATACCTTGGTAGACCTTACATTTCGAGGAATTAGCTTTTTAATAGTTGACGATTAAGCGGTTGGCACAATGGGATGTTATCCCCTCCACTTGGTTTCAAATTCCACAGGGGGGAATCTTTGGTCGGTTGTGCTAAGGCTCAAGGAGAATGCTCGACGACTCTCATGGAGTATCAACTCTTGATAAGTCATAGATTCTTGGTATATCTAGCTTATAAGTTGTTGGATATACTCTCGATGTTGTTGGATATACTATATGTTTGATCTTGAACCTAGCCCAAATTACTACAACAAGTTGCCAACTCACCATGGCTATAAAAAAAAACATTGGACATTGTTTTTTCATTTAGATGTAGAAAGCCTTCAAAAAGTCAGATATGGATTCTTTCATTTTGAAGCTACATTGTATTTATGACTTAACTTATTTTGGCATTTTTATGAAATATATGCACTCTCCCAACAAGCCATATGCTTTCTTCAATTACTAGATTTCCATAAAATAGCCAAAAAAATTAAAGATCCCCACACACACATCATGTTATTTTAACCATGTAAAAGTATAACACATGTTCATTCATGTGCCAATGAATAAAACAATATAATTTGATGTTGTATGATTTTTATCACTTTTATCTAATCTTTGATAAATGAAATAGAAGGTAAACATTTAATAAATTAGATAAAATAAAGATAAAAAAATGAAGAATTAAAAAAATGATAATAATAGTAAAAAAATAAGAATATTAATTATTATTTTCATTTAATGAATGAAACAATATAATTTGAAGTTGTATGATTCCTACAATATTTAATTAATCTCTAGTAAATGAAATATACAATAAACATTTAATGAATTAAATAAAATAAAGAAAGTAAAAAAAATTGTAAGTTGAGGCTACATCATGGTCATGTTGAGAATAACACCCGAATAGGGTTGGGAATTGAACATATTACTTAACATCTAGGAGTGCCTTCACGATGCACACTATAACCATGGACTTTACAAGCTTAACCTTTGGCTTGAGAAACCGCGACCAAGAGACATCTAAGCCTTTACAAGCTTAACCTTTGGCTTGAGAAACCACGACCAAGAGTAGGGAAAAGGATGGAAATTTATCTTAAATTTTAGAAACCTTGCCGAATCTTACTAGTCCCTTACATGCAAATTATTAATTTTTTAGCAATATGTTTGTAAAATTTTCAAATTTATAATGATTTTACATAGTCTCTATAAAACTTTGGCGATTTTTAAGGTAAATAATTTTATGATATAAAATTTTGGCAAATCATTTTTAAGAAAAAATGGAAATTGGCGAATCTTTATTTTGGAAAAAAGATAGAAAATTAGCTGACCTGCGAATATTAGCCCCTAAAATTTTCCCTAGCCAAGAGGCATCTAAGCAATCAAAATCACTCGGGGATTTCACCCGACCTAAGTCACACAAGCCCTTAACATGGCTAGGTTTTTTCCCATGGAGTTTCAAAGAGGACAATAAAAGCAATTCAAAAAACATACTATAAAGAAGGTCACAATGTTATTAGTTATATGTCATAGTGATATGGACTTCAATCGCTCCTCTTCTTTCTTCCTAATTGTAACATATGCGCTATCTTTCATCTTGGCATAACGTTGAAAAGAGAAAGGTGGTGCAATGCATAAACCATCTATTGATTTCACTCTTGATATGGCTGTGAAGGTAAGGCCTTGCTTCTCTTTATTCTCGATATCAACTGACGTTCATTCTAAAGTCAATCCCTGTGACTTATGGATTGTAAGAGCCCATGCCATCTTCAAAGGAATTTGTTTTCGATTTTATCTTATCACTGGTGTGATAGGAACAATGTTTGGATTGCTTGCATCAAATGAAACACCAACATACTTATCAAATACAATAGTTGTGAACATTGGAAGTTGAGGTGGCTTAGAGGTAGGCGTATAAAATATATCCTTAACATAACCAAGTGCATCATTCACCAAGCCAGATTCAACCCATAAATTACATGTCAACCTAACACGCTAACCATGACACAACAAAACTTCACAGTCCAATTGATCATCATCAACACCAATGATTTCTAAACGCTTTGAATGCTCAACAAGACATCCTGCAATTGGAGAATTTAATGATTTTAACATATGCCTATTATGGAAGGAGACCAAATTATTTGTTGGAAACATGTGAACTGTTGCATTAAATAAATATCTTTCTGTAGGATGCAACCTCATATCAGCCCATGACATAAGAAACTCCCAATCTTCAAGAACAGGTTCTACATTTCTTATGTTATTTAGGACTCTATGAAACAAGATTGTTTCTCATTATTCCCTTGTTGGCAAAAGATTGTGTCAAGAGTGATAAAAATGTTGAATTTGTTCCACAAGAATTTCCCTACTGTATTACCTGCATACAAAGGCTTATCTCTTACAGCAGGCAGTTGGCCAAGGTCACCCACAATGATGATGGATCTACCACCAAAAGGACAATTCTTTTTCTCTAGAAACGCTTCTCGTAATCGAGCATCTATTTTCATAAAAAACCTTGATCCTAGAAAGCTCATTTCATCAATTAATATATATCTAACATGTCACATTTCTTCTTAGAATACTACAAGTGACAGCCCCTGTAGTGGCTGCATATCTTTAATTGGAATTTTTAGAGCTGAGTGTATCGTTTTTGCATGTAAATTAAAAGTAGCTATTCCTACTGGGGCAAGAAGAAGAAAACATATTCTTCCATTACTTGACGAATTATAAAGAGATTAAAAAATACAACGGATAAGGAAAGACTTCCCAGTACCCACAGTGCCCTGAATAATCATAAAAAGAGCTTCACGAATCTCATATTCAGCAAAGTGCCTTAAAACAATTTCAAATGAAAGTCGTTGTTTTTCCGATAAAAAATCTGGAGATGAAAATGTTCTATTTTAAAGGTTAACAATATCACCCCTTGATTTTGCATTCCTTATAAAATTAATAGCTTCTTCTGCAACATCATAAAAAATAGTTGTACTTTCCCAGTCAAAGGATATACCAAAGTCCCTTCGACCAAGGGTATGAATATCAGAAACATTCACATCATTTGGTGGAACCAAGCGAGAGAAAATCTACCATTCTTGAAAATCATCTTCAAGATTCATTTCCTAGTTAGAAAAATCACCATCTTCTTCATCTTCAATATTGTCTATAATTGATGGATTTCGATCAACATGCCATGCTTGATATCGAAAATTCCTCCAATTTTCAATAATAATTTCAGCTGAAAGGCCAATTTCTACAGGAATGTCACGAAATGGCTTGTACAAGAGCAATTATGTCCAGCAAAAGGTTTCAAATTCCTCTGAAGCCTCACCAGGAATAGAATAAAACCATGGCCAAACCCGAACAATAGCATGAACATCTCTAGGCTTCCATGGATCTTGTTTATGCTTGCTATCAAATGTCCAAGATCTTTTTGTTTCTATCAAAGATAGATGTTCAAGGAAAAAATGTCTCTTCTGATAATGTTGAACAAAAGTATTCTCAAATGAACATTGCAAGCCATCCCTTGAGATTTTCCTAAAAACCTTTCTTCCAACATTTAAGGAAACAAATTTCCGACTACAAACAATAAGAGGTAGCTTAAGCAACATATGGCATGTTTCTTGTGCTCCAATGTCACGGTCAAAAATCGTTTCTGCAAGAAACCTTCTATATGCACCTAAATCATGATCCTCAGAGCCAATAGAATTTGAAATTTTAGTTAACATATGATGATAGCTTTCAGATCCTTTTTTTGCTTTTGATGCATACTTAGCAATATATTTCAAGAAAACATAGAGAGAAAGCACAGGCTGGAAATCAACATTTGCACGCCACATTGTTAAAAGGTTAATGTTATGTACATTAAGCCTGTCATCATTTCTTGTTGGCTCATATTTTGTTCTTCCTTTATCGTCTATGAACAATCTTGATTCATCACAAAGATCCCATGGAGCATTGTACCGACATGTTAGAATAGTGCCCTTTTTGCGCAAAGAAGAATCTACAGTACACTTTGTGTGCCTTTGGACATGGTTTAACAATTCTTCGTAGTCATTTTGAGGATTAGAAGAGAAAATATACCAGTATTCAATAAGAAAGGGTCATCATTGAGGCTTCGTGGAACCATTATGTTGCGACGATGTATGTCACGTGGATTCCATGTAGTTACATATTTGTCGAAGAATATCTTTGCAAGTTGTACATCAGAACCATTTTACCAATCAAGTATTTCCATGTCAGGAGCGCCTTCTAACATAGGAAACCATGGATATATTTACTACAAACAAAAAAATGAAGATATATTTACTACAAACAATATAAATAGAATCATAATAAAAGTTGAAAAAGTATAGAAAACAAATTCAACAACACAAACATGTACTAGAAGTCTTTATCTTTAAGACATTTTTGGATAACTTCCTCTAAAAAGATATTGAATCTATGGTGCATAAATGTCGCAACAATATAAGGGTAGTGGATAACATTCTCAATTTTCATACGATGCTCATTTAAAGAATGAGAATGTGAATGTATGGGCATGAGGTTATGCAACTCAGCCACTTTGTGTCAGCTGCACTCAAAGTAAAAAATAAAGATGGACATCCTAACTGAGTAATCATGTCAGTCAATTCAGCTCGACACTTAGTCCAGTATGCCCTTGTACCTCTCAGAGAAGAACCAAACTGCATAATCTACTCAGCCAACTTATTATCTGGTAAATCAAATAGTTGGTGACACAACTCTTCAATTGTTGTAGGTGAGTTATCATGTAAATGTTTCTTTGCAAAAACTGCAACAGTTTCTTGGCTCTGATGCCATATTATCATGTTCAATAGGTAATATCGAAAGCGAGGATGGCTTCCAAATCTCTGATCATGGTACCTAAGAAGATGCAATGCATACTCATGAAGTTCAACACTACAAATACGTGGTTGCAACCAATCAACATCACCAATGGGCAACAATGTTGGGAATGCCATATCTAACAACCGCTCTGTATTATATTCATTCACTGGAGAGGTTCCAATACCAGGACAATCCATGTCTTGAACATGTGAAGAATCAACATTATCAAGAAATGCTCTAATTTCTTCCACTTCTCTTCGTTCGTTTGGTAGCGGAGCAACAAAAGAAGAAGGATGAGAGGGCAAATGCTCAGCAGAAAACCCTTTATTATTAGTTTCATTGATTTCAGATTCTTCAATATCACAATCAACAAATTTAAGCCTGGAGGAGACAGCTGTTGATCTTTCAGGCAGAACATTCACTAAATCATAATCAATTGAAACATCTCGATAATATTGATCATGTTGGATTTTGAAAAGCAATGCAGTCATCACTAGATTTTAAAATATTGATTTTATTCATGTATTTAAAAGCATATTTTAAATTATTAAAAAATTGTATTTAGGATTTAGATTAAAAAATTCAAAACATGAGTTTTGTTTAAACATTGTTAAAATGACAAATTTGAGTGGTTAAATTGTATAGATTGAGTGTCATCAAAATTGTATTTCAAGTGACTATAAATAATGATCTCACCCAGAAGTATATAGTCACATTTCATAATAATAATAATAAAACACATTTACTTCTAATAATTATTTTCTAAATTTAAATTTAAAACCATAAATTTATTTATAAGAATTTCAATTAAAGATTTTGACTTATTTCAAAACAATTTCGTATTACACAATTTTGATTTATTTCAAAACAAACCATATTAGAAGATTTTGATTTATTTCAAAACAAACTATATTACAAGATTTTGATTTATTTCAAAACAAACTATATTACAAGATTTTGATTTATTTCAAAACAAACTATATTACAAGATTTTAATTTATTTTAAAACAAACTATATTACAAAATTTTGATTTATCTAACAAACCATATTACAAGATTTTGGTTTATCTCAAAACAAACTATATTACAAAAAATAAATACATAAAGGTGGAATTTTGATTGGTTAAAAAAATGAATTTATCCATTTATTATGCAGCATGTATTACGCATTTGGTAATAGAATGACCACCTATTACTTTGTTCAAATAGGATAAATAATTCTCAATTTTACAAAGTAAAACTTTAGAGATTATCTTTTTTTTATTACAAAAAATTATTAGCATTTATCTATAATGCTATTGGTTGTAATTTTAAATATCTTATTGGAGCATGCCTTGTAATTCGTAATATGAAAGTAACACTTGAAATTTAATGCTAGTCAAATCATATCAATCCTTGATAGTTGCACAATCTGATATTGGATTTTCATAAAAAAGAATGTCATTCTCTGAATGTATGCCCAACCAAGCTATGCATTTAGGCAGAGAAGCCAAAATATATCAATGTAGATAAATCAAATGTGTCACCAGATATGGAACAATGTTATCCTATTATACTGTGATGTTATTAATTTTTAAATTTTCGGTTTTATTATATATATATATATATATATAAAATTTGATTTGTATTATTTTTCTTTCAAAATGTGTTTTTCAGTCATTTATAATTGATTATTTATCATTTTATTTTGATGTCATTTACTAATATAAAAATATAGATTTTGATATATATATATATATATTTATTTTTATTTTTAACATTTAATAAAAAAATATTAACATAATAATGATTTATTTTAAATTTAATTTTTTATAATTATTTTAAATTATTTAATTTTAAAACATTTATTTAATAATAATAAATATTTAATTATTTAATCATATATATATATATATATATTATTTATTTTATTTATTTTTTAATTTTTAACATTTAATAAAAAAATATTAACATGATAATTATTTATTTTAAATTTAATTTTTTATAATTATTTTAAATTATTTAATTTTAAAACATTTATTTTTTTTAATTAAAAATATAATATTAAGGTGAATTAACATTATTTTAACTAATTTAATTTCATTAATAAAAAATACTTTATATTGTTCAATTATAAAACTATTATTTTTTAAAAGTATATAAATTAATTTAATATATACTATATTAAAATTTTGTATATTATTAGAATTTTTATTGTTATACTATTTCTTATAAGATCAAGATTGCATGTTCAAATGCTAAAAAATATTTCCAATTTGCCTTTAAAGTCATCATCATATTGGAAATAAACGTCCATACATTTTCAATCTTTTAATAAACTTTCATTATATTAATAAGTGGTTGGACACTTCCACAGTTATTCATATTGTTGTTGGAGATTTCCATAATAGAATCCATCCAATGTTTTGGATGGTAATTCCATCCTTCATAAGGACCTGTTGAAGCCCCAAAAATCGGGTCTACAACAAGGGGGATACCCACCCGGTCCGGACCTTGGTTAGCAGCTCCCTTTCCGTTTGGTATAGTGGCTCCGACTGGGGATATGGGACCAGTTTCCCAATTTATGTGTGTGTGTGAAGAATTGATATTTCCTTTCTAAAAGTTCCTAAGTGAGATGCTCTAATTCTAATTCTAATCTAATAACATGCAAATTGTATTATAATAAGCAGAAATATCTAAGTCTACACTAACCTGGGGTGTAATCCTTCTGTTATGCGATCTAAAACGATTTCAGATAACAATTGGTAATAAAGATCATTCAACTGTTATGAGAAAATAATTCAATACAGATAAGCCATTTCGTATAAAAAGTTAGATGAAACAGTTGTGAAAAACGTATCGCATAATAAGCTACTCATACATTAAGCATAAATAAATATCTATCACCATACAAAAGTGCCAAATGATAACTCAGGCATTCACGCATCGAAATATAAATAGCTAAACATGACTATCACTTTTAACATAAAGGCAAAAATAGTTAAGAGATAGAAGTACCATTTATAACTAGTTCTACTCAAGAGCTCCAAGCGATAATGATTTATTTCTTCTTAATCCAACATCCACTAAGAGTACATAAATGCAACATCAGTAGCAGATATTAAATACAGATATCAATAAATCCTCTTCCATTCATTCATCAAAACCTCCTCAGAGGGTACAAAAGTGCATGTTCTGGGATAAGTTTTTGACAAATTTCAGGACCCTTCTCTAAATGCATGAGAAGGGTTTAAATACTAATAACTAAATCTAAAAATAACTTATTACAAAAATGTAGGATACGGTTTAAATGACCATCCTCATTTCAGGCAAAAATAAAGCAAAATTAAAACTAAAACTGAATCTAAAATTAAAACTACTAACTAATTATTTCTGTATCTGCTCCTTGAAATCGCACGCGTTCAGCATTTGTTTGAGAAGAGTCGGCTGACCGACTTCAAATTTTAGCTGTGCTGTGAAAACAGAATCGGCAAGAGCTAGCGCCATCTTCTCGGCAGAATTGATGATGCATTTGAGAGTCATGCACTGGCTGTGTGGTTTTACCAAGTATGCCCAGTAAGAATCCCAATTCAACTTGGTTAACCTTTGGATTGATTCTGCCTTTTCTTGAGCCTTCTGTCTCCAGCCTGTTTGTAGTTGCTGTACTTTTGGTAGATACCCTGGAGTGGTTTCTGAGATCAGATTTTCTCTATGCAAATTTTCATTTATACAGTCAATAACGTTGTTTGCTACCGTGGCTGCTTCTTCTGCTGCTTGCTCTGCTTTCTTGAGTTGTGCATCCCATTTGTTAAAGAGCATTTCTTTGTGATTGTCGTTGATTATTGGTGCGCCTGCTCTTTTTCCCTCCTCTGTTTCTTGCCAAGCCAAATATTCAGTAACTCGTTTATCAATTAAATCATAATCATGTCGTAAATCCACGACTTGATTAGTGATTTTATCACTTATTTTGCAATACGAGTTCCATTGTGATATTCTTTGGCTCAATGCCTCCTAATGCTGTAGTAGTTGTTCGTTCAAGGAAATGGATTTTGTGATGAATTCTGTAAGTTTAGGATCATCCTTGTGCATCTTCTGCATATCCTGTAACTGTTTTTTTCTCTCAGCCAAACTATTCTGGTGGCCTATCTGCATTCGTTGGAAGTCATGTTTTAGCCTTTCAAGTTGTTTCTGTGCTTCATTGTTGGCATTGGCTTGTTGCAACTGTTGTTGCAAAACTTGTATATGGTCTTCCTTTTCTTTTAGCAGTCGCTGTACCTCAGATGCTTTATCAATAGACGCCGAGGCATATGCTCCTGCGATCTAAGATAATTTGGTGAGATTCTTAGTGGGATCGATAGTAGGATCTTGCCATAGGACATCTAATTGCTCTGCATCATGAGAGAGCATGTTCTCCAATTTCCTTTTCTTCCTTTGTCTTCTCACTACTGCCTTGTGGTGTGGACTATAAAATATATCAAGAGGAGGAATCTCTTCTATCTTGAGTATAAATTCAGAGAATGGGGTAATAGGAATATGTTCCATATCTAAGACATTGCTAATTGTTCCTGTGACTATATCTTCTGTTGTCTGTACATTTCTCACAGGTGCCTTTGTGCCTTGTTCTTCAAGATTGATCAAATCATTGAAGGTCTCCCATTCTTTATCTAGCTCAGTTTCAACTGATGGTGGCTGAACGATGAGAGGGGGAGGATCTATTTGTGGGGAGGTAAAAGCCTATTGTTGCGGGAGCTCTTTTGATTGGGTAGTATCCTTTACTGACCCCTCGCTTTTACCATGGTCACTTTCTGATCTCTTGGAATGTTCAGATGTTTCTTTCCAAGACTTAGATTTAGATCTATCTGTGCCTAAACTTCCACTAAGACTAATACTTGGAGTTGGTTCCCTTACGGGTTCCAAGCGTAGTTTTTACAAGGGGATACTAGCTAATCTCCTTTCCCTATATCTTGAACTACTGAAATTCTGTTGGAGGGAATCACATTTGAGCTGAATGTAGAATTTCTTCAAGTGTACTTTTCTGTTGGAACATGTCATCAAAAAGATCTTCTTCTCCAGAAAATACCTTTATTTTGACTGCGACAGCGAAATTCTTAGCAATATCATGAGGGTCAAATGGTCTTCCTGGAAACTTGAATAATTGTAGACATGTTATGTTGTTTACTTCTTTCAATGCATGGCCTACATCAAATAGTGAAAAGGCCCCACAGGCCACAGGAAATTGTGGCCAAATAGCTTTCTTTCTATCTTTCAAATATTTATTCAAACCTCCTTCTCCGCAGGCTTGATAAGCAATTTCTCGTGCCAAGATCCAGAACATACAAAGGTGAGATGTGAGGGGAAGCGAGACTTCTGAATACCCTAACATATGTAAACAGTTCTTCTCCGAACCATCTCGCAACAGGGAGTATATCTACCTATGCTTCAGGAGAAAACCTTTGAACATCTTTATCATACAACACTTTGTACACGGGCAGCATGATTCCATGACAAATCTTGTAGAAATACGGAGTGAACTTAGAATCCCACAATTCTTTATGATAAACATGAATGGGTAAGGGGTCTTAAGTCGTCTATTTCCAACCCATCAAAGGAAACTTGGAAATATAACAGATCGCATCCATCACATATGTAGATAAGTAGAAAGGGGGATATATTCTCTGAGAGACAGTTATTTTAGACCGGTAATTTACAATGACTGTGACTAAGTTATCAGACAATATTTTATCCCAGTCCACTACAATAGCATTGGTGGAGGCATCCAATAATGGTAGCCATTCAAATGAAAATTTGTTAATGTCTGGCTTCCCAAAAATTCTACAGAGCATAGCAGCAGCAAAGCAATACGGGGAGGTGAGAGAACCAGTGCTATACATACCATGTTTGTCCTTTTTTAGCGGTTCGTCCCTCCTTGACCAGTCTTTGATACATTTTTATAGGTCTTGATTTTCTTTTACAAACTTCTCCATGAACTGTTTGTTATAAGTCGCCCGTGGCTTTGGCAAATGATACATGAGCCTCAAATCTTGTGAAGTGAATGAGCCAATGAGTTCTTGACCCTGAGTCTTAAACTGTCTATTTCTGATATCAGCATTGTCCAGTATCCATTTAACCATGTCCGTGTATGGAATAATTTTGGGCCTCGCCGCTATTCGGTGTAAGAATGATCAAGCTAGCTCTGTAATGGATGTCTCAGAAGAACCATGTGAACCTGCAGTAGCCGTAACCTCCATCACTCTGGGATTCTCTTCCTCAAGTAGATTATACATGCCTTCCCAAGTAGCAATACCAGCATCTCTGTTACAGGCAATGTATGTATATAGGGGTGTCATTTCTTTCTCTTCAGAGCTCGGGGCTTTGCCTTTCTTTCCCATAATATCCTGCGTACTGCTTTGTATATTTCTCTATTCTTCGTTCCTGCAATTTACAAGTGAAGTGAGAATAATGATAAGGAAAGGTGACAGGAAAGTTTTAAATGCTGAAGACATATAAAATACACCACCTTACGTGAAATGACTTTTCGATAAGCACAAAACCATATTCCATTAATGACTGGAAACTTTCTCATTAATTAGCATTGAAGCGCATAACCAGGTCTCAGTTTATGGAAAATACTTTTTCGAACCATGAGCCCGAAAGATCTGCAATGAATCAATTCTGCGATTTGCTTCGCAATATCATAGATCGCAAAATCACAGAATCGCAACATCGCAAGGTTGTTAGCTTGCTATATTGCAATATCACAAATTCACAATATCGCAAAATCGCAACATCGCTATATCGCAAATCCCTGGAGCACAATATATGTCATTCATTTGTTAATCTGTTTTCTGCGAAATGCAATTTGCGATATGCGCCATCGCATATCGTCAGTTTAAAGTTTTTCAGCGTAAGTGATTTTTTTAGACATGCGATGCGATAAATGCTTTCTTAATGTGTAGTTTCGCATCGTGATATCGCAATCTTAGACTTCTTCTTGTAAGGAGGTATCCATTATCTTTTTGCGATGCGATATTTCCTAAGGAATAATTCTACTTTATCATAAAACTTAGGCTTTTTGATATTTTTAAGGGTATTTTCCTAAGTTTATGATAGTAAGTTTTATTGAAAAAGGAAGTTCAAGTACTAGTTGATTTTTAAATTTTTTGACTAAGGGCCCCTACTTATTTAGTATTAGGGATAACACTAAATAAGAAGGGGGGTTGTTGCTAGCCACAACAATTGGCGATTCACTTGGAAGAACTAGTTATCTCTGTTTTTCTTTTGGATTTTCTAAACTTCCAAAACAGAAAATTTTTCAGAAAATTAAACTTTATTATAGAAAGACAAAGTATATTATGCTTTTACCTATCAATGATATTTTGTTTCTTCTATTTTCAACTTTGATTATTTACTCCCTCAAGCTAGTCCTTGTATCTACATCAGTCATTACTTGGTTTATAAAGATAAAAAAAAAAGCCTTCTTTATAAATCAGTTTTAAATATGCTCATTTGTCGTAGGTAGAGCCTCTGCTGCCAGCAAACGTTTATAGCCTCGATAGGGTTACCTGTTACCCAACAATGATCTTGTATCATACTTGGAGAAATTTACAACTTTCAAAGAGAAATCCATATCCACACTTATTGCTTTTATTTTATTTTTTACCCTTAAAGAACAATGTCTTGGTTTGGTAGCCAATTTATGACACAGTCATTCACTTGTTTTATGGCTTTGCTGAACAAGCTGGCTCGTGATGAGACCCCTTGTCTTTTGATTGCAACAATCTTGAGTCATTGCCCTGTTATGGTGTACAATATTGGCAAAGTCAGCGAGCTATAATATCTATGATCATGATAAGTTGGCTCGTGATGAGACCTCTTACTCTTTAAGTTAAAGTGTATCTTTGGATCATTCTATGAACATTGTAGTTTCCTAGGTGGGGAGGAAGTCATTGTTTCCTTAAGATGGCTCTGGACGGCAATAGTAGATTTCTTGGAAAGAGATTTTCTACAAAGAATCTTCATTTTTGTTATTGATACCTTTCATTGGACTGATATAAAACAATTTTTCACTAAAGGTCATTTTTTGTCAAAATTTGCAAAGTTGAAACTAGTATCATTTCTAGGCCTGGAGTCTTTAACTGTATATTTCAATAATAACGATCAATTTTCTAAAATAATTCTATTTATACAAGTGAAAAAACAAAATCTAAAAGAGAATTTGTGTCTTTTTCGGGAATTCCTAATGTAGCCATTTACAACTGGTTTTATTATGAAACTAAAACAACTACTCTACAAAATAGAAGAATGATCTCCTATGGAAAATATTTTTTGAGGATCTGTCCGTTAACAGGTAAATATTATCTTTTTCCTGTTAAATCATGTAACATAAAAGTAGACAGACCTATGATTTCTACGATTTGAAAAGGGCCAAGCCACATTCTTTGAAATTTCATATGTTTCCCTTTTTCCTCATGAGCCTTGTACCATTTTAAAACTAGATCTCCCATCTGAAAGTCTTTTCTGGATATAATGCTTGAATCAAAGGAAGCTTTCACTAATGCTTGGTGATGAGCATGAGTTATTTTAGCCCGTTCTCGTTGTTCCTCTAACTTAATTATTTCCAGCTGCCTTAGTTGTAAGGAAGAAGTTGGTGCTTCATCAATATATTGAACCAAGGCTAAAGAGGGAATTTCCAAATGAGTTGGAAGAACCACTTCTTTCCCATAAACTAAATTAAAGGGAGAAGTGCCAATGGAGGGTTTCTGTGTTATCCAATCTTCCCATAAATCATATATTAAGGACTTGTGCCAATTTTTGTGATTTTGATCAATGGTTCACTTAATAATTCTGATTAAGTTTTTATTTGTAGATTCAGCTAGTCCATTCCCCTGTAGATAGTAATTGGTAGAGTATTTAAGCTTGAAACCCATTTTGAGTGCAAATTCAGTCATCACATTACCATAAAAATATGATGCATTATCAAACATTAAAGTAGAAGGCAACCCAAACCTGATGATTATGAACTGATCTATGAATTTGATGATATGTTCAGCATTAGCCGTCTTGAGTGGAACTGCTTCTACCCATTTAGTAAAGTAATCTGTTGTTGTAAGGATATCTCTATGCTGTTTAGAAGAGTGAGGAACAATCTCACCTATTATGTCCAATCCCCACTGATCAAAAGGCTGCTCAATGTTAACTGGTTGTAGTGGCAAGGATGGTTTCTTTTGTCTCCCAGTAGCGGTTTGACAGACTTGACATTTCCTCACGTAGTTATGTGAGTCTTTGAACAATGTGGGCCAATAATAGCCTGTGCATAATATTTTATGCACAGTAGTGTCTCCAGCATAGTGTCTACTTGCTGGTCCATTGTGGAGTTCCTACAAGACTTTTTCAGCTCCAGATTTCTCAAGACATCTAAGGAGAACATAATCATAATTTATTCTAAAAAGAACATCGTTCACGAGCTGATATTGTTTGGCTTTCAACCTTAGAGCTCTTTTCTTGGTATGAACGAGGTTTGAAGGAGCGTATCCATTCCTTAGATAATAAATGATATCAACGTATAATGACTCAACATCGTTTAAGATTACCTTGTACATTTGTATCTTTGCAGATGGAATTTCGGACATAAGTGATGCTCCAGCCAGCATTTTGTAAAAGCCTTGACCTTTTACAATACTTGCTGGTTTTATTTCTACGTCATATTCCTAGAAGGCAGTAACCCAATTGGCTCTTTTCTCACCCACATCCTTCTCTACCAAAAGATTTCTTACCACTGGAAACAATACTATGATTTTTGCCGCTGGAAACGATACTATGATGTTTGTATGTATTTTGAGTAAAAAGATCTGAAATATTTAATTGCTTTGAAAACAGCATAAACTTGTTTCTCCACATTTGAATAATTTAACTCAGCCCCTTGTAAATTGGAACTGTAAAAATCAATTGGGGCTTCTGCCTTTTCTTGATTTGCTTGAGTGAGTATCGCAGCATATGATCTATCAGAGGCAAATGTATATAAAATAAAAGGATCAGAAAAATTTGAAGTTGCTAAAGATGGAGCATTAACAATTGCTTGTTTGATTAGATTGAATGCCTCATGTTCATCTTGGCCCCATTTAAAGTTTGAGTTCTTTTTAATCATTGCTTGTAAAGGAGACACGATTCTTGAAAAATCTGGAACAAATCTCTTTACAAAGTTAATCTGGCCAAGAAAAGATTGCATGGCTTTCTTGTTGTGAGGTAGGGGTATTGTGGAAATCTCCTTGATTCTGTTAGGATCAATGTGAATTGCAGATTTTGACACTATGAATCCAAGAAGTTTTCCTTCACTTAATGCAAAAAAATGATTTTTTTTGGGTTAAGTGAAATTCCATACCTTTGACAACGTTGGAAGATTTGTTTTAAATCTCTAAGATGATTGTTTCGTTTCTTGGAATATAGAGTTATATCATCCAAATAGATTACCATTGATTTATTAACTAAACCACTGAATGTGATGTCCATGGCTCTCTGAAATGTGGCACCAGCACTAATCAGACCAAATGGCATCTTTTGATATGCGTATGTGCCCCATTTAGTTATGAATGTGGTTTTTAATTGATCATGGGGATGTACCAACACTTGATTGTATCCTGAGAATCCATCCAAGAATGACATTAATTTTGAGCCCGCGACTGCTTGCAGTATTTGTTCCATGGGAGGCAAAGGAAAATTATCCTTTTGGCAGGCTTTGTTAAGATTTCGAAAGTCAATGCAGATTCTAATGTCTCTGTTTTTCTTTCTAACAGGGACCATATTGGAAACCCATTTGGAATGTCGAACGGGAAAAATTATTTCGGCTCTCAATAACTTATTGAGTTCAGATTTGATCTGGTTTTCTAGATTGGGATGGATCTTTCTCAACTTTTGTTGGACAGGTTTTTCATCGTCTATCATTGGAATAGTATGTTGGATGATGGAGGTGTCGTATGTTTTGAGTTCATCGTAATTCCACGCAAAGACGCTTTTTTATTGTCTCAAGAGACGAATATACGCTATTTTTCTTCAGGAGCTAGACCAAGGCCTAGATTGATATTCTGTGGTTTGGTATCAATTCCTAGATTTACTAATTCATAGTTCAAAGTTGAACTTTGGAGTTTTGAATTGGTAGATCTTTTAAACCGATCTTTCAAATCATAAAGGTCTTCTAACTTGACTACTGACTTAGGTATGGCATTGTTAGTGCTATCTTGTTGCAATTGTCGGTCATGTTAGTCTTCATCAATTATTTGATTGGTATAAGATCCTTCAGATGCAAGGAAACTCACGATATCAGGATCGTTGTTGAAAATCCTCCAATTGGTAATGTTATCAGGAATAGATGGTCTAAAAATTAATTCAATTGAAAATCGATCAGGGCTAAAATCTTCTGAAGGAATGATCTTAGAAGCTACGTTAGCTAAGAGGTCTGCACTAGCATTCTCGAGTCTGGGAATTGATGAAATATTAAATGTTATAAAGTGTTCAGTCAAATCTTGAACTAAAGATTAGTGATGTTTTAAATGACCTGATAAGCAATGTATAGTATTACGTACCTGTCTGATTACAATTTCAGAATCTCCGAAATCTTGAAGGTATTTGACGTCTAATCTGATTGCTTTTTATAACCCTTGGACTAAAGCCTCGTATTCTGTGGTATTGTTGGTGCAATCAAATTCAAGTCTGCAAGTTAGCATAATTTTATCTCCCTCTGGACATATTAACACGCATCCTGCTCTTGCTCCTTCGTTAGACTTAGAACTGTCAAAAAATAATTTCCAAAATAAATATTTATTTACAAGAGTATCTATAAACTTAATACATTTAGAACTATCTGTTTGAGAGAAATTTTCTACTTGAGATAAAACATAATGTTCTAAGTAAGGTGAAGTATGAGCATTAAAAATTTCCTAGGAAAGAATCTATTGAGTAGTTGCCAATGATGTTATTGCTATATGCTATTGGTTCATTTTCTCACTCCAGTTCTATTACTATGTATTTATGATGTCTTTCCCGCTCAACTTTTATTTGATTTGGTTTACCATTGTGAGGGAGCCACATGTGCGACCAGTCAGTTGCAAAGTATCCATGAAGTTTTTCTGACCAATCTCTGCTAAGAATTAAGCCATAAAATTCCATAATATCAGCAACTAAAATGTCGATAACTTTACATACCTTTGGGTTGGATGACAGCCTTATGGTAATCTAATTTAATTCGCCAATCACTTCGACTTGCGATCGATCTAATTGAACTATGCACATAGCAGATTTTTGTGGTTGAATGTTCAATTTTGTACATATTGACTTTGGTAGAATATTCGATGAAGCTCCAGAATCCACTAAGCAATTATGCAAATTTTTATTAAAATTTTCATAAGTAAGAAGAAATGGGGGAGTATGAGATCTCGATCTTCCTCCAATTAAAGCGATATCGTTTGGATCAACTCTATTAATCACATTAGTTGGAGGTCTTCCCATGCCATGGGAGGCTTGAGAGATTACAACGGCTGGCAAAGGTGCAACTGGTACAACATGTAATTCTTTCAAAAGTATCTTTTGCTAGTGTTTTAACTTGCTCAATTCGTAAAAACTAATATTGACCCTAGTCTTTTTCATGTCTTCTATGATATTATACTCCATTTCATCCGAAACAATTAGCGTTTTAGATGGAGTTGATGGGTTTGTTTGGACTGGGCTGGTTTGAGTCGCTTTAGGTGTCATTTTCTTGGTTGCGACTTTATCTTTAGTCATCGAGCTTGCGCTCTTTGGCTTAGGTGTAGGTTGAGGAGGATCAAGTTGATTTCTACTGCGAGTACTAACCGGGGATGCCTCTTGATCCTCTTCATATGGGAGGATGAAATCCCACATACCTTGTAACTCTACAACTTCTTCTTCATCGGTATGTTCTTCAGTAGCGATTTCCTCTTCTTCTTCTTCGGATTCAACACTTGTAATAGCGTTAGGGGGTTTGGAATTGGTCGAAGGGTTTATTTTAAAAGGTTTGTATGGATTTTTAGAAGAAGTTTCTACCACTTGTTTCTTAATGTCGACCATCTCATTAGACATGGTTTTCAAAAATTTTTGCAATCCTTCTAAATCGAATGGATCTTTCGATTGTTTTTCTTGGGATCTTCCTTGAAAGAAACCTTCTTGGATTTTCATTCTTCTATCGCGTTTTTCTTTTCTAGGGCTATAATACGTTTCTCTACTGCTATTGCTTCTTTCATATTTTCAGCTAAAGTTGTTTTATTAGCCCTATCAACAAAGATTGCTATGTTTGATGGTAAAGCAGTGATGTACCATTCACTTCACACTTCTTCGCTAGGCTTGGAAGTAGTAGGAATTTTGTTTAACAGTTTATTGAAATGTGAATTGAAATCTTTGATAGGTTCTTTTGACTCAGCCCTAAGGTTTAGACAGGTCGTTGATCAGTGTCGTCGTAGACTTGTCATCACCGAACTTAGTTAGGAATTGTTCTTGGAAAATATTCCAACTAGTAATAGATCTAGATGGTAATGAGAAATACCATGATTCGGCTGCTCCTTGCAGAGTATAAGGAAAAAGGCGAACCACAACATCTTCGTTGGTAACTCCATTGAGATTTATGGATAGCATAGAGTTATTTATATGTTCTTCTGCTAGCATGCCTGCCTCAGGATTAAACTTAGGCAGCCATTTTTCAGGATGGGCTGGTAGCTAACTCAAGGGTGCAGGCATTAAGACTGCTCCTAGGTTATTCCATGGAGATTGGGCCATCGCTGATCTATTAACAGAGGAAGGTGAAAAAAATGATCCCTGCGGTTGAGAAGATGAGGATATCACAACTCCAGATGATTGAGAAGGAGATGTGGGAGTACCGGTGAATTGATGGACAATGATCTGAAGTGGGGGAGTGGATGGTTGACTTCGCGGTGGAGAGGTTGAGATGGATGATGATGATGAAAGAGTCTCTCCATCGGACCCTTTAGGAGATTTCCTTGCTCTCTTCCTTGTAGGTAGAGGTAACTCAGTTGGCTGAACGCCAAATTTTTCACTCTTTAGTCTGGTAAGAGGATGAGCAGGGTTATATTGCGAAGTCACACTGCCTTGAGATTTATCAGATCTTTGAGGAGATATAGAAAATCGCTGAAGTTTGTGAATCAAAGATTCAACTTTAGGAGGTTCAATAATAGATTGTTCTGAAATGTCAGAGTTGGTAGCAGCGGCTGTTGCTCTCGCGACTTTTGGCTCTAGACTTAAGGATTCTAAATGTAATGGAGAAGTCGGGGGAGATGGTGAGGGCGATTTACTCTCATAATGGTATTTATATTTAGACTTACTTGCCATTCACAGTTCGAGGCCCTCCTTCTAGCACCAAATATGTTGAAGCCCCGAAAATTAGGTCTACAACAAGGGGGATACCCACCCGATTCGGACCTTGGTTAGCAGATCCTTTTTCGTTTGGTATAGTGGGTCCGACTGGGGATATGGGACCAGTTTCCCAATTTATGTGTGTGTGTGTGAAGAATTGATATTTCCTTTCTAAAAGTTCCTAAGTGAGATGCTCTAATTCTAACTCTAATCTAAAAACATGCAAATTTTATTCTAATAAGCAGAAATATCTAAGTCTACACTAACCCAGGGTGTAATCCTTCTGTTATGCGATCTAAAATGATTTCAGATAACAATTGGTAATAAATATCATTCAACTGTTATGAGAAAAGAATTCAATACAGATAAACCATTTCGTATAAAAAGTTAGACGAAACAGTTGTGAAAAACATATCACATAATAAGCTACTCATACATTAAGCATAAATAAATAGCTATCACCATACAAAAGTGCCAAATAATAACTCAAGCATTCACGCATCAATATATAAACAGCTGAACATGAATATCACTTTTAACACAAAGGCAGAAATAGTTAAGAGATAGAAGTACCATTTATAACTAGTTCTACTCAAGAGCTCCAAGCGATAATGATTTATCTCTTCTTAATCCAACATCCACTAAGAGTACAGAAGTGAAACATCAGTAGCAGATATTAAATACAAATATCAATAAATCATGTTCCATTCATTCATCAAAACCTCCTCAGAGGGTACAAAAGTGCATGTTCTGGGGATAAGTTTTTGACAAATTTCAGGACCCTTCTCTAAATGCGTGAGAAGGGTTTAAATACTAATAACTAAATCTAAAAATAACTTATTACAAAAATGTAGGATACGGTTTAAATGACCATCCTCATTTCAGGCAAAAATAAAGCAAAATTAAAACTAAAACTGAATCTAAAATTAAAACTACTAACTAATTATTTTTGTATCTGCTCCTTGAAATCGCATGTGTTCAACATTTGTTTGAGAAGAGTTGGATGACCGACTTCAGATTTTAGTTGTGCTTTGAAAACAGAATCGGTAAGAGCTGGCGCCATCTTCTCGGCAGAATTGATGATGCATTTGAGAGTCATGCACTCGCTGTGTGATTTTACCAAGTATGCCTAGTAAGAATCCCAATTCAACTTGGTTAACCTTTGGATTGATTCTGCCTTTTCTTGAGCCTTCTATCTCCAGCCTGTTTGTAGTTGTTGTACTTTCGGTAGATACCCTGGAGTGGTTTCTGAGATCATATTTTCTCTATGCAAATTTTCATTTATACAGTCAATAACGATGTTTGCTGCCGTGGCTGCTTCTTCTAGTGCTTGCTCTGATTTCCAGAGTTGTGAATTCCATTTGTTAAAGAGCATTTCTTTGTGATTGTCGTTGATTATTGGTGCACCTGCTCTTTTTCCCTCCTCTGTTTCTTGCCAAGCCAAATATTCAGTAACTTGTGTATTAATTAAATCATAATCATGTCGTAAATCCACGACTTGATTAGTGATTTTATCACTTATTTCGCAATACGAGTTCCACTATGATATTCTTTGGCTCAATGCCTCCTGTTGTTGTAGTAGTTGTTCATTCAAGGAAATGGATTCTGTGATGAATTCTGTGAGTTTAGGATCATCCTTGTGCATCTCCTACATATCCTGTACTTTTTTTCTCTCTTAGCCAAACTGTTCTAGTAGCCTATCTGCATTAGTTGGAAGTCCTGTTGTAGCCTTTCAAGCTATTTCTATGCTTCGTTGTTGGCGTTGTCTTGTTGCAATTGTTGTTGCAAAACTTGTATCTGGTCTTCCTTTTCTTTTAGTAGTTGTTCTACCTCAGATGCTTTATCAATAGTTGCCGAGGCATATGCTCCTGTGATCTGATATAATTTGGTGAGATTCTCTGTGGGATCCATAATAGCAAGGATAATTCTAGGGGCGAATGTTCGCCCTTTGGCGAAATTAAGGGGTTTTAAATTTTTAGTGGGCGAATATTTTGTATCATAGTACATTTTTACAAATCACCTCAAATAGCCCACCTTATTTTAAGGGAGAGGGTAAAAAAGGTAAATTTAGCCCTTGAAATTAGGACTTACAACCTTCCATTCGCCCATTTTCAAGAATAGGTTTTATTTAAGTGAATCCATTCGCCCATTTTCAAGAATAGGTTTTATTTAAGTGAATCCTATGGACCAAATACCATATTTATAAAAGAGGCATGGTAAATTAATAAAAATATAAATAAATGAGAGGTATGGTAAATAAATAAAACATTTTTTATATTTACTCCATAAGTCACCTTATATACATGTGAGGGTGTAAACAAATAAAAATATAAGTAAAGTGGAGGTATGGTAAATAAATAAAACGTCTTTTTATACTTACTCAAAAGGTATGGTAAATAAATAAAAATAAAATAAACTAGACGTCTCGTAAATAAATAAAACCTCTTTTTATATTTAGTCCATAACCCTCGTTCTATTTATGAAGGCTCAAGAAAGAGGTTTTATTTAAGTGAATCCTATGGGCCAAATACCATATTTGTAAAAGAGGTATGGTATTTTAATAAAAATATAAATAAACGAGAGGTATGGTAAACAAATAAAACATTTTTTTATATTTACTCCATAAGTCACCTTATATTTACGAACATTCAAAAAATGGGTTATGTTTAGGTGAAACCTATGGCCAAAATACTATGGGACAAATACCATGGACTAGATTGTTATTAATACCATGCAAAAAACCATTATTAACCCTAATATTAGAATTAATAAAAATAAAAATGGCACATGGTATTGACCCATGGTATTCACCAAAATGGCACATGGTATTGACCCATGGTATTCACATGGAATGTAGCCTATTTAAATGGGGGAATTAAACCAGCATGTAGCCTATGCTAAGATTCACTAGGACTTTACAAAGTTTTATTATTTAGTGAGAGACTGGACAAGATATTACAAGATTGTATAATTGAGTAAAATATTCGCCATGCCTGGTGAGAGATTCGCCAAAAAATTATATATACATATTATATTATTGATAAAATCGCCTTCCATTTTTCCTATATACCATGGAGATTTGCCCATTTATTATATTTACAAATTTAGGGGGGGTTCTTAAAATTTTCCCTGGATAGTAGGATCTTGCCATAGGACGTCTAATTGCTCTGCATCATGAGAGAGCACGTTCTCCAATTTCCTTTTCTTCCTTTGTCTTCTCACTACTGCCTTGTGTTGTGGACTATAAAATATATCAAGAGGAGGAATCTCTTCTATCTTGAGTATAAGTTCAGAGAATGGGGTAATAGGAATATGTTCCATATATGAGACATTGCTAATTGTTCCTGTGACTATATCTTCTGTTGTCTGTACATTGCTCACAGGTGTCTTTGTGCCTTGTCCTTCAAGATTGATCAAATCATTGAAGGTCTCCCATTCTTTATCTAGCTCAGTTCTGACTGATGGTGGCTGAACGATGAGAGGGGGAGGATCTATTTGTGGGGAGGTAAAAGCCTGTTGCTATGGGAGCTCTTTTGATTGGGCAGTATCCTTTACTGACCCCTCGCTTTTACCATGGTCACTTTCTGATCTCTTGGAATGTTCAAATGTTTCTTTCTCGGACTTAGATTTAGATCTATCTGTGCTTGAACTTCCACTAAGACTAATACTTGGAGTTGGTTCCCTTACGGGTTCCAAGCGTAGTTTTTCCAAGGGGATACTAGCTAACCTCCTTTCCCTGTATATCTTGAACTGCTGAAATTCTGCTAGAGGGAATCGCATTTGAGCCGAATGCAGAATTTCTTCAAGCGTACTTTTCTGTTGGAACGTGTCATCAAAAAGATCTTCTTCTCTAGAAAATACCTTTATTTTGACTGCGGCAGTGAAATTCTTAGCAATATCATGAGGGTCGAACGGTCTTCCTGGAAACTTGAATAATTGTAGACATGTTATGTTGTTTACTTCTTTGAATGCATGGCATACATCAAATAGTGAAAAGGCCCCATAGGCCACAAGAAATTGTGGCCAAATAGCCTTCTTTTTGTCTTTCAAATCTTTAGTCAAACCTCCTTCTCCGTAGTTTTGATAAGAAATTTCTCGTGCCAAGAGTTTATCCGGAACATACAAAGGTAAGACGTGAGGGGAAGCGAGACTTCCGAATACCCTAACATATGTAAACAGTTTGTTAGTCCCCTATACTACTAGTGTAACCCCTTATTTTTATTAGTGAAACTCACTTATTATATTGATGTACCCATGTAGTGCCCATATTGTTACTATTGTGCCCCATAGAAGCCCACTATTGTTATTATTGTGCCCTTACATTATTATTGTTATGTCGGCTTTGAATATGTTATGACCCCTTAGACTCCTATATATAGAAAGGAGGTCTTTTCATTTGTAGCATCCAAGAATTTCTCATTTATGTAATGTAAAGGAGGTTGCCCCCTCGAAGAGGCTGAATTCTAAGGCGCGGATCTCTCTTTTCTATCTTTTTGGTAGCTGGTTTCATAACACAGTTCTTCTACGAATCATCTCGCAACAAGGAGTATATCTACCCCTACTTCAGGAGAAAACCTTGGAACATATTTATCATACAACACTTTGTACATGGGCAGCATGATTCCATGACAAATCTTGTAGAAATACGGAGTGAACTTAGAATCCCACAATTCTTTATGATAAACATGAATGGGTAAGGGGTCTTGAGTCGTCCATTTCCAACCCATCAAAGGAAACTTGGAAATATAACAGATCGCATCCATCACATATGCAGATAAGTAGAAAGGGGGATAGATTCTCTGAGAAACAGTTCTTTTAGACCGGTAATTTACAATGGCTGTGACTAAGTTATCAGACAATATTTTAGCCCAGTCCACTACAGTAGCATTGGTGGTGGCATCCAATAATGGTAGCCATTCAGATGAAAATTTGTTAATGTCTAGCTTCCCAAAAAGTCTACAGAGCATAGCAGCAGCAAAGCAATACGGGGAGGTGAGAGAACTAGTGCTATACATACCATGTTTGTCCTTTTTTAGCGGTTCGTCCCTCCTTGACCAGTCTTTGATGCATTCTTCCAGGTCTTGATTTTCTTTTGCAAACTTCTCCATGAACTGTTTGTTATAAGTCGCTTGTGGCTTTGGAAAATGATACATGAGCCTCAAATCTTGTGAAATAAATGAGCCAATGAGTTCTTGACCCTGAGTCTTAAATTGTCTATTTCTGATATCAACACTGTCCAATATCCATTTAACCATGTCCGTATATGGAAGAATTTTGGGCCTCACCGCTATTCGGTGTAAGAAAGAACAAGCTACCTCTGTAATGGATGCCTCAAAAGAACCATGTGAACCTGCAGTAACCGTAACCTCCATCACTCTGGGATTCTCTTCCTCAAGTAGATTATACATGCCTTCCCAAGTAGCAATACCAGCATCTCTGTTACAGGCAGTGTCTGTATATAGGGGCGTCATTTCTTTCTCTTCAGAGCTCAGGGCTTTGCCTTTCTTTCCCATAATATCCTGCGTACTGCTTTGTATATTTCTCTATTCTCTGTTCCTGCAATTTACAAGTGAAGTGAGAATAATGATAAGGAAAGGTGACAGGAAAGTTTTAAATGCTGCAGACATATAAAATACACTACCTTACGTGAAATGACTTTTCAATAAGCACAAAACCATATTCCATTAATGACTGGCAACTAACTCATTAATTAGCATTAAAGTGCATAACCAGGTCTCCGTTTATGGAAAGTACTTTTTCGAACCACGAGCTCAAAAGATCTGCGATGAAGCAATTTTGCGATTTTCTTCGCAATATCGTAGATTGCAAAATCGCAGAATCGCAAGGTTGCTAGCTTCCTATATCACAATATTGCAAATTCACAATATCGCAAAATCGCAACATCGCTATATCGCAAATCGCTGGAGCACAATATATGTCATTCATTTGTTAATCTGTTTTCTGCGAAATGCGATTTGCGATATGCGCCATCGCATATCGTCATTTTAAAGTTTTTTAGCATAAGTGATTTTTTTAGACATGCGATACGATAAATGCTTTCTTAATGTGTAGTTTCGCATCACGATCTCACAATCTTAGACTTCTGCTTGTAAGGAGGTATCCATTATCTTTTTGTGATGCGATATTTCCTAAGGAATAATTCTACTTTATCATAAAACTTAGGTTTTTTTATTTTTTTAAGGGTATTTTCCTAAGTTTATGATGGTAAGTTTTATTGAAAAAGGAAGTTCAAGTACTAGTTGATTTTATATTTTTTGACTAAGGGCCCCCACTTATTTAGTATTAGGGATAACACTAAATAAAAAGGGGGGTTGTTGCTGGCCACAATAGGACCAAAGAGCTTTCATTATATTTTTCAACATTCTCTTCAACAAAGTACAATATCATCTTGAATTAAGATTAGATTATTTTATTTTATTTTATTAATAATATTATATTAGATTATTTAATTGATTTAAATTTTGTTAATAAAAAAATATTGTATATTATTTATTAATTTTTTGAATTATATAAATTAATTTATTATTTATTGTGTTAAAAGTTTATAAAATTAAAATTTATATTATTAAATAAAATGAAATGGAACACAACTTTTTCCAAAATGAGAAAAGGTCATATAACATAGTATAAAACAAAATTGCATGATCACATTCTAGAAAACATTTTTAATATGATTTTAAAGTTTATAGTCTTATTGCAAATAAACTTTCATTAGAACAAAGTTTATGGCCTTATTGCAAATAAACTTTCATTAGAAATAAGTGTTGTACATTATTTTTGTAAATTGCATGATCATATTCTAGAAAACATTTCCAATTTGATTACAAAGCCTATGACTCTATCGCAAAAAAAAATAAAAATAAAAATAAAATAAAATTTGTAAATTGTGTGATCACATTCTAGAAAACATTACCAATCTTATTATAAAATCTATGACTCTATCACAAAAAAATGTTTGTCGCAGTAGGTATTAAGCATTTGGTAATAGACTGACCACCTATTACTTTGGTCAAACAAGTAAACAGGGTAAATAATGTTGAATTACAAATAACCAAATACCTCAATTTACCAATCACTGGAATCTAAATTGACCCAATTCTAAACCTTAATACTAACTTGAATTTAATATTTTTACTTTAATTTAATTACATTTAAACTAAGTGGAAAGAACTAGCTACTATGTAGCCCTTCTTTTATCTTAAAAATTATAGATTTTGGCAATGAGTTAGTGTGTAAGAAGGATGACTTGGTTCCTTGATTTGATCTAGATTTTGGAAAATAGGTTTTTTTTTTTCCATGATTAACCATAGTTTTCATGATAGATCTAAAATAATAACATTAAATATAAAGTTGTAACAATTCTTTCAAATAAGGTCTAGAACAATAACAACAAATCTGTTAAGTTTAACATTAGACCTTGTAGTAACAAAATAATTCTCAAAGGTACCTAGAATTTAAACCATGCTCTGATACCATTTGTAACATCCCAGAAATTAAGCATAGAACAAAATACAACAACCAGGCTATTGACATATGCAATAAAATTTAAGCAATCTGAGGAGTGAATATTTCTTATTGAGGTTTACAGTGTTGTGACGTGCTTGCGTTGATCCGGAACTACAACCTGCAACAAGGATTTGGGGACAACTCTCCACCCAACCATAGGCTTAGATTCTCAATATATTTCAATAGATAGCCACCCAGAGCCTTCAACCAACTTACTACTATCAATTATATATTCCCTCTAGCATTTCCTTCCTCAAGAATGAGTGAATGAATGTTTTCCCCTTCTTCCCCCTTCTCCACGATTAAATAGAAAAAATGGCTCTAAAAATCATAAAGGGTTGGAAAGGGATCCGCATGTACACCATCCATGTGTCCATGCCAAATTTTATTTTATTTATTTATTATTACATTTTCTTCATTATTTGTTATTTTATCTTTTCTTCGTTATTTGGTGTTTTATTTATTTATTCATATATTTTATCTTCGTTAAATTTTAGTTTATATATTCTTCGTTAATTGTGAATTTATCTATTCTTCGTTAATTGTTATTCTATTTATATTATTTTTATTTTATTTACTTTATTATTATTATTATTAAAGTTGATTTTGGTTGTACATTTTTGTTTTGAGGCCCATTTTAGACCTCAAAATTTCTCTAATGATACCACGGACTTGTTCTTTCTTATATTGAATTTCTTTTCAACTTCGTTCAATCCTATCTCTAATACCATGTTGAAATTCATTTGATAGCCATAATTTCTTATCATGATAATTACTTGTGACTAATTATATATGTTTTCCATTAGTATTTACTTCATCCATTAGTTCATCAAGCAATTATACAAATACAATGCACAAAAAGACAAGGGACACTAGAGATTAGGCTAAAGGCCAGGGAAAACCCCACAAGCGGAAAACCCATCAATCATTTCCTTATAGATTCTTTGTCAACAAAATAATTCCAAGTCAATCTAATCAGTGATCCAAGTGCCAAGTCAGCCCCTTCAAACTAAGTCATGTTTTGTCTACAAGATAGCCAATCAATCTTCCACATGTTTGTTCTTGTCCCACAAAGATAGTATTGTTCCTATAGCTCACATTACACAAAAATACTATTCTCCTTGTATCTTTAATCATCAGAGATAATGTCCTTCATGTAGCTCACATCATTGCATAGACAATATTCTTCCTTGCACTGCTTCTATACTTCTAAAATTCTTCATATTGTTTTGTCATGCCTTAGTAATATATATTGAATTGTTGCTTGCATTAGAGATATGAATTGAATTGTTGCTTAGCATTCTCCTTTTTCTTGAGCAAGGATACTCAAAATTTTCCTTGTCTTTAAGTACTTCATCCTTCTTCATATTTTTTATACTTGAGAGATAGATGACTTGGATGATGTGAGTTGTGTCTTTCAAATGAGGGATGTGAATATGCTTTATATAATATTCTTCCACAAGTGAATGGGTGTGTCCCTGAGCAGGATGAAATGAACTCTTGGAGAGCTAACTTGACAACTTGGTGAGACAAACAACTTTGACAAATTCCAAATTTTATTTCTTTTGCAAGGGTCGTGAAGAACATGCCCTTCTAATTTTTCTTTCGACCAATATAGAGCATGAAGAATATGCTACAAAATAATGATGTTTTTTCTTCTTCTTTTTCACATGAAATGAATATTGATACAAATACAATGACAATTATGAAGACCAAACCTAGCTACAATTTTGACAGTTTCATGAGCAAAGCAATTTTGAGTGTGATATAATGCAGGAGAGAAAGCATTCTAATGATGCGATGAAGGAAATTTTAGCTTCAAAAGATGCAAAACGATGAAGGGAAATCCCCATGTGATATGAAGGAAGGCCTTATACAACCATATATTCAAGTAGGAATATCCATGTACATTAGGGCTTTGGTGCAATTTTTATAAAAGTTTTATCACATTGAAGGAAACCTTATAGTGCAATGTATCACACAAATAGAAATTTTTACGCAATACAATATATCATGATAAAAATAGATTTGAGTGTGATACTTCACATTAAGAAAAAAACTTCTTCTAATGTAATACCAAATTTCATGAGCAAAGGCTTTTTTAGTGCTTTGTTTTACTAAGTGAAGAATATTTTTTTTTTAAGAAATGAAATATATTGCACAAATAGAAACTTATGAAGGTTACAAGAAATAAAAACTTCTAAGTGAAACTTTTAGCTTTTCCTAAGAGAAACTTTCTTCATCTAATTACCAAAAAATTTACATCTATGTGATGTATTGCAATGCAACAAAGGTTACATCCATGTGATAAAATTGATTCTTGAAAAGTTTACATCTATGCAATACATCATAGTATAACAAGGTTTTCATGCATGTGATACAACATATCACAAGAAATTTTACAACCATGGGATACACCACATCATTGTAAAGTTTAAATATCTACAATAGAACACAACATAACAAAGTTTACATACACACAAAAGAGCACATTGCAACACAAAAGAGCACGTAACAAAGTTTACGTCCATGTGATAAATCACATTGCAAGAAAAAAAAATTATAGCATTGCATAGATATTTACTTTCATATGATATATTGAATAATGTTACAATATATGTCTTCATATGATGACAATGTTCTTAATTTAATTAACTAAATTCAAAAATAAATCATTTCAATATTTTTTTTAATAATGATATACTTTTGCATATTAGCAATTTATAGTTGCATAGGTACATATGCTTATTTTGGATTATGGCTATGCTTATTTTGGAATATGGCTTCCTAAGTTATAATTTAATTATCAATAATTATTAGGTGGATGGTAGGGATTTAACCTCCAAAAAATATTCTATAATATTGATACTGATAGGAGTGGTCTATTTCTAAACAGGGTTTTCAAAATTCTCATTATTTAGAAAATAGAAATGTATGGATGGTATAGATTTAATAATCTAAGAATATTCTTCGTCATATACATAACAATACTGAAAGAAATCAAGGGTTTCCAAACATATTTTCTATTTCAAAACTTGTGCAGTGTGTTTTACCTCTACTCTGTCCTATTATTACAAATTCTTAGAATTACACAAATTAAATGGCCAATAAATTAAATGACACATAAATGTTTTGATGGTTATCTCTTTTTATCAACCATTTAATTTATATGGTTTTGCTAGTAGTAGTTAAAAATCAAAAGTTAAGATTATCTCAAAAGTAGTTATGTCATTTTTCCCTTTTAATTAAAATGATCAATTAAGAATAAATATTGTGATTTTTTGGACATGTAGTATTAGTAAAATCAGTATTGGTTCACGATGTTGTAACAAAAACTACTTAAGGATTAATAATATCCATATTAAAATGGAGGGGGTGGGAGGGGCGGAGGGGGATTTACCATTTACCTTCATCGCTCACTTGTTGAAGGTATCAATGGTTCCATGGTGTGGCGGGTGTCCCCACCTCTAATCTGAAATGATCATATGTTAAAACTGAATTAGAATTGATTATGCCAATAGTGAAATGAATGTTAACTTAAAGTGCTGAAACCGTGAGAACTGCTTGAGAATAAAGACTTTACGACATTTAATAAAACATAAGTAAGATGAAAAACAGAAGTGAAAATAGCAAATACACAGTGATATCAAACAACAATATTGATTAAGGAGTTCGTCCTTGATGGATTATGTCTCCGGGTCCACTTTCAAGATGGGCGACCGCTTTATTAGGATTGAATCCAAGAAGATCGATTACACATAAAATTTACCAAACTGAATATGCACGTAGGCACTTCTAGTCACTATCATAAGAAATCTCTCTGAACCAGCTTTCCAACGCCTATCTCGGTTTCCAATTCCGACTCCAGATGCCCTTGTTACACCGAAAACAAAATCGGCTATAACCTCCAGAATCTGCACTCGAAACTCAAAACCACCAACATCTTCCTCATGAAAAAAAAGGTGCATTTAAAGGGTTGCAGATACATCTAAGGTCTTCCTAGCCAAGATTGGCATGAACAACTAGCAAAAAGGGTTTAAGGGTCTCAGTCTTATCATGTTTGAACACCTTAGGGTTAACATGCATGGTGGTTGAATTAATATAGGTCAAAACTCCAACAAAAAACCCAAAATAAAACCATATAATAAATCGAAACAGTTAGCGGTTTGGCTAACCGGGCAGAGGGGAGACAGTCAGCATGTGATAGCCATGGTCTAACTGCAAGTTGCCACCTCTGTGTTGATCCCCAGTGGTTCCAACTTGCGGTGCTCCGACGGTTTTACATGTGACAGCTATGGTGTAGTTTTCATGTCGCGGTGAACGTTGACCTCCAACTATTATCTCCCGATGATTCCTCTAGCCATTCACATGGCATATTCTGACTTGCAGTTATGATTAAGCTACCCTGCTTGACCATGATTTTAATGCCAAAGTTAACCTTCGCCTAACTGTTTAACTCTTGTTCACATGTCCTCTCTACCGCGGTCTCCATACACGCGGTTAGGACTGATATTGATCCGGATTTAAATAGGAACGCAATAAAACACAGATATAACCATAAAGACATATATGCAACGGAAATAATACTTCATTTCATTATTGTAAAATACTGAAATATTCTTACAAACAGAAATGGAAATAAACTAGCTAGGGCGATGGTAGCTTATCTCTGAGAAGAGATGTGGCGGCTACATGCATCTGAACTGTCTTACAATGAGGCTCAAAGGCCTATTTATTGTTGAGAAACAATAGAAAACCCTTAACATTCCAAAACCTAACCCTAGAAGATGAAATGCCAAACTGTGGGCCCCGTTTAGCTAAATTGGTACATCAACTTCTCGGGCTCGTAACTTTGGCATACGATCTTCGTTTGACGCGTACAATAGCTCGTTAGAAATATCTATCCAAGTAATACCACTTTGGGAGGAAACATGGGTCTGTTTGCCCCAGATTTCCCAAAAAACGTCGTTTAGGGCCTCAAAACGGCTCCAAAAGTTCAGGATCCGAAAAACTGCTAAAAATAGTAAGTTGTGCTACAATTAAGGAAACTGAAAATGCTGAGAGGAACAATGGTGGGGGTCCAGGTGGACTTGGTAGGTGGCCATCAAGATCCACCTGGATCATTCCTCCCCCCTTAGGAAGCAATGGTCCCCATTGCGTTGAGTTCCTCCTGAAGATGAGGAAGCTTCTGCTGAGCTAGGTCTCTGGTGAGTTGTTCTGTAATCTTTGATGTGACCAGAAATGGTGGGAAGCATGATTAATGATGGTCCACATTGAACACTCGGTGCAAGCGAAGGAATGGAGGAACGATGTGCTTCAAAGCATTGTTTCCCGTAACCTTGGTACTGGTGTAAGGACCATGTCGGATTGGTCGGAGCTTCTGATGGGCTCTTATAAGGCGTTCTTTCTGCAGATGTAACCAAAATTTGTCACACACCTGAAACTTGTGTGGTACCCCTGTGGGTGAGGAGAAGTTGTTCCTGTGTTCTATCATGACCGTATCCCTTTGTTGTTGCTGCTGCATGGAGGAACCCTTTGCGAGGGTCATGGATGTAGCAACGATCTTCCCCTTACTTTGGGAGTGAGCTAGACAAATGAATTTCCTGGCCTAGGAGATGAGCTTGCTTCCTTTCTTAGTAGTGATCAAAGAGGTGGCGGTAGGTGGGGCTACCTCCGGTATCTTGTATAATGAATCACCCAAAGAAATAATGACAGTGCGAGGCCTTGACTCATACACAGCATGTTGCCTCCATAAGTAAGATTGGCCTAATAGTACATCGCAAAGATCTAGAGGTGTAACATCACACAATACCTCGTCTATGAAGGGCTTGATGCTGTAGTGAAGGCGACACTGCTGGCGAACTTTGAGATCTCATCCTTCACGAAGCCACCCGATACTGTACAACTACGGGTGTGGTGTAGTCGGTAGGCCCAACCGCTTCACGACCTCTGCTGAAACAAGGTTCTTTTGGCTGCCACTGTCAACAATGAATTGCAGTGGCGAACCCTTCACCCACATATGTGAGTGGAAAAGACGCTCCCCTTCCTTTGGATTTTCAGACTCATTTTTCTGGATCTTGGCGGTGGCAACAGTGGCGCTAGGATCTGCATCAATGATCTATTTCCCTTTGCCATTCCCCTTGTCGAGTTCTAGCTCAGGGTCGAAACATGTATCTGATTTGGAAGCCTTCAACTCGGCCACCAGCGACTGCTTGGTCCGACACTTACTTGTGTTATGAGTGGGACTCTTGTGGAACTCACACCACTTTCTTGTGTCCTTCTTCGGCTTCATGGTGTTGTTCTTTTCTTGCGGCTTCGACGGGTTGTCTTGGGTCACCCCGCCTTGGCTTTGTTCTTTGGGCTTCGGATTGGCAGATCCAGAGTCTCGCTTCTTTTGTTTGAACTTTTGCTCAATTTTGACAACATATCGGTACGCCATGCCAAGTGAGGAGATGTTCAAGAACTCCATCTCTTCCTGGATGTATTTGTGTAGGCAGCTGCAGTATTTGAGTACCAGATGCAGCTCAGAATCTTTGATACCCAAATGTGTGCAAAGGGTATGAAAAATGTTTGTGAACTCTGGCACATATTGGTCTCGTCCCTGCCGCAGTGTGGTCCATTTGATGTATTTGTCCTCATAGCTTTTGACAGGGTAGTACTGCTCCTTGATGGCATCCCAGAAGTCATTCCAAGTGGGTGCGGCTGAAAATAGTGAGCATGTACTTTCATCCTTCTGCTCGCAGTAGGTTTCCCACCAGTCCTTGACGTGGGGGGTTGCTTTGAGAAGAGAAAAAACAATCTTTTCTCGACTTGAAAATTCATGAACAGAAAAATAACCCTCTAGCAGATTTAACCATTTATCTACAGCATCTGCATCTATTTGACCCTCGAATATGGGGATTTCAAAATTAACTTGTACCTTAACCGGTGTGGCGTTTCCAAAGTAGTTGTTGGAAGCCGATGCGTCGCCTCTGGGTAGTTGTTGAAGGATCTGCGCAAAGATATCCATCATCGCGTTCCTTTGCCACTCGAGGGCTTCTTCGAGCAAGATTTTGATAGGATCTCCTACCCCCTCGTCTTTCTTCTCATCCGCCATGGGAGGCCGTCGGGATTTGCGAGGCTGGTCATGCAAAGGTTCGACCAGTTCAAGTCCTAAATCCTTATATCCCGACCTCGTTGGGGACATGCAAAGAAAAACAGATTAAAATCAAACCACTCTGATACCACTGATCCAGATTTAAATAGGAACGCAATAAAACATAGAGATAACCATAAAGACAGATATGCAGCGGAAATAATACTTCATTTCGTTACTGTAAAATACTGAAATATGCTTACAAACAGAAACAGAAATAAACCAGCTAGGGCGATGGTAGCTTATCTCTGAGAAGAGATGTGGCGGCTACATGCCTCTCAACTATCTTACAATGAGGCTTGAAGGCCTATTTATTGTTGAGAAACAATGGAAAACCCTTAACATTCCAAAACCTAACCCTAGAAGATGAAACGCCAAACTGTGGGCCCTGTTTGGGTAAATTGGTACATCAACTTCCCGGGGTCGTAACTTTGGCATATGATCTCTGTTTGACGCATACAATAGCTCGTTAGAAAGATCTATCCGAGTACTACCACTTTGGGAGGCAACAGGACCCATGTTGCCCCAGATTTCCCAAAAAACGTCATTTAGGGCCTCAAAACGGCTCCGAAATTTTCGGACCCAAAAAACTGCTAAAAATAGTAAGTTGTGCTACAATTAAGGAAACTGAAAATGCTGAGAGGAACAATGGTGGGGGTCCAGGTGGACTTGGCAGGTGGCCACCAAGATCCACCTGGATCAGATATTTGCAATTTATATTATTTTATAATGTTTATTATAGGCCGAGAGGGTTTTAAATAGGGTTTATGTATTTTAATACATGGTTTTTGTTACATAGTTTGTAATGTAATATGGTTCCGCTAGGTTTAGGACTTAGGGTAATGCATTTTTAATACATGTATTAGGTTTTAATGTATTTAATGTATGGTTTAGGTTAGGTTTTTAGGATAATGCATGGTGTAGTTTGCATTAGTTTTGTATTAGGTTTATTTTAAAAATAACCCATTTAGAACTAAATGTCACAAAGCAACATTAGCAACAAATGTCACATGACGACAAACCTGTTGACACCAAAACCTGTGAGTGGACGACAACCACATGTCAACAACCATATCCTGGTGGAACTGACAACAACCACATGTCGATAGCCGGGTACAAAACCATATCCTTCAAACACCATGAAAACCATAAACATCACCTGAACAACCTGAACCATAAACAACACTGTCGAAGTTGAAGACACCGAACTGAATGTTGACGTCGAAACCGAACCTATGTAATTGATCTAATGAGATCCTCCTGGATCAATCCTCTCCACTTGAAAGCTTTTGGACCACAAAATTTTGACTGGACAGGTAGGAAATGAGGGTAGAGCTCCCTCACTCTCCACCTTGCCCTGATGATGTACCAATACATTCAATCAACCACCTGAAAGTGATGAACCTGATGATGCTAACCATGGTACATTTTGAATCGGTGACCTTTTCCATCCATCTACAATATAAAAAACTTGCGAATATGGTCAAACAACCTGTTATGTACATGGCAATTGACTTCTTTCTACGAAATACCATGAGATAGTGATTCATACACATCTTTGAAAACAGTCTCTATAGGATATTGTTCAATACCATTGACATATACTAACAATCTATATTGTAGAATGACAGAGATAATCAAAGATATTTTTTACATCATACCAGCTACTTGATTTGATATACTTTCTTACTTCCTGATTACTAAGTGAACTTGTTGCAATAAACCCGTCAAACTGTAATATGGAAACTGCTACAACTTTGTTTGATTTTGAAAGCAATGAAATGGTTGTTGATTTGTTTGAATCATTGTTTCTTCATTTATTAAATGATGTTTCCATTGATTAGCACTTTCCCCTGATGCATAAGTTTCCCTTATATGTATTGGATACTTTGACGTTGCTTTAGAAAAGGCTTTGATATGAAAACAAATAGGCTTCCTCTCCACTTGAAAAGAGGCTTCCAAACTGTTTGAAACATGAATTGGTAACACAATACAAGATAAATTTAACACTGAATTTCCCCAATACTGACTTGCATCCCTGTAACTGTTAACTTCCAAACTTGGACATAATTGATTCATTCTAACATTAGGAAGAGGAGCTTTAGGCATCAACTGTAATTCATGTTGTATTCCGTGCTTATGAGTAGAGTGTTTGGTTTCTTTCAATAGAACTTGAAAAGTTTCTACCTCTTTGATCAAAATATCTTTAAGCCGAGACTCATAACTTGAACAAACATCATGTTGATTCTTATGTTGTTCCTTTACACACATGATTACAAATATTTTATTTGAACTTATTAATCGCTTCATCTGATTAGCAACAATATTCAAGTGATTTTTGTTTTGATTTTCCTGACAATAAATTCAACCCCATATTTGTTAAGGTGATATTCATGCTCTCTTCTGTAAAATATTGCAACGCAATCATAAAGATAAGGACTTCCTAAGACAACTCCACGTATGTTTACTGGAATCACATCTAATTCCACTTGATGTGTAATTAGCTGTAATGGAAAATCTTAATTGACACTGCTTTGTGACTTTTATCTGAGTTGATTTATTTATCCATCCTAATGGGTAAGGTCTTGGATGATTCTGTGTGTCCAAACCCAAATTCTTAACTAAATATTCGCATATTAAATTTTCCTGTGATGCACTATCAAACATTGTATCGATCTTTGTGTGTTTAGAAGTTATCCTTATGTTAAACAATTCAACTCTTTTATCCTCATTTGAATGATTTATGTTTAATGAAGATGTAATAGTATTCAAACTTGAACTAGTGTCAGAAGTTTTACCTGTCGAAACTATGGCAGTTATCCTCCTTTCATCACCTGAATCGGATCCTAGATCTTGCTAGACTACTACAATTGCCTTCTTTTCATCCTTCTCCTTAAGGAAATTTTTGGGCTTAAGTTTTGGACGAAGTTTCCAACACTTAGACTCATCATGACCGCTTCTCTAGCAATGAGAAAAAGTAGGTCTTTCCTTCTGAGCTATCGCTGATTTCTTTCTCTCGGAATTGTTCTTCCCTTTACTGTCATTGGAATCTTTGATTTCCAACTCTTTGGATGATTGCGGTGAAAACTTGAATGGTCTGCCACCTGATTCAATATGTATGGCTTGAACACACACTTCATCAAAATCGTTAGGATTAAACATCAATAATGTATGCTGAAAATATGAATGTAAACAATCGATGTATTTTACCAAAGTTTCATGTGTATCCAACAAAATACCAAGCGCCAATGCTTTCTTTCTGAACTCCTGAGTAAACTCCTGAACGCTCTTCCCTTTACCTTGCCTCAAATTTTGTCAATCAATAACAACTTGTTGCATGTATCCTAAAGGATAGAATTGTTTCCTAAGAGATTTTAAACTTAGACCGTGAAGAGATGACTTTTCCTTGTCACTTTACATCTATATGAGTTTTACTTTCCCACCAGATTAAAGTTTTTCCCCCCATCCTAAGTGTAGGTAACTGAATTTTCATTTTATCGTCAGAAATGCTCTGAATATGACAATACACTTCTAACTACTTAATCCAGTTATCTAGCTTTTCAGGATTCATTTTGCCATCATAAATAGGTAACTCAAATTTTACATCAAGTTTTAAAAGAGATGTTTTCTTAGGTTTATTTTCTATTTCAAATTTTGTACTGGAAGACAAAGAAGAAGAAGATGATGATGGAGATGATGGAGGTGAAGGTGGTTTATCAGCCTTGCCTTTACCTTTTTCCTTTTTGATGTCTTTGAAGAAGAAGTTGCATCTCTTGCCTTCTTATCTTCATAAAGTTCTCCCAACATTTGTTGCATAGTCGAGAATGCTTGCTAAAACTATTCATCACTCATCTTAGTTTCTGGTGTTTCACCTGCATCAAATCCTGTCATGGTCGACTTATGAACAACTCTTCGCTTTCCAATCTCTAGATCAATCTGCTTGAGGATTCCTTCTCCACGTTGGCTCTTTGAACTGGTTAACATTCAATGAAAAATTCTACAAACGCAACTTGTTCTGATACCAAATTATATGACCTAAAATGATCATATGTTAAAATTGATGTAGAATTTATTATGCCAACAATGAAATGAATGTTAACTTAAAGTGCTAAAACAGTGAGAACTGCTTGAGAAGAAAGACTTTACGGCAGTTGATAAAACATAAGTAAGATGCAAAACAGAAGTGAAAATAGAAAATACACAACGATAGCAAACAACAAGATTGATTACGGAGTTCGTCCTTGATGGACTATGTCTCTGGGTATGCTTTCAAGATGGGCAACCACTTTATTAGGATTGAAGCCGATAAGGTCGATTATGCAGAAAATTGACCAATCTGAATATACACATAGGAACTTCTGGTCACTATCATAAGAGATCTCTCTGAACCATCTTTCCAACACCTATCTCGGTTTCTAATTCCGACTCCCGATGCCCCTGTTACACTGAAAACAAAATCGACTATAACCTCCAGAATCTGCACTCTAAACTCAAAACCACCAATGTCTTCCTCATGAAAAAAAGGTGCAATTAAAGGGTTGTAGATACATCTGAGGTCTTCCTAGCCAATATTGGCATGAACAGCTAGCAAAAGGGGTTTAAGGGTCTCGGTCTTATCATGCTTGAACACCTTAGGGTTAACATGCATGGTGGTTGAATTAATATAGATAAAAACTCCAATGAAAAACCAAAAATAAAACCATATAATAAATCGAAACAGTTAGCGGTTTGGCTAACTGGGCAGAGGGGAGGCAGTCAGCATGTGGCTGCCACGGTCTAATCGCAGGCTACCACCTCCGCATTGATCCCAATGGTTCCATCTTGTGGTGCTCCGACGATTTTACATGTGACAACTATGGTGCATTTTTCATCCCACGATGAACGTTGACCTTCGACTATTATCTCCCGACAGTTCCTCTGGCCATTCACATGGCATATTTTGACTTGCGGTTACGGTTAAGCTACCCTGCCTGACCTCGATTTTAATGCCACAGTTAACCTTCGCCTAACTATTTAACTCTTGTTCACATGTCCTCTCCGTCGTGGTCTCCATACACGCAGTTAGGACTGATATTTTCAATTTATATTGTTTTATAATGTTTATTACAGGCCGAGATGGTTTTACATAGGGTTTATGTATTTTAATACATGGTTTTTGTTACACAGTTTGTAATGTAATATGGTTCCGCTAGGTTTAGGACAGGTTAATGCATTTTTAATACATGTATTAGGTTTTAATGTATTTAATGTATGGTTTCAAGTTAGGGTTTTAGGATAATGCATGGTGTAGTTTGCATTAGGTTTGTATTAGGTTTATTTTAAAAATAACCCATTTAGAACTAAATGTCACAAAGCGACATTAGCAACAAACATCGCATGATGACAAAACCATCGACAACAAAACCTGCGAGTGTACGACAACCACATCCTGGTGGAACTAACGACAACCACATGTCGATAGCCAGGTAAAAAACCATATCCTTCGAACACCATGAAAAACATAGACATCGCCTAAACAACCTGAACCATAAACAACATTGTCGAAGTTGAAGACACCTGACTGAATTCTAATGACGAAACTGAACCTGTGTAGCTAATCTAACGAGATCCTCCTAGATCAACCTCTTTTTGAGAGTTGAATGAACATAGGACAAGATCAAGCCGAGACCCCCGGGAATCAATCTAGGCCATTGATCAACGAATCTCGCCCCACTGACTTTTCCACTCAAGGGGATAGCACCAGTTTATTCACTGCAAAATTTACCCCCTGGAAGTGCCTATGGGTGCCGGTTGGGCAGATATGGACGATGATCCACCCTCAAACTTGCTCAATCATGAACCCAATCGTCATTCCCTTGTTATTTTCTCTTATTCAATTGTTGTTCCTGCTTAAGGAAAGAGTATATTGTTGTGAACTTTGACATTAGAGGCTCCTGGTGTACCACTAGGGCCTAGAAGTGCCCACATGATCAATTGATTTATTTATGACCCAGAGATTTTTAATGCAACCTTATTGACATACATACTAAATTAGGGTATACAACAACATCAACTCCCTTTGGGGATAGTGTATTGCACACAATGCACTGAGAACATGCAGATTAATGCCTTACCCATTGGACATTGATTCATTTTTTCAAACATTCATAAAACAAAAACAGAAGCATGAAGAACGTTATTGGTGTGTATAATGACTCACCGATATATATAGTGGTTTAAAATGGGCCTCCTTAATGCTGAAAATGGAGCTTGAGAAACTACCCATTTACTGGAATTCCAAGCACTTCACCATCTAAATTTTCTAGCAAGGAAGTATTGTTCCCATTTGCTTAAGAAAGCTTGAATGGTCCAAACCATAAGGGATCAAACTTCCCATGATTCCCCTTATCTTATCTCCTAACATCCCACCTAAGCACCAAATCTCCTGGTTGTAAGGATATGTCCCTTGATTTTCTGTCAATAAGAGATTTCATCTTTTCCTAATAATTAATCAGATTCTGATTTACCTGTTATTTGTTTTCTTGAAGTTTTACCAGCTGATTTATTCTTCTCGTCAAAAAATTTGGCTCCTCCTCAACGACTTGTAAAATATTTACCATGGGAATTTCCAATTGGATAGGGAAAATTGCAACCTTCCCATACACCAACTCAAATTGAGAATTCCCAGTTGACCTCCTTGTAGTAACCATGTTATCCCATAAAGAAAAATTCAGTTGCGAGTCCAGTTCTTTTGATTTTATAATATAGTCTTTTTCAAAATCCTTACTAAAGTTTTGTTGGAGGATTCAGCCAATCCATTTCCTTGTGGATAATAGGTAGTGGAGTGGCCTACAATGATGTTATAATTTTGGCATAAATTAATAGAATTGGTTAACATAAATACCTAGGCATTATCAATGATGATCTTCCTTGGAAATCCAAATCTAGTAAGAATATTCTCCTCCATAAACTTGATGACCACTATATCAGTTTCATTTATGGTTGGGATAACCTCCACTGATTTTTTGAAATAATTAATGGATGTGAGTATCCATTTGTGCCCACCACTGGATAGTGGGTGTATTTCTCCAATGAAGTCCAACCCCCATTTCTTGAAGGTTTCTTCAACAAACCCAAGGATTAAGGGAAGAGGTTCCAACCTCTATTTTTCTTCAAACATCTGGCATTTCTCACAGGCCCACACATATGTATGCACCTCACCAGACAACTTAGTCCAATAGAAACCTGCTTTGAGTATTTTATGGGTTGTAGATCTCCAGTTGTAATGTCTTCCACAGACACAATTATGAAACTCATCAATCACCTTATGAATATCTTCTTCAACGAGGCATAAAAGTAAAATTACCACTAGATCCTTCTAATACAGTTGGCCATTAGAAATAACGAACTTCTGGTTCTATAGTGTCAAAGTTCTGTATTTAACCTTGTCAAAAAAATTTGGACACTTTAGGAAAAGAAAATAATGGACAATATGTTTATGCCAGTGTGAGACAAGGTACTTCATCTGAATTTTCTATGATGAGGCCTCGATTTTTTGTTTCTCCTCTACTTTTCCACTTTCTTCGTCCTTCCCTACCAACATTTTATGCTCAGGGACTGGAAATTGGATTAAGATAGTATTTTAGCTAATACTTGTCCCTTGATCAACTTGTTGGGATTGATATCCATGTCATATTCATGTACCTTGGCAATCCACTTGCCTCTTTTTCCTTAACTATCACCCTACACGAGGATATCTTTCACACCAACTGTAGGAACATAAGTTGTTATATTTTATTGCAAAACATAAATGTGGAAAGCCTTCATTGCTTTGATCAAGGCATAGGCATGTTTCTCCAAAATATTGTATTTTAGCTCGGCATCTTGTAATATCTGGCTAAAAAATGCAATTAGTTTCTCTTGTCCTTCGTTATTTTTCTGCACTAAAATAGGTTCCAATGTGTAAGGAGAAGCAAAAGAAAAAATGATAAATGGATTTTGATAATCTTGGTTAGCTAAGAATGGGGCCTTTGCAAAAGAATTTATAATGCTAGAAAAGGATTCGCAGGCTTCTATAGTCCACTTTACTTCCCTGTCCTTCTTTAATGTTTATGTGATCTCTTTGACAATTTCAGCATAATTGGGTACAACCCATCTCAAAAATTTGATTCTACCCAAGAAGACATGAATTTCCTTCCTATTCCTTGGTAATGGAATATTGTTAATAGCTTCCACCCTTTTTTGATCAATCTTTACTCCTTCATTTGCCATAATATGGCCAAGTAGTTTTCCTTCATTTAAAGTGAATTGAGATTTCTTGGGGTTTAAGGACATACCATACTTCTTGCATTTCTCGAAGGTAATATGAAAATGTTTAATGTGCTCTTCATCTGGTTTTTTAGGAGACAATGACGTCATCTAGGTAGATTACTACAAATTTATCTTGTTCTCCTACAAAATTTATATCCATTTCTCTTTGGAAAGTAGATCCTACATTTATAAAGCCAAAAGGCATTCTGGCATACATAAATGTTCCCCAAGGAGTAGTAAATTTTGTCTTCTTCTCTCTTGGGTGTACATCAACTTGATTATATCCTGAGAATCCATCCTTCATAGACATTCAGGAAGACCTTACTACTTTCTGTAGAATGTAGTCCATTTTAGGCATAGGGTAATTGTCTTTCAGTGAGACCTTAGTCAAATTTATGAAATCAACACATAGCCCTATTTCTCCATTCTTCTTCATGACAGGGACTAAGTTTTCTACCCAATATGAGTACCTCAAAGGCATAATTATCTTAGCCCATAATAAATTTTTCACCTCCTTTTCAATTGATGGGAGTAATAGAGGATTAATATGCCTAAGCTTCTGCTTATACGGCTTCACTCCAGTTTTTAAAGGAATTTTGTGTTGATTAATGTTGGTGTCAAAATTTTTCAAATCATCATATGACCAAGCAAATACATCCATATATTGCTTTAAAATGTCCACATACATGTGTTTTTATTTTTTAGGAAATCCTTTAGCTAGCTTGATTATTCTAGGGTCTTTTTATGTTCCAATATTACAATCTTCTACATCCTCCTCAATCTATTTTTCAATTGGCTTAGTAGCCACATCGTTTGAGTGGAAGATCCTTTCTAATGGGACTAACCATATGGGGATAATATTTCCCTTTAGCTATAATATTTTGTGACCAGCAATAGATTCCTCCATAAACTTGACATGTTGTTAATCTGTTATCTCCTCATCCTCCTGATCAATCACTGAGTTTTAGAACTCCCCAATAACCTCCATAAATAATTTGATATGTTCCTCATCTTAAAACACCTACCAGTGCTTCACATTGTCTGGTACAGAGGCTTGTACCTAATATCAACTTCATAAGGGTTTTGAGGAGGGTTAAAATTTCTAGTAGCAATTGCCAAAGAGTCAACCATCTAATTTATTTCTCTGGGAAAATGTTGAATATTGAAGGTTAAGAAAAAAATTCTATCGTATCCCACACCTCATTTCAGTAAGCCTTTAGTTCTGTATGCTTGTTTTGGCATTGATTTTTTATCATCTTTAGCACAAGATCTGAATCCCCAAGTACTGCCAAGCACCCAATGTTTAGGTTTTTGGCAGCTTCCAGTCCTAACAACAAAGCTTCATATTAAACAACATTATTGGTAGCTTCAAGTTCTAGCTTGAAAGAGAGAGGGATTAGGCTACCTTTTGGTGATATCAGCAACACACCTACCCCCATTTCCTTCCCTAGAATAAGCACCATCAAAATATAAGTTCCATATTTTGTTTCATTCCATTGATTATTTACTGAGATGGACAGAACATTCCATGTGAGTTTCATCACTAATTTGATCATTCTCTTCTAATAGAAAACAAGAAAAATCATTCAATTTACCATACACAAGAGCATTATTTGAACAACCATCCTTTGTAATTATCTTCATGAATCTATATTATTTGTATAACCAGCTTTATTCTTCACCGAACATAGGGATGGTAGCATATGTCAAATCTGATTTGATGGATCCTCCAATTTTCGAGCCCCATGACCTGTATAAAATCATACCAAATTTAGCAGGGATGTCAACAACTACAAAGTCCATTACTACACTTTTTACTGGGATTTGAGCCAAATTGACCACTAGGTCTTTAATCATCCCCGGGCACTTTACTTTCTTGGAGTCAAAGGAGTAAATATTTGTGCATGGCTTTGTTATTTGTAGTCCCAATTGTTCTGTGATAGATAATGGCATCAGGTTATGAGACACTCTTGATTCAAGCATATATTATGCAGTAGGAGATCATGAATCACCAAGGTGACATAGAAAGGGGAAATGGAAGAATCATGCTCCTCAACATGGGGTCCAAACACAACCATGGGCCTCTCCCCTTGAAGGTTAAGGTTGACTTGCAGTGGGGATATGGTGATTAGGAACATGAATTGAGATACTTTAGATTTATAACTGGGTTGTTTCAACAATTCATTCAAAGGAACAAATATTTTGACCTTTTCCAATTCTTTTTGAAGATTGAAGATAAAGAGGTTCCTATCAGTTTTGACAATCTCGGCAGGTTCTTTGTCCTCATTATAGTTTTGAGATACTTGTGGGGGAAATTAATCAATATTTGAAGCTCTAGATTCATTTGGTAAGGGATTGTAGGATTCTTTTTTGGTTGGTGACATAGTATTGAGCGGTTTCTTCCCTTTATTTGTTGGCTTGGGGGAATTTGTGGGAAGAATTTCTTCATTTTGATCTTTCCCCCTGAACCTTTTCCTAGATGACCTAAGATCATATTTCCTATGTAATTGGGCTTGCATGAAGTCAAAAAACTACTTACAATAGCCATCTATCTCATCATCATCCAATGGGGCACCCAAATCATCTCTTTCTCTTTCATGTGCTTTTATTTCATTTTCTCCCTCAGAGAAAGAAGAGAACTGGTTTTCTTTTATTTCTATATTTTCCTCAACAGTCTCCTCAGGATCATCTTCTAAGTACAAGTGAGGTTGATATGGTCTTGTGGATCCTTTCTCTCCCTTTGCAGAAGCTACAAGGGTGGCCTCCTATATTGGGGGTTAAAATTTCTGTTAGGAGTTGGTAGACTCTACCGAGGAGGGTTTTTGTTTTCCAACTCCAGGTTTACAAGCTTATTAGACAAATTCCTTATCAGCGTGTTCATCTCCTCTAGATTTTTGTCATGGGTTTCCTTTCATAACTTGAAGAGTTGGCTTCTTCATTTCCCCTCCTCCTATCACCATATTCAACCTCCCCTTTCCATTTTCCAGTGGAGGTGAAATTTTCTTCAACTTCTAGGGAATCTGTTTGGATTTGGTCCAGATACGAAACTTTATATCTCTAAGTGTAAATCCAAACACTAGTTCAAAGGCTCCAGTAAAAACCACTTTGGAAGTAGCCTATGGGGGTTTAATTTCAGTAGGGAGGTTGTTATATAACTTATTAAATCTGTTTATAAATTCAAAAATATATTCATTTTGTTTTTTCTTCATTGCATTAAATTATGTGAGGATGTATCGAAGATCCCTTTTCTATCCCCACTTCTGCATAAACGAGTTTTCCATCTCCTCCCAGGTAGTGATTGAAGTATTTGGTAAAGATTTAAACCATTTCCTAATCTCCCCCTTCAGAGACTGGAAAAATAGTTTTAACACTACATCCAAATGTTCTACATTCAAGTTTTAATCAAATGCACAAAAGTTTTCTATATTCCTTTGCGCTGAGATATCATCCTCTCTAGAGACTCTTGGAATGATTTTAAGACAATATTGTGGAATCCCATTCAGAGGTTGTGGCAAGTTGAGTGGAGAATATTTATTTAGAAGAAAACTAGGGACAACCATATTTTGCAAAGAAGGAGGTAGAAGGTTTATTATAGGGCCTTGCTAAGGAGATTTATCAATTGCAACTAGTTGGAACTGAGGTGGAAAAATACTGATGCTCTGAGTTGTGTTACTTATGAGGATATCTTTGACTTCTTTGACTTCTAGGAAGGTCTAGAATGTGAAAAGAGGAGTACTAGCAGAAACCTCCTCTGATTTAATCTTTAAGGAAAATTATTTGAACATATGGAAACATTATTCAGAGTAGTCCAGGGCTTTGGAAGAAGACTCAGAGCAGTTTATCATAGCCTTCTGAGAGCCAGGGGTTGACATTTCAGGAAAGGAGATCATAGGATCTGGGGTGATAGGAGTTCTTTCTTTCCAAACCCTCCTAGATCTATTTTTTTCATGGTCAAATATTGGGTGATATTTTTGTTGAGAAGTGTCAGACTGAGTATGGGGTCTCTTGAAATCCAGGATGTTCAGATAATGATATAAACAATGGAATTGCTAAGGTGAGAGATCTTCAACCCACACTTCCCTTGCTCACTAGACAAAGGGAATGTAAAAATGTTGTACCCAAGGAAAATATTTTGATTTGGTCCCCGACAACAGTGCTAGAACATGTTTTAGCTCCTAGAGACAACCCTTGGGCTGAAGAGAAACCGGTGCCTAGGACATCTTGGTGATTGTTTGCAAGATTTGTTTGTATTGTTCACTTACACTCAATATTTAAACATAGTTTGGAAATGATCAGTTCAAAATCTTCTTTAAGACGAGAAATGCAAATTTGGTAGCAAGTAAAACTCATAAAAGAATTAAGGTATGGTTTTGGTGGCCAACATTACTTGAGCATGTATTTCATCATTTATTGTAGAATATAGAAGAGAATAATTATAGAGAATTGAAACTAAACACATAAGGTTGAGTTCAGAATCTTGTGCATCAGACTTCAGCATGAAACGGGTGACAAAACACAAAATGACATGCTAGATTATATGGAGCGCATATTAAGAAGTTAAATTTTACCAACCACAAGAATATTGAATCATCATTTGACATAGATGAATCTATAATTTCATAAAAAACACATCCAACACTTATTATTACATGTACTCTTAAGAGAAGAATGAAGATAAATGGAATAAACTTATTGGAGAATAAATACTAGAACCTCATGTGAGCCAGAATAATCAAAAACTTTCATTAATCTTCAAATGGGGCATACATTTCCATTCACAATGGTAGAGCTTCCCTCTTAAAACAAAATTCGGAACCCTTGATAATGTCTCATAAACTTTTTTTATATGGCCTCAGGACAAGAACCCCTTACACAATATTCTTTCTTGATTTACTAGTGATTCATCATAACAAAAAGATGTGAGTGTGCTAGTAGCAAAATTGTACTGATCAAATCCTAGCTAACTGGAGTTCATTACTTAAAATAAAATATTTATAGAAACATAAAAAATGAAGAGTCATGACTAACATGATCAGAAATATCTTCAATCATGGCAAACTGATTCAGGATGAAGATTTATTTGATCAATGATCTAGAGTAGTGGAGGATTGATGAATTGATCACATCTTTGCCACAATGTTGGACTTGGTATATGTTAGGACTCCAAATTGACCATTTTTGACCTTGTATTTTTGCTATAATATTACCCTTTTTCAGTCCATAAGTTGAAAGCTTTGATTATATAATGACCCAATCATTCCAAGGTATGAAGTAACTCTCCGCATTACTATATGTTTAATTATTCATTACATATTCATGTTATCTTTATAATTATCTTTGGAGAAGTTAACCAAGTTACTAAGTAACCGTTGAACTGTCTAAAGTCTGCAGAAATTATAATTCGTAGTTGCTGCAACACCAGAAACAGCAACTACGTAGTTGTTGCAACACCAGAAACAGAAACTACGCAGTTTCTGCAACACCAGCAACAACAACTATCTAAAGCAGGGAAAACGTTATTTTGCAACAACTGGAATACCGGAAATGACAAACAGCAACTATTAGAAGATCGGCAGAGTTCCATGCTGACACAACACGATCAGCAACTGTCCAGAAAGGGTAAAACACGGTTACAGTTGCTAAAACACCAGGAACAACATGAGTTTACTAAATCAGCAACAATGAAGCGACAAAGGATAGTACGAGGATTCCAAGAAGACGATTGAAGTTTGTTTACTAGCTGTGTAACAGTAAGAGACCAAGAAGGAATACACCATCACACTGTTGTAATGGCATCCTGTAACAAGGATGGATTTCTTATTTTTGACAAAAAGGTTTAACTGAATGAACTATGACGGTCTATTGTAATAGATGTCTCCTCTATAAAGAGGAGACATCTACAGTAGAAACGAGGGATAAAAAAAAGAAACAAGTTGTAAGGGAAATTTTGAAAGACAAAAAGCAAGTTTGAATCTTTATTGTAACTGGACATTTTGGCAGATGAATAAAAGGTTGTTCTGAGCACCTAATCCAGCATTTGTGTTCTGGGGAATCTTGTGAGAAGGACAGGGCCCACCTTCTTCATAAGATTCACCCATTTATTTCTTGTTAGTGTGTGAGTGTGTTTGATAATTTCCTTTTGCTGGTACTCTGTTTGGATTCTGTAGCATTATCTCTGATAATTTCCTTTTGCTGATACTCTACTTCGTTAATTGCTTGATATTGTAAAAGAATACTTCACCAGTGATTTGGAATTGCAGTGTGCATTAGCAACTTGGTTACAGGGGCAAGTGCTGAACATCCTTACCCTGAGGATAGGGTCCTGATCCTCTGCTAACAGAACAACCATTATTTCTCTTTGTAGATTTGTATTCTTAGTTAACTGCTTTCATTTTATCTCTGCAAAATATTTTAACTGTTATAACATAGAGTAAGGAGTTTGACAAAAAATAGAATCGTGTATACTACAACTTTTAATGCTTTTAGAATTAAGTACATACACTACGAGGTCACCTTTGAAATAAAAGGACTTTCCCGGGTTGCCAAATTAATGTGGTACTCGACTGTTTAATCAATAAACAATTCAAGCAGCCAACACTAGAGAAGCACGAAAGAACATCTAATAGGCAATCTTAAGATTTGTAAGTCTTGTATAATTAAGCCTGGGAGTAAATAGAGTCTTCACCAACCCTAGCACTTGGAAATCCCTTCTTAAATAATTGACCAAAGTTTTACCCTTCAAGGTAGAATTCTTATCGTAGGATGAATCAACCCTACTCTTGGCCTCTACCAACATCTGAATGTATTTCTCCTATGAGATCAACACTCCTACAAGGTCCCAACAATTGGAAAATCCTACTCGGACCCTCTGCATGTATTCTAAATCAAAGGCAGCTACATCCTTCTATACTATCTCCAGACATTCTTCAGGTTTAGCTCTGGCCTCTTCTTTTTGGATTAACTTAGAGATCTCTATGATTGCAGGAACCTGATCCACCACATATATAACCCTCAACTCACTAAGTGGAATTTCATTTACATATTGGATGAACTTCTTAGCAGTTTGAGCATTCGTTTCACCCTCTTCCTTGGCAGACAAGATGAAGAACTCATAGCCTTTGATTACAAATTTTTGCTCAGCCACCAGAGTTATGTACTCCTAGTGGTTCTTCATCTCTATTATCAATTCATCCCATATCAACTGTTTATACTAGAGGAGAGACATGTTTCCTTTCATTCCATCGTTGAGCTCAGTGATCTATTGATTAGCTACCTGCAAATTCTGGTTGATCAGTTTTGAATTAGTTTTGGCAGTCTCAATCTATTTCTCCTTTTGTGTCAGGGCTCATTGGGCATTGTCAAAATCCATTTGTACATTCTTGAGTTCCCCTTTTGAGAGTTGTATCTCAGTGAGGGTCTTAGTCAGATGTTCAGTGGGATTTTGAGGATTCTCTGGCATAAGCATTGAACAAATGTGGGAGTCTATCTTATGTTGGAGCTCTTCTACCTGCTACTTGAGATTCAATACCTCATTATTCCTATCTATTATCTCCTTAGTCGGGATTTCTTTCTCTTGCTCCACCTGTGCTAGTTCTTTGGACCGCACATGTTCACTTGCAGGCGTCTTTAAATTATGCCTTAGCTCCTGAATCTCAACTTGTAAATTTTGGAGAAGGTTCTCAAAAGCATCTTTGTCTTCTGGGTTCATTACCAACTTCACAATTAGTTCCTTGAAGTTCTCATTCTGCATATGTAGAGCTCTAGAATTGGCTCTCTCTTGCTTTAGCTTTGTTGTAGCCTTCTCCAACAGCTTCTAGACTTTACTTATGGTCATGGAATTCATGTTTATTTCACTATATAACATTTCTCCCACTTTCTTATGGAATTTGATCTTGTCTAGAAGAGGGACACTTGTTAGGTCCAGAGACACATCCAAATCCTTGAACTGTGAATCTGATGGTAGTGAATGTGCCAAAGGATGGTGCAGTGAGAATTTCATCTGGTTCCTCTACATGTCCATGGCAGTGAGGAGTCTTGTTTCATATGAGACTGAATGAGATGTCATTTTTTATTGCAACTCTTCCCTAATCTTCTTATTTCTTTCTTCAATCACTTTCCATGCAGTCCAAATGGGTTTTGTCATAGTTGCACTCCCTGTAGAACTCAGAATGGCCACCTTTGAAGATGATGAGGCAGCATCTTGAAGTGGATATTCTAAAGTCACTTGGAAGCCTGACTGGTCCAGTTTTATCTCCACTAACCTGGTTTCAATTTCCTCTTCCCCTGCTTCCTGGGTTTTGGCTTTCTTTTTGGTGTGAACATCCTTCATCTCCATGTCCCTGGTCTCATCCACAGTCCTTTTCTGAGCCTTGTCTTTTGCTACTAGAGTCCCAATATCCATTTTTATGTTAATGGGACATGAATCAAGGTTAGTCTTCCATTCAATCTCAGGCCTAAATTCATGGTCATAAGTTGAATCATTAATGATTTTTCTCTTTTTTGTAATGACACCATGAGGGTCATAATTCCAAATATTCCCCACTTCAAAATTATTTTCTTTTAGTAACTCTCCAGTTGTCTAAAATGCATGTTTGGTGTTAACAATCAAAGGACCTACATGCTTATACAATTTGAGAATATTCCCCTTTTTAGTATGGACAAAATGGGATAGGTCCACATTCAAGATTTGTTTAATAAACTCCAAGGCAAATATCCTCATTGGCATGAACATAGGCAAGTGATAAGGGGGAAACTCGCACTCATAAACCCTAATATCTATATATTCCTCAAACGAATACCAGTCACCCACCCTGGTGTCCTTGTTGAGCTCTAGGATCTCTTTTTTCTAGGGCAGGATCCTTGGGGGGGATACATTATGAATGATTTTGTAGTTAATTTCCATGTAAGACGATATAAATTGGGAGTATCCCTCATTAATTGGTTTTCTCCTAACAGCAACATCCCAATCGAAAAATGATTTCCTCTGCTTATTTGGGGCCATCAGACTGAGACTTAAGCACTCAAATTAATCAAAATGAGTGTATATAAAAAAAATATATATATATCAGGAAATAGTATCTAAAGAATGAGGTGATAGAAAAGTGCTTCAACTAGAACTTGATAGACTCAGCCAGGAAGGAAAGTATGTCAAACAGATGGTCTGGATACATCATCTACATTAGAAATCCTAAATGGCTTTTGTAACAATGTTGGATTCATCCTCTCGAAACATTTGGGAAATTACAGTAAGGATGGGTTGCACTCCCTCTATGAATACAAACATTGAGATAGTTTCAATAACATGCAAGACTTTGTGACTAGGGGATAGAATCATTTGTTAGAAGGCATGTTGTTCCACAACTGAGAGGGAGGTATAGTTGTAAACAAAAAGGTCTCAATAAATTTTTCTAGTGTAGGAGAAGTTGGGTACACTAAAGCCTTCTAGATTATTTCAAGGGTCACCTCCAGGATTTTGGCTCTAGTATTTGATAGGAAGAAGTTCTTCTTCTCGATGTAGGATGCATCTAGCCACGAGGTAAACTCTAGGAAATCATAAACAAAAGGTGTAATTTGATAGTAGAGGCCTGAGTCAACTACTCCATTGGGTAAGCTACTTCCACTACTGGTGCACCTATCCTTGCTACTGATGCTTCCTAGGCATCATAGTCTAAAACAAGGGCTAAGACAACGTAAGAACCAGTAGGCTAGGGTCTTCCATATTTTCCCCAAAACTCTTCATTTCCCATTTTTGTTTAATAAAACTACCCTTTTTTAAGGTGTCTACCCCCCTGACTTGGTTACCATACAGGTCGAAACAGAGGTCCTACAAGTGATATGGATAGAATGGGTCAAAAATTTGAGCCTTCGTCTCCATTAATGGCCCAATATTGGAGGAGGGTTTGACTTCTAGGGATTTGGGGGTCTTTGAAGGTGATTTATTCATTTTTAACATAGATATAAATAAGAGACAAGAGGGGGATACTGGCAGGTTACCTGGTTGATAGGGTCAGATCTGTAGAATTTCCTTGGTGGGAGCCTTGTATCCATCTAGGGGTTAAACGTCAATGCAGACTAGCTCGAATGGCTAGAATGAATTGAAACAGGAAACATAATTTAAATTTAAACAGTAGCACTGAGAAATATTTAAATAGGCGGAGGGGAAATGGTCGTCTAACGTCATATGATGTCACGGTGGGGGACATGTGGAAGAATATGATTAGGGAGGTGACAGGTGGAAGCGAGCTGGGAGGAACTTTACATTTTACCTTCATTACTCTCTTGCTGACAGTATCGGCATTTCCATGGCATGGCAGGTGGTCCCCACTTCTCTCTGGCAGGTGAATGAACGGGGGGTGGGATCAAGCTGAGACCCCCGGAATCAATCTAAGCCATCAATCGGCAAATCCTGACCCACTAACTTTTCCACTTCAGGGGGTAGTGCCAGTTTATCCACCGCGCAAGTTACCCCTTAGAATTTCCTCTAGGGGACATTTGGGCGGGGATGGACAAGGATCCACCCTCCAACTTGCTTAGTCATTAACCTAATCGTCGTTCCTTTGCTATTTTTTCTTATTAAACTGTTGTGTTTGCTTAGGGAAGGAGTATATTGTGTGAACTATGACATTAGAGGCTCCAGGTGTACCACTAGGGCCTAGAAGTTCCCACATGATCAATTGATTTATTTTTTACCCATGATATGGGAAAAAGATTCGTTTCAAGAATATAAGAATTAAGAATGATTCACGATTGGGGAAGCAGATATATTTAACCAATGATAGCAGTTATTTTTCCTCTCTACAAGATGATGTGATTTTTTATGTTTTAAACGCGGAAGAATATTCTTTCGGCTCTTATGACATAAGGAATAAAGGCCAATGTCCATCTGTTTTTTCATAAGAATATGGCACCAATTTTAATGAATCTAATAATTTCGTTATTGAAGTACAGGTTGTGGCTCAAGAAATTACATTCTATGACAGCACAAAATGGTCTTCAGAGAATATCTTGAAAGGGGAAAGTTGCTTCTGGAAACACTAGACATCAATTTAATGTATGTTGCAAAAGAAAATGATAGATGGATAGGTGCATTTGTTAAAGTCCTTACTATTTAAAGCGGTTCCAGTCTTGTTGTACTTGATCCAGTGGAAATATCAGGCGAATATACCTGTGTATAGAATAAGACTAATGTTTTAGTTATGACAACAGTTATTTATGTTCATCTTTCCCTGAGTGTTCTACGCCTTTTGCTTCGGTTGCAAGATGAAATAGTTGGAGCTTTGCAATTTGGAGTGCCAATGCCTTATTGCGTTGCACACATTTTGATGGAATTTGGATTGATAAAATAGGTAATGGTTTTAATCAGCATATAGTTATTTGGAGACCCCACCGTCCTTCAAATTATGTTATTCTAGGTGACTACATTACACTGGGATGTATGCCTCCATCTCGAGTTGTGATGGCAGTCATCAATACTTATGGACGTGTGAAAAAACCTCTTGGATTTCAATTAGTTTGGTCATTCATTAGTTTAAATTATCTGGAAGCAGAGTCCTACAATTGTGATGAAGACATGCCTCTATAGCCTAAGAGATATATTGTTCTTGGTTGTGTTTCACAAATTGGCAAAGCTCCTCCATCACCTAGTGTTGTTAGTTGTATTCGATATGATCTTCTAAATTTTGTTATGTTTTCTGATTGTATATACTACAATCCTCCTAATTCAAGGGACCAATCTGGCTTTAGTATTTGGTGGATAGAAAATGTTGTTTGGCCTTTCTTTGCGCACACATCTGTCGAACCTCCTCCAAAATCTGTAGTCTGTGATATGTGTGAAATGCTGCATCGAAACTTTACTAATTCAGATTTACATGAGGAGACAACAAATCCTGAAATGAATGCACAATTTGATGTTGGAAGAAAGCATGGGGTGGATAGTGGACCAAGCATCCCTCGATGGGATAGAACAAAATCCATGGCCAGGTTGGCTCGTTCTTATACGTAAACTTCATAGTTCGATCTTATATGGTGGGATAAGGACAGTGAATATAGACGTACAGTTTCTATTTGGCGACTCGTTCCACCTCCTAGTTATGCTATTATTGGTGATAACATTGATGATGGTTTGGATCCACCGAGTTTGGGTGTAGTTATGAGGGATGACAATTCTGGGTGTCTTGAGAAGCCTGTTAAATTTAAGAAAAGATAAATACTAGGGAAGGGTCTTGAAGATGTTTTTATGTTGTTCCCAGTCACACCTAGTTTTGTATCAATAGGTTGTATAGCTGCAGGATCGGAAACTCTACCTCCCTTAAACACAGTGCGTTGTGTGCATATGGACCTTGTAAACCAGAAAAATATGTCCAAGAAGCTTGTCTGGAGAATGCCAAGTCTCAAGGGGTCATCTAGTTGTAGCTTATGGAGAGTTGAAAACCAGACTAGCACATTTATTGCAATGACTGATCATAAAAGACCAGCAAGTCGGATGGCATATGGGCTTGCAGAGACTGGACAAAAAAATTGCATGAGAAATTTAGTGGTGAAATGAAGATTGGTTGTTTATCAATAACACTTTTGGATAATCTTTGTGGAATGGTGACACCTCTAGTGGACAATACACTAATAAATATAAACCCTTCTAGCATTACATGCTCAAAGGTTAAATGGTGGAGTGATCCCGTAAGCAGTTTTTCCCAAAACTGCCAATCACATAATCGAATATGGCACCACTCGTCCCTTGTTCCAAAAATCACCCAGGGTGGTCCCACGGTGGAAAATGGTTTCCAAAACCGTTATTTCGCTCGTTCATTTGTCCACGCCAACTGCAACGTACTTCTTTTCTCCCCATTATTGTCGAAAGGGTTGCATTTAATTGTATTGAATGAAACACATCAATTTTGTAAAAAGAGTTGGGGTTTTGACTCATATGAAGTATTATATATATATATATATATTTAAAATTTTATTTTTAAATAAACAATTTATAATTGTTTAGAGTGGTTTTGTAGCTAATTCAAGATCAGTTTTATCATTGATTCTAGAAAAGTTAGACGAAGGAAAAAATAAAAGTCCAACAGGTGGGGTTCGGAGTAAGAAAATGCATGAGGCCATGTAATAGAGAGTCTCTCAAAAGCTCAATAATAGTAACCAGTTTGATTCCAGCATTGAGATGGTTGCAGTTGTTGTTTTTTCCTCTTATATGCAGTATTTCATTTATGTTTTTTTCCTTTTTTGGAATGGTGTATGATAGCAGCAGGTTGTCTCATTTTAATGTTTCATGAATTTACTTGTTAGTACTCATGCAATGTAAATTTCATACCCTTAAAGGGCACTCCACATTCCATAAATGCACTTATTTCTACATAGGTTTGGATTTAGATTCTTAATTGCCTAAGTTTAAACCCTGTCTTTCTTTATTTTCTTTCTAAGCCATTTCTTAGCTCATAGACCCTACAATCCTCAATTTTTTCTGGCCATTCTAGTTTTGAAGGAAAGGTTTTTGAATTAGAAGATTTGTTGCTGCTCTCATGGAAAATTCCTCTAGCCACTAATATTAAATAAACTTTTTATCAATCTGAAGATGTCTCGGGCATTAGTTCCCCCACATCCAGGAATTGTCTACAAGAGTTACAACACCTTCCATTTGTGCATAGCCTTTGTAGACAAGTCTTGTTTTATTTCTTACTACTTGTTCACGTTCATCAAATTTGTTTATGTACACCCACTTGGTTCCAATTATGTTTTTGTCCTTTGTTCTAGGAACATATTCTCAAGTTTGATTCTTCTCAATATCATTTAATTATTCATCCATGGCCTTGATCCAGTGCTCATCCTTGTTGGATTGATCAAAATTTTGTGGTTCTATTAAGGATTAAATTGATTTGTCTTCTTCATGTGAAACATCTACAAGCTTTCTTCTAGTTTGAACACCTAAATTTTTATTTCCTAAAATATGATTATCTTGATGATTCTTTTGTACATATCTAGATGGAGTCTTAGCTTGCATATGTTCATGTACTTCTCTCTGAAATTATTCATACTCTTTGTCTTGTATTTTTTTATGGAGATTCCTAAAAGATATCTGGATTAGGATGAACTAGAGGAATACATCATTGTGCGAGAGTGATTCATCTACTTCCACATCAACACTTTCAACAACATTTTTTGTTCTCTTACTATAGCATCTATAACCATTTCCTCAATAGGCATATCCTAGAAATATACCTTCATCAACTCTATATTCAAATTTACCATGTTTCTCTTTGTTCATTTTTATGTAGCACTTTCTCCCAAACACTTTAAAATATTTAATAGTGGCTAGTCTTCCATTCCTTAGTTCATAAGTAGTTTTAGTTATTTTGGTTCTAATTTGATCCCTATTTAGAATATATACATTTGTGTTTATTACCTCTCCCTGAAATGATACGGAAAATGAGCTTCAAAAATAAGGGTTCTTGCCATTTCTTGAATCGTTTAATTCTTTCTTTCGACTACACCATTTTGTTGGACTAGTAAAATTACTTTTAATGCCATGATGCTCATAAAAACTATTGAATTCATGGGATTAAATTATCCTCCTTTATATGTCCTTAATCATTTAAATTTCAATCCCATCCCATTCTCAACAAGAGCCTTGAAATTTTTGAACTTTTCAAATGTAGCAAACCATGGTTTATTTTCCATGTAAATAAAATAAGACCAAGGTCATGGAACACGTATTCCAAGTTGAATGGTGGGAAAACATTATTGTGAGCATGACTTGTGGATTAATTTATGGCTATATAAATTGGCAAAGGCGTCGGAAAAGGAAAAGAGGCAGTAATTGGCATTTAATTATGAAAATAAAGGAAAATAAGAGAGAAGGGAGGTGAAGAGGCACAAATTTGCATGCAAGGGAAATTATAGGAAAAATGAAGGAAAACGAAAAAAATAGAGGCATCAATGATAAAAAGGATTCTGAGAAATAATTTCTAGCTTGTTTACAGATTTTTGGTAGAGCTCTAGTTCATTCTCTCATATTCTTGCACACTTGGAGTATTCTTGGAGCACTCTAGTATTCTCTTGGATTTGGAAGAAGACAAGCAAGTAAGCAAAGGGAAAGCAAGCAGGGAAACACAAGGAGACAGTTGGATCAACAGCTACATCTGGATTGCCTTGCAGGTAATAGGTTTCATGTCTGATCTCCTTATTGGTTTTTGGATGCATGGTATATGCACGTGATTCTTCTGTTATGTGATGTCATTGGCATGGATATTTTCCTGGATTGACTGTGGTTTCAACCTTCCCTTCTTATTTCTTGGATAACCATGGTGTTGTGGCTTTCCCACTTGTTTTTCTAATTGGTTCTCATGTTTGCTATGGCTATGGGTTGGAACAAACACTCTGGAGACCTGGAACAACTTGGGTTGAGTTACTAGTTCCTGGAGCCCATAGGTTGGGATAAACACTCTGGAACCTTGTGGGTTGAGTTACTAGTCCCTGGAGTTGCGGGTTGGAACAAATGCTCTAAAGCCCTGATTAGTTATAGGTTGAGCTACTAGCTCCTAGAGCCCTGGAAATCTTGGGTAGAGACTGATCTGGTTAATATTAGTGATTTATGGATCGTAGAGGTGGAATCATTATGGTTGAGGGTTGAGGTGGTTTGGCCTCTAGAAGCATTGGTTGGTTTTGTTTTGGTCTAACCCTTATGATCCCACATTCATACTTGGAATATGGCATGGGGGTGATTGGCTAAAAGAGAGATTTTTTTCAACCTAATCTATGTTTGGGTGGTACGTGGAAGTCCTTGCCTTGCTTGGAATTTTTATATGTTAATATGATATACTTTCCTATTGTGATCTATGAGAATTTGTATTAATTATGATGGTGATGTTATTTTTGATTCGCCATGGTTTCTATGTTGGTGATATGTTGGTTATATGATGTATTATATTTATGGTTCTTGTCATGTTTTGATAATTATTTGAATGGTTGATGAATACATGAACTAACAAGTGTTATTGCAGCTAGATAGAGAGGGCATAGAGCCTTCTTGGTGATTCTCATATGAATATTATCAGTTAATGATCAGATATGCATTCATGACCTATAACTTATATGTCTAACATATGTTTGAAGAAATGTCTATCATGGATTAGGCATGTCTAGGTCAAGTTTTTGCTTGAGTTTTTATTGATTAGAATTGTCATTACCTTTGATTCCATTTTAGAAAGTTCCAGGTAGTTTTGGGCAATGGTCTGAAGGCTAGCCTGAAAAAGTGGCTCGGATCTTAGAACCGTTGGCATCGGACTCAGGAATTTTGGTCATAACCGCATGGAGGCAGGCTTATGCATATGGTTGGGACCTCATAACCACAATGATGTTGTATTGTGCATGTAGTTGGGGAGTTCCCCTACTAAAACAAAATTCGAGCTCAGAGATTGACCACTTGGGGTGGTTTACAACCTCTTGAGTAGTTTGTGGTCTCTGAGGGTGTCAATTTGTCATTGATTTGTCAACCCCACTTCCATAACTAGAACTTGGATGTTGGGTCATATCATAGTGACACTCAACTCATGTTTACCCTGGAAAGCTTGTGGGTAAATGTGGGAGGAGTGGTTGCAGATTGGTATCAGAGTTGGTTACATTCTCTTTGGGTGATATCTCATACCACTGATTGGTATCATAGCTTCCAGTTTCAAACACTTGGACATGATTGGCTAGGTGTGTTTGTTGTGCATGCATTGTGATTTTTATGGTTATCATGCATGGTAGGTCAGACATGCATTGGGAATGTTATTATTGTAGTTTTTTTCATCATGATGATGTTGATATGAATTATATGTTGATGTCAGTATATGTACATATATTGTGACAATATGGATTGATTGTGTAGACGAGATAGCCTCCTTTGAAACACACTAAGATATGATTTTTATTATGTCTATATTTCGTTTATCTAACATGGCATGTTTGCAAGAGATAAAATATCATAGATGATGAGCATAATGGTGGATTATAGTTCACGTGACTCTCCTTATATATCAGTTGAGTAGCAAGGAGATGAGTATTCTCTCGATTTAGTAGATACACTGAGAAGTTTGAAGGAAGAAATCATAAGTTGTAAGGTATACAATAATACTCTAATTGAATCATGGGAAGGGCTTTCCAGAGCTCAGGAAAAGTAAGCATAAGTTAATGTAGTCATCCTTCAAATCCTTTCAAATTTACAGAAGTAGGGTCAGTTGAGGATCATTCATGGATAGGAAGAAAAGAAAAATGGGGTATATGGTATCAAGTCTTGATAATGATACAGGTTGGACAAGGATGACACAGTTAGAGGTGGAACATATTTTGATACACCTGACAGGTGGGCTATCACTCATGGATTTTATTCTAGTTCCAATTTTGAGAGATGACATCGTCATTACTGCCAGCATCCTTATAGGAGGAGTGAGAAGAATTATTTTCCAGAGGAGTTCAATAAAGCCAAGCCTCCTACTTTTGATGGTGATGTGAAGAAACCAAAATATGTAGAAGCATGGTTACTTGGGATGAATAAGTTCTTTGGATTGCATGGCTGCTTAGAGAATATGAAATTCAAGATAGTTATCTTCAGCCTTAAGGGAAGAGAAGACATCTAGTGGGAATATGTGAAGCATGTCAGAGGCATCATGATAGATGAGTTGAGTTGGAATGAGTTTAAAATACTCTTGAGAAAGAAATACTTGTCCAATAGATATTATGATGGAAAGGCCAAGGAATTCTATGAGTTGAATATGGGTTCCATGACAAATGAAGATTACACGACTAAGTTTATAAACTTGTTGGGGTATGTGCCATACCTCAAAGATGAGAAGACAAAGGTTCAAAGGTTTATCAGTGGATTTCCTTTAGAATTTAAGGGTCGGATTGAGTATGATGAGCCTCGGTCATTGGAGGAAGTCATCAGGAAGATAAAGCATTGTTATGAGCATTCTAAGTGTAATTATGAGCCTAAGCGGGATTGGAAAGGTAGTGATAAGACTAAAGGAAAGTGGGATAAGAAATGAGGAAGACCTCAGGATGCAGGTGATAAGGAGAATGTGGCACCTTATAAGAAGTTCAATGCAATTGACAGAGGACATGGATTTCAGTCTAAGGAAAAGAATAAGGGTGATGGCAAGAAGCCTTTGCAGTGTTGGACTTGTGGTGGAGAGCATCGTAGGAGATCTTTTACATCGCATCAGGGTGGCATACCTCGGATTTACAATGCTCGGGAGGCACATACATTTGGATATATTGGGCAAAGTATTCCTCGAATTTATGCAGCAATGGATAATAGGCAAGTTGATCATCAAGCATCCATTGTCGAGACGGAAGGTAAGTTTTGTGATCAAGTTGTTTCCATTTTGATTGACCTGGTGGATAAGTGTTGCTTGAATAAAGAAGTGAATGCAGAATATTGGTTGGTGCAGTTGGATAGAGGGACAAAGAGAAGAGTTCATCATTGGGTGAGATCTTATGCATTTGATTTAAATGGTATACTTACATCTGCACATCTAAATGTGCTTCCTTTGGGATCATGCTTTTGGGCATGGATTGGTTGTTCATTCATAGGACTAAGGTGGAATACTATGATAAGGTTATTAAGTGCCTGGACGATGATGGGAAAAGAAGAGTCTTACAAGGAAAGAAGAAGCCTACATCAGTGAGAATGGTTACAGTTATGCAGGAAAAGTGTAGTTGAAGGAAATAATGTGTATTGTTTGCAGTTCATATTTCCAGTGACAAAGGGAAGGATGTTGAGGATGATTAAGTTCTAAAGAGGTATCTAATTTTGTAACAGTTTAGGATGTGTTTCCTACAGAGATTTCAGAGTTGCCTCCTCATAAGGAAGTGGAAAGTTTTATAGAGTTGATGTCGGGAGAAAAACCAACATCTAAGGCACCTTACAATATGAGTACTCCAGAGTTGATGGAATTGAAGTTGCAGCTTCAAGAAATGCTTGATAAGGCATACATTAGGCCAAGTGTATCACTTTGGGGTGCACCGGTATTGCTTGTAAAGAAGAAGGATGGTACTCTCAGATTGTGCATTAATTATAGGAAATTGAACAAGGTGACCATCAAGAACAGGTGTCCATTGTTCGGGATTGATGATTTGTTTGATCAATAGAAGGGTGTTGTCGTGGAAATAACAACAGGTTCGAGACCCCAATTTTGGGCACAGGGGCCAACAAGGCTCTTTTGTAGTCTAGCACAACGCTGACATTTTCACCTTACCCAGGAAGGGTAAGGAGTCTCAACCGAGACGTGCCACATCCACAGTTAGATGAGGGTTGGAATATAGTATCAAGGAAAACCATCTCAAATAATAGAGATAAGGGAACATTGAATCATTCTTTGAATAAGTCATATTGCAACAGTTTATACATGTTGTAACAGAAAGACTACCTAAACATGTGCATACATAAAAAAATTAAAGAACTAGAATAACATGTAGTTAACACGCTATGATCCCCATAATAGTATTCCTCATTAATATAAATGTGAGTATATTACATCGAGCACAAGGCCTATTCCTCAAAATCTAGAACTCTAACAAGGCAAATACAATCTTATGGCAGAAGAGACACAAAGTTTTTCTCATAGATCCACAACACAAGAAGAACAATATCACTAGTAACAATTGTGACACAACAACCCAACCCATTCTTGGTTCTCCTTTCTGCCTTTTATCTTCTTCTTCCCTCTCTCTGCATGCCAACCTGAACTGCTAGTTCCTTCTCCCTTGCTAAATTTTATTCATTCCTCGGTTTTCCTTGCTCTTTTCCCACTCAATTGTATATGCTTCTTCCTGCCACCCCTCTGCAACTTCCAGTATTCTGCCAGTTCCTTCCCTCTCCTTGGTTGTTATTTATGCAACTTCTCAATGGCTATTTCCACAACTTTTCGCCAGCCTCTTTCTCCCCAAAACATCCAAATTTATCAAAAACGAAGGCCCTGACCATAGTTCATTAACCCATCCCTGATTCAATCTTTCTTCAGCGTCATCAGTGTAATTGATGCTTCTGCAGGTGTTGTTGTTGATGCTTCTGCATGTGCTACTACTGATTCTTTTGTTGGTGATGTTGTTGATGCTTTTGTTGGTGCTTCCTCTTGGTTGGTTTCTTTAAATGAAGGCCCCAATTTAGGGACAGTCACAATGGTCACATGGCGGAATTGATTGTAGTTATTGAGCGTTGCTTGCCAGGGCTTTGTGATCGTAGCTGCCTAGGCAAGGAATTCATTTGTTGTGTTGGACGTTAGTTGGGATGGTCGTGTCATCAAAAAGGAATTCCACTATGTTTCCATGTCCTCATTCCTCAACCAAGGAAAGGAAACTGCTAGAAGAAAGTCTAGATGATAGATTGATAAATTCATGTCATCATATGGTTGAAGATAGAATGGTTAAAATTATCTATCTCACGAGCATGATGAAAGAATAAGTAACTTTTCCTTTTGTATGATACATGAAGGGATGAATATAATGTGCCTTGAACTCTTCTACATGATGACATGATATGAACTCATGAAGAATATGAGGTGGTTGGAAACTATGGTTCCAATGATGAAGGAACTACGTATAGAATATTCTGAGAAAGAAATATGTGAAGAAGGTGAAAGAAGAGTTCGTGAAAGATGTATCTAAAGTCACTTAAGATAAGATAAGTGATCAATGTCTAATAATAGGAAGGATTAGCTATCACATCTCCATGGAGAAGGTATGAAGACCCTGATATGTATGTCGGAGAAGGAGAACCTTAGTAATGTATGTCTTGGAGATGGATCCATACAGTATGTGAAAGGATGTTAATGTTGTAAGAATTAGATGACATGAAAAAGATCCATCATAAAGAGGTAATGTTCATTTGATGTTATTTTTTTATTTTTGGAAGAACACATCTAGTTGGGTTGTAACATGGCTACCAAAAGAGGGTTGTAGAAGTTCATCTACAACTAAGATTAGATTGAAGATCTTAAAATAAACATGACTTGGAAAAGGTAGTAGTATGAAGGTTAACCAAAATATGACTCGGAAGGTCACTTCCCAATGAAGAAAAGTATGACATGAATATCGGCTCAACATTATGTTTCATTGAAGGGAAGTCATGGAGAATATGTTCATTTCCCTATGAAGAAGTTCTGGAAGAAGATGGCACCATGATGAAGAATTTTAAATTCATCAATGACATGATGATGCATAAAGGAGGATTCCTACAAGCATCTGATAGTACCATGATCTCCATCGAAGAACAAATAACTAATATTGGTAACAAGTCCCTAGTTAAGAGGGAGCTTGGGAAACTCCCTAGTTAAGAGGGAACTTGGGTATATTCATTTTATAGGAATGAGTATATCCTCCCTAGTTGAGAGGGAGAGATAGACATATCATTCTTTTATTCTTTATGAAGAAAGAATAGAAGATTGGGTAAGCATCTAAGACTGGTATTGATACTCTTTAAGGATGAGGTAGTGCATCTAATTGGTAAGAGTATTCGAAGAGGAAATTCTATGATGATGTAAAAATTCAAGATGGGAAGGTACTAGAAGGACATACCTTGAATTCCAAATGGGGTATGTTCATTGAAATACAATGATGAAGGTGTTTTATAAATCATTTGTCTTCCTAGAATTATGCTCTAATCTAGTGGAGAGATAGAGTTGTTAGTCAAGGCCTTGTTATATGACAATGTTGGTTGATATGTTGAGATGCACTGATATAAGCTAAAAATATAGCCTATGGGATGGCTTTACCAATTCGACTCTTATTATGAGAATTATTCAATATGAGAATGTCCATGTACCTTGTACGTATTATGATTAACTCCCTAGTTAAGAGGAAGTGTTGAAATATGTAACTAGGTTTGATCTTCATAATGTCTTATGTAATCATGATTTTATGTATTTGATGAAAAGAGAAAAAGAAAATTTATTATTATTATTATAGCATGGGTTTCATGCTCAAGGTTAATTATTTATAGGTCAGGTAACCATTGTGCACTTCTAGGGCTTTGTCATAAAGTCTAGGAGTCAAAGAGTCATTGTCATATGTAAAATGCCCTATTATGCATCTTGCATCAAGTCAAGAGAATTTATTGTAAGTCAAAAGGTGTCATAAAGTCCCTCCAAGGCCAATTTGGCCTACAAGAGCAAGAGACGGCCTAGCAATGACATGTTAGCCTCATAATGATAGTTCGAGCTCCAAGGAAAGGCTATATATACAAGGCATTCGACCACTTTTGAGGAGAATCCATTTAGAAGAAGACTAGAAAATAAGTATAAAGTTAAGCGAAGAAGAGAACTCAAGGAATAAAAGGTCGAATCATTCTGGAGACTATTTTGGGTTACATCATCTTGCACGTGTGAGTAAAATAGGGCATATTTTGTAGCAGCAAGACCAAAATTGAAGTCACTATAGAAGACTAAAGTTTGGGGTTTAAAATGATTAATTTGAAAGATGTTATTAAAGAAGAAGAAACAACCCAAGCAAAGGAATAAAGAGACAATTATTGCCATCTTTTCCCACATCTACGAAGCTAGAGTTTCTATAGGAAAGTTGAAAATTGTAGTCATAATTTGTAGGTCTAAAATTGAGGTCGAAGGAGAAGTTGTATCAGCTTTGAAGAAATTTTGACTTAGGTTGACTTTGTGAGAAGCAATTTCATCAAGAAGAAATTGACTTGGTCTTGGAGGGGTGTTTTTCAAGGGTCTTAGGTCTTGGAATTTTTCATTTGAAGAATCTATGAGAAGAGAAAAATTCTTGTGGGTTTTCCTCTCAAGAGGAGAGGTTTTGACCCTAACTAGCACCCTATATTTTTTTCATATTGTGTTGTTGGGTAGCAGAGGTCCTACGTAATAATTTTGGGGGTCTGATAGCCTATAAATTAGGATTAAAATCTTGTAAACCTCCAAAATATACAGGGCACAAAATGTAAAAGGTTGAATCAAAGGGTTGTCTGCCAGAAAAATAATATAAAATAATAGGAAGTAAGTCGGTCCGCGGACCATAGGAAGGTATAAATAGAGAGTGGATCTATGAGGGAAAGGCAGTTCCTTTTGGGCTATGATCTTGGATCTAAACTGTAATGGGTTGTTGATGAAGGTAGTGGGAATCATCTATAAGTCCGAGTCGAGGGTTTGGGATAGTAGAGGCTCTACAGTTGTGTGCGCAGAGGCCTAGAAGAGTTCGCAGCTGTGTGCGCAAACCCCTGCAACTGAGTGCGCAGGGCGGATTTGGATGTACTGGTGTTAAGTGGAAATAAAAATAAGTTCATTCTGAAATTTAATTGTGATCTCTGAATTATCACGAATCTAGCAATTTGTATGGTTAATAAAGCTGTTTGGGTCTATGCGCATTGATTATTGAATACTTGTGAATCGGGTTTTAGCCTTAATATGTGAACTGAATAAAAGTGATAAATGTTTGATTAAAAACCACTTTAAAATAGATCTAAGCTGCAATACTTCATCCACTTGAGTAGATCTGTAGACTGCGCGAGGGATTCAGGACCCATGTGAATACCACGCAGCACGAAGCTGCGGAATGGAATGCGAACCCTCCAAACCATATCCAAACATCCCAATGGTGCGGAAACCTGGTTCTAGCACCCTCCCCTACTACCTCGGGTGAGACCTCAGGCCGCACTTCATGGGCTGTTATCGAAAGGGCCGGTAGTTGTAGGATTTGCTTGGCTAAATAATTCTTCTGAACCTGGGTTAGGCCCATATAAGCCAACAAATGGTTATGTTGTTGGGATGGGATCTGCCTAAAGGGTGTCTGGTGTGAAATGCGGGGACTTTATAGAGAAGAATGTTGAAGGATCGAAGGGATCAAGGACGGTAGTAGATCAAGGGTAACTATGGCGAGTGCGATTCAGTTGTCGGTATTCAAAGGAGCAAGAGGCGAAGACCCGGAACAATTCTGGTTTGTGCTAACATCAGTATGGAAAGCACAGTAAATCGTAGATGATAATATTAAAAAAGCTACCTTAGTCAGCGCGCTGCAGGACTGAGCCCTGACTTGGTACATAAAATATTCAAGCAAGCACCCAACGACGGGGACCGTGGAAATTTAGACCAAATTGAAGGAGTTTAGCCGGCCGAGGTTAGAAACATAGTTGATTATAGGGTTCAAAGAAATCATGATGATGCCTGGAGAAACCTCGTGGGATTTGGACCAAAGATTGAAAAGTACTATTCGCGAGGCTAACATGACCTTGACAGACGCGCAACACTGCGCCTGGTTTATGGCATCCTTAATACCACATCTAAGGGTGGCTCTATCACAACAGAAGATCTCAACCCAAGCCGAAGCACTAGAGACAGCAATGAGGTTACACAAAACTCCATTGCAAGACCCGGGGTTGGGAGTTCAGCAAATCCAAGCGCAGATCCAAGATTTGTGTGTTGAAATGAAGAAAATAAAACAAGAACAGATACCACGAGTAGAATTTCGGGAGGAGGTATGGTGTATAAAGTGCAAAAGCCAAGGACACGATAAAGATCACTGCCTGGTCATAGTAAAAATTTTGGCTACGGGGGGACCAACTTTATTGCGACCAGAGGAACAGATAGGATCGAGCACCACAACCCCGCTCTGGTGCACAATCTGTCAGGTGGGAGGAAAGTGCAACACTGATAACTGTCACCTATTACCAAAATACAACCAGACCCCCAGCAACTATTTTGCAACTTTTGTAGGTCAATGGGCCACGAGGAAAGAGACTATCGTAGCTACCAATTGTTAATGGACCTGTCACCTGCTTACAGAATGCAGACTGAGGTGTGCGGTTAGGATCCAGCCAGGGCGATCGTGTGTGGTGGGTTCCAAGTCCGTGGACGAGGACGAGGTAGAATGGGGCTAGGAAGGGGTCGTGGGCAGCTAATCAGCTACAACTACGAAGGACCCAGACATTACGCGCGGGATTGTACCAACCCAACAAGAATGTCGTGTATTTATTGTGAACAGTTCGATCATGAGCTGATAGATTGTCCTACAATGATAGTGAAAATTCATGAAGGAAGAGCAACACAACCAACAACAACCCAGAACATGCAGATGATGAGGTCCAAACCCCATGAGGAAGATCCCAAGGTTAACATGGTGCTGAGGAGTGGCACGGCCACAGGAGAGGATGGAAGAAACTAAAGGGGCGATAAGGAGACATATAGGGAAGCTTGGGAGATCTTCGCGGAGGTATCTACCCCAGGTAATCGGGATATACCCAAGTCAAACAAGGATCCCTCGATGATAACTACCTTTTTAGAGACATGTATAAAATTGCTTCGCAACAACAGGGCGGTTAAAGGCTTACAGGAGGTGATAAATAGATGCGCAGGATGAAGTGAACCGCGCGTCATTCGAATGTTGGGAAGACATGCATCATGGACCGAAAGGGAAATGTGGTTAACAGTGTAGATCAGTGATTATGAGATGGAGTAGGTCATTTTGGATCTGGGCTCAGATGCCAACGTATTACCGAAACAGACTTGGGAACGCATGGGTAAGCCTACACTAAAATGGTCCCCTATCCAATTATGGATGGAAAATCAACAAAAGGTGCTACCCATGGGAAGGCTGCAAGGGGTTACGGTAAACCTTGACGGTGCAAGTACCTGCACAAACTTTGAAGTTATTGAGCTCATGGATGAAAGTACGCCCTATCCTGTGTTGTTAGGAATAGATTGGGCCACCGATATGAACGGAGTTATTAATTTAAAAAAATGAACAATGATATTTGAAACAAAGGCTCTCCGCGTCATCATTTTGCTAGATTTGGTTGAAGGACCACGCTACATTGAACTGGTGCATGACGAAGAACGTGATGACGACGTAAATTGTAGCTACAGAATGTCTGTCCAAGAGCGAGGATGGGTCAAGACATCGAGGGATAGAAGAATATCACGGGGTAATGAAGAATTCTGCACTTCTGATGAGGAAGACGAGCAGTGGCGTAAGAGGTTGAATGGAGTAACCACGCTACAATGCAACGTGGTGACGAAATCACTGTACTGTATAAAGACCCAGGATTGTAAATTGCCAAAGTATGATGGGTTGACGATGGTAGATGAATTCCTGACCAAATTTGAAATCGCAGTACCAGAGCACCAACGATTCGATGCGATGAGATGGTGTGCACGACGCCTACGCGATGGTGGGGCACACATGAAGGGACATTTGAAGATTGGTGCGCATGTGCCCTGTTGACTTATATGGGCCTAACCCAAGTTCAGAATAATTATTTAGCCAAGAAAATCCTACAGCTACTGGCCCTTTCGGCAACAGCCCACGAAGCGCAGACTGAGGTCTCACCCAAGGTAGCAGGGGAGGGTGTTGGAACCAGGTTTCTGCACCCTTGGGATGTCTAGATGTGGTTTGGAGGTTTCGTGCTCCGCTTTGCAGCTTCGCGCTATACTGTATTCCCGCCGTTCTACAGATTTACTCTAGAGGATGAAGTATTGCAACTCAGATCTACTTTAAAATGGTCTTTAAGCAAACATTTATCACTTTTATTCAGTTCACATATTAAGATTAAAACCAGATTCACAAGTATTCAATAATCAATGCGCATAGACCAAAACAGCTTTATTCACCATACAAATTGCCAGATTTGTGATAATTCAGAGATCACAAATATATTTCAGAATGAACTTATCTTTATTTCCACTTCACACCAGTACAACCAAATCCACCCTACGCACTCAGCTGCAGGGGTTCGTGCAGATAGCTATGGACTCTTCCAGGCCTCTACACACACAGCTACAGAACCTCTATCCTCTACCCAAACCCTTGACTCGAACTTACATACGCTTTTAGACTGTTTCTGTCAAAAACCCATTACATATCAGATCTTAAGATTATCCAACCAAACTTAGCTTCTCTACCCATAGAGCCTTTCTCTATTTATACCTTTCCATGGACCGTGATCCATGGGCAGGCCAACTCATCTTACATTTCTTTACATTATTTTTGGGTGGACTACCCTTTTGACTTTGAATTATTACAAATCGCACTCCGCGCATCTCGCGGAGTCTTTACCCTGCTTTTACCCAAAATTGCGGGCTCTGAGCCCCCTAACCGTTGCACGGGGCTTCCGCTACCCAATAGTCCCCCTACACAATCATCGTGACTCATCCCGAGTCACTCAGCTGGTTCAGCCAACTTGGCGCGGAGATCGGTTAGCATCTTCTATGCGTCGCTTGTGCTAACCGCAAATTCTTCTGTCATTCGCTGCATCCGTTCCACGTGTGTCGCCTGCACCTCAATCCCTGTCTCTGCTATCTCCATAGTAGCATATTCAGCCTGCATGTGGGCTATCTTGTGCTCTATGGTGGTTGAAACTGCAAATGCCTCATCCAGCCATGGCTAGAGATAGGTTTTAACCACTGCTTCCCTTTGTCTGGCGACATCGGCTTGGGTTTTCAGGTCCTGTGCCTCCCGCATCTTGGCCAAGCACTGGGTAATATCAACGGTCGACGCATTTCCTCTAAGCTGATTGTAAGCTTGCTGGAGCTCTCGGGCCTCCGTTTCCAATCGACGAAGTGTTGGATCCTCCTGAAGGGTGGTGAGCGCAACAATCAACTGAGTTAGCAGCTCGGTACATTGCGCCATTGAACATGTGAGCATCACACGCCCCATATTAATGATATTCCTACGTTGCTCTAGGATCTCTAGTGGCTTCGGTGGTGGAACCTGCAATTTTAAGTCTGTGATCTGCGAGCTAAGTTCTAGCTACATCTGGGCAGCCTCCTCCTTTGGCTTTCGGAACCCAGTAGATAGTTTATGGATCTGTGTCTCAATGGGCAAATCCTCTGCAATTGCTAACTCCTGGGCACTCGAACAAGCTTCCACTACTAGTTTCTCCATCTGCTGCTTTTGTGTGACTGCCTCATCGCGTTGGAACCACAGCTGTTCGATATTAATTTTCTGCTCCTCGAGTACTTGATCGGCGCAGCCAGCCCTGGCATAGAGTTCGATTGTGGCGTTGCCGTGGAGTTGTTACAAACTTTCGCGAGGTAGAGCAGTGACGTTTAGTCCCAACCCTGTAAGTCGTGGAGTTCGATTGTGGCGCTGTCGTGGAGTTTTTGCAAACTTTCGCACGGTATAGAAGCGATGTTTAGTCCCAGCCCTGTAAGTCGTTCTAGCATAGCTTGGTCCTCTGCATGTGTCGTGATCAATGCTCCTGCTGGAATCGGGATAGAATAAGCCATTTGGGCTTTTAACAACAGTTCTGCAGCTATCATACTGGAGAACCCCAGAGTAGCGTTGGTGCCTAATGGCACGATTCTTGTTCCCAGTTCATGTAGCTGTGTGCAGAGTTCCCCCAACACAATCTGCTGCTCCGACATGGCTTCATCGACTACCTCCTGAGCGGCGTCTCGAACGGTGTTCTCTATGTCAGTTAGGTCTCCTTCAGTTGACGTGGTCACTCCGCTATCCGTTTTAGACACCTTTGCCTTCTTTCATGGCTTCGGCAGCTCTGATGTCGCTGGCCACTTCAAAGGTGGATCCGTACCTGTTACTGGTGGTTTGTTCGCGGCCGTCTTAGGGGGTGCCTTTTGACTGCCCCTGTCCATTTTTTACGCCGCCCCTCCTAGTGGTGTCTTTCCTGATACCGCCAACACCGCTTCCAGTGCTGCCTGAACTTTCGTGGCGAGTTGTTCATTGCGCTTTTGTTGCGCAACCCGCTTAGCTTTCTCCTTTTTCTGCCAAATAGCAGCTTCATTGCACTCTACCGCCGCCAGCCCGTGCCACACCGGTGGCCAAGTATCCACAATCCTGTCGACAACATCGCCAATAGCAATAAATCCGAGTGAGGTCCATGCCTAGGCCAGGTCCTTACGCACCCTGATGTAGAGACGATGCATGTATACTTTAAATTTGGCAATATGCTTCATGCTTTCATGGATCTTGTCAGAAAGGCAGGGTAACTCATTAGTCCACTAACGCACAGTCGCGTCCATCAGTACCCAAAATATTTTGATATTTCGAATTTGTCCCGCGTCCCTTGTCGCCCAGAGGGAAGCATATCGAGTGGCTTCCGAGTCCAAGACCAGAAACTGGCTTTCTTCAAGGTAAGTCAGTGATGACCAACATGATGGATAGGAGCAGTCACACATAATGGAAATTCTTGCCCTCCTCTTGCACTTCGCGGCAATTGGTCAGAAACTCTTCAAAAAGGAACTGTGACCAATTGAACTGTAAGTCGGCTACACATTCCTCCGCAAGTGCGATAACTACGGCGGGAACCTCAGTTCCATGGTATTTCCTCATTGCTTTTATTTCCAGCAACTGAGTGGCAACGTGGACTGCGTTGTTTGAGATACTGTCAGTGATGTACCCTCGTTTTCCCTTGGCAAGCTGAAACTTCTTTTTCAGTCGCTCTATCATCACGACATCGTTACTTCTATCAGTAATTTCCCGAGGGTCTCTTCCATCATAGGGAAGGTGCGAGACCCGATGAACAAGTTCAGTTGTGATATTGACAGGTTTGCCAACCCATAACATTTCCTCATGAACTAAACAAAGAAACTGATTTATGACCAACATGGTGATAGGAGGCCGTAGAAAGTGAGGAATCGACAATAGATAGAGAAACCCGGCTTTGTCCACCTTCCGTAGCCACTCCTTTGGTTGTAGTGTTGTCACCGTCCCTTCTACATTCCGCTCCATTAGTGCATCTGTCGCCAAGTGGGGGAATTTTACTATATCTACAGGTCCCAATCTTTAAACTTCATTGTCGCAACACGTCCAACCACCAAGTTTTCCACTGGGACAGCTTTTGGTAGAGACGGGGTAATGATTACAGTGTCGACTTCATCTAGGTTTGCAGGTACCTTCACCTTCCCCTTGCTTGGTGGCACATACTTGGGTCATCGCACTGGCTATATGGGATCCTCCTCAGGGTTTACTTCTTCGATATATGTGGGAGACTCTTCTGCTTCCTTGTCGCTGTCAATTGTAACAGTTTTACCCTTTTCCTCCATTGTGAATTTACGAAACTACAGGTGTCGTGGCGACCTTCTTACTGATTCTGAAACCTGAGGGTCCTTCCTAGTCCTTGGTGTCCGGGGTGATTTAGGGAGCTCGACTGCTTGCGATGAAGCTTGCTGCGGGTTATCAGTGGTAGGGTTGTGTGCTTTGAGGATTACTTCCTAGTAGTGCTTCGACAATGCCTTAAACCACATACTTTCTTCGAATTACTTGTCACCCATCTTATACTTGTTTCTAACCCAGGGCGGCTTTCTTATAGGGAGGTAAGATGTGGTGGTGTGACCCCTACTATGATTATATATGATTCGGAATTTAAGATTGGCTGCTTGCCCTTGCAGTAGTTCATAAATGCGATTTTGGTGGTTATTCTTCTGCCTTAATTGCCCATCGCCCACTCCATGGTGCTTTAAATGGGTCATCATGTCATCAGCAGTACCTGCAATGGTCGCTTTCCATCTTTCCTTCGCGGCAGCGAAACCCTAGGATCACAAGTACGGTTTTTGTATGTATGCTGAGGTCATATCGCGCAGCTTCGCAACATCCTGGTTTATAGTCTCACGCCCTCTTTCAACTACGTGGGGTGTTGGGACTGGTCCTCCTATGGATAGTCAGGTGGGCGAACCCCTCGTGTGGGTCTTCTGTTTCTCGACTAGCCCGAGCTGCGAGCACCTTCTGCATTCCCTTGATTCTGCTAACGGGTTGTGGTGTGTACGGTCTTGTCCTTTCTGGTGCAAGCGCAACCATGCTAGTGGGGTCGCTGCTTGTGGTAGGGTAGGAGAGCCAGCCATGTTCGTTTCCTTCGTTAGATCCTTCACGTAATCCATGTAGGTGGCTTCTAATTGCAACTTGTTAATAGCTTTATCCAGCCTCACACTATATGAATAGAGTCTAGCCCCTGTTTCTTATAACTTACCCAGTTGCACCTTACCACACCAAATGGCTTCCCAGAGCTGCTGAATTTGTTTGCGGATGTTGTTACTAGGGTGAACTGTCTCTATGCTAGTTTGTTTGGTCACAAAGAGACTTTCCTGCCGAGCCTTTGTTCCGCTCAAATCCGATTGGGTTGATGGCCGCCTGATGTGCACCTGTACCCATCGTCATTGAGGAACGCTCGTTCTATACCGTCTTGGCGGCCGCATATGTCCTCTGATGCATCCTTGAAATCGCTTCCTATAATTCAGCTTTCGCGACCTCCCCAGGTGCGCGTAACACGTCTTCCGCCACATTATGTTGCTCTCGTGATGCGTATAAAGTGCCTAGCTGGACGAGCTGCCCTTCCTCTATTGCGGCGTTCTTTACTTCCTGTTTTATTTTCTCGGTGGTTACGTGTCACAATGACCAACTAATCATATTGCAATTAAGTGTCATAACTTCTTGCAACAGGTTCTACCATCGTTCAGTCTCGTCATCGGAATCCACTATCTAGGTGTTATTGCGTTCCCACGAGGTTCTTCCATCGTCCACGGGGAGCACCTAATCTTGGTCCTAGGCAGCTATCTGATAGATGTAATCTAGTTCATCGTCACTATCCTCGTCGCACACAGGTTCGATGTAGCATTCCCCTTCTACTAGGTCCAACGGAACTACTACTCTCAGTGACTTCTTTTCAAACATCATCTTTCACCTTTTCAAGTTAATGATCCCTTTCATATCCGTTGCCTAATCAATTCCGAGAAATGCAGGGTAAGTGTTACTGTCATCAACAATTTCTATGACTTTGAAATCGGTATGTGTACTTACACTGTCGATATACACGTTCACTCCTTGCAGTCAACCCATTGGTAAGATCTTTTGTTGGTTGGCCATTCGAAACTAAATTGGGGACCATTGCAGTGTAGGCTTGCCTGTGCACTCCCATGTTTGTTTAGGTAATATGTTTGCATCCGAGCCTAAGTCTAGGATGACCTAATCCATTTCATATTCACCAATTTGCGCTGTCAGTCTCATCTCCCGTCCGGTGCGCAGAGCATGTCTTCCTATTTTTCAGACTACTTGTGGTTCACTGGATCCGACGCACCTAGTGATCAACTTTTGCAGCCCTAGAACAGCCTTACTATCACGCAACAGTTTCATGCAGGTTTCAAGAAAGGTAGTAATCATGGAGGGGTCCAATCCTGACTCTATTTACTCCCTCCTACCTGGGGTAGAAGCTTCAGCGAAGCTCCGCTGAGCTTCCCTCGGCATCGTCCTCCCTTGTTTCGGCTCAGAGCCATGTTCCTTTGTAGGTGTGTCGCACCTCTTTTTGCCTTCAACACATTCTTCTTGCAGATTACCTCCTATAGTTGTGCCACTTCTTAGTACCATATTTATATTGGGATCCTCTTCATGAGGTTCTGCTCGCATCATCTGGATATTTTGGGTTGGTGGAGATTGGAGTACTCCCTTTTCGCGCATTTGGGAAATTAAGGTTGGACAGTCTACCATTTCATGATCAAAATGCTCACAGTAGGGGCATAAAGTCTTAGTTGGGTTAGTGCAATCGTGAGCGTAGTGTCCTAGCCCGCCAAAATTATAACAGATTAATTGTCCACATCTTAGCCCAGGCCCCATTCCTCTTCCTCAGCCGCGTCCTTGAAATCCTCCCCACATTTCAGTCTGCATTCGGTAAGCTAGGGTTATTTCCATAATTAAGTCATAACTTCGACATGTTTGCTCATTGTGTCCCACCGATCGACAAAAGTTGAAATACAACTGTTGCGGGGTTTGGGTATACTTTTGCAATAGGTGGCAGTTATCTGTTGCATGTTTCCCACCCACCTGACAAATCGTGCACCAGAGCGCAAGCGCGGAACTCGGTCCTACTTGTACCTCCACTTTTAATGGCATCGGGCCTCCCCCCGCCAGATAGTTCGCGAAGACAGGGCAATGGTCCTTATCATGCGCTTGGCTCTTGCATTTAATATAGCCTACCTCCGTACGTACCTCTGGTCGAGATACTCTTTCTTTCTTCAAGCTTTGCATTTCTAAACTCAAGTTTTGAAGTTGCGCATGGATTTGCTGAACTCCCAACCCTGGATCCGGTATTGGGGTCTCGTGTAACCTCATTGCTATCTCCAGTTCCTCGGCTTGGGTTGAGATCTTTTGTTGTGACAGAGTTGTCCTCAGATGTGGTGTCAACGACGCCACAAACCACGTGCAATGTTGTGCATCTATCAAGGTCATGTTAGCTTCATGAATAGTACTCTTTAACCTTTGGTCCAGGTCCATTGCAATCTCCTTGAACCCAATAACCAATTGGTTTTCGGACTTTGGTCGGCCAAACTCTTAATTTAGCACATCTTGGATTGCCACTATTCCCTCATTCGGATGGTTGGTTGAGTATTTTATGTACCACATCAACACGCGGTCCTATAGTGCACTAACTAATGTGGACTTCTTGATGTTCTCATCTGTAATGCTTTGGGCGTCCAATACAGATCGTATCACAAACCAAAATCATCTTGGTTCTTTATTCCCCACACCCTTAAATACTGGTAGTTTGACTGCACTCGCCATCCCAACTTTTGGTAGAAGTAGTGGAGGAGGTGGGGTTGGAGTTGGTGTGGACGGCTTCGAAGTAGGTGAAGCAGGTGGTGGCATGGACGGAGGTGGTATCAGTGGGAAGCGCTCCCTGATCAATCAGACCGCACTTCCTAGTGAGAACCTAATGTTGTGGGCTAATTTTCCATGAAGATTCGCCAATTTCCTGTAAAAGATGATTCGCCCAGAATCGAGAGACTGAATTTGCTAGTGAGATTCGCCAATGTTTTAAACTCAAGTTTCCTTGGTCAACCTTGTGAGCTCCTCCTTGATTTCCCAGGAAGTGAATGCTAAAGGATTGTTTCCTACTGCTCCCGTTTTGCGATAACCTCTTCCACTCCTCGTTACTCCAGACATCAATAAACGTGCATAATATTTTTTTCACATAACAACATCTTAATCCAAGTATTCAATGATTTGATATACCTACCCCAAGGTCCTTGAAGAAACTACCTTTCTACTTCGCTATAGCTCATAGTAGTATCTATCGTGAACTCAGTGATAAATCCTCCTATTACCCAATCCAGCCAATGATCTATTGCACACGCGATTGTATCCTCAGTGGCTTCTAGCCTGCGCACCAATTCCGGGTTCCACACAATAGGTTGGTCCAATCTGCACCTTCCCACGTTGTCAGCTTGAGCTAGCCTTGTGATCCACTCGTAAAACTCTACCGAGAATGATGCAAAGAAGATCTCATGAATATCTGTGAATATATATCAGTCCAGTCAATCTTCTTTTGATACTCGCGGGTTTCTGTTTTCCTGAAATGCGAACTTGTGGAGTTTCGGATCCCACCACTTTTCAACCTCCTTCTTTGTAGGGTTCCAGTGTTCCCACATCAAACCCTAACTAGCATCCTATATTTTTTTTCATATTGTGTTATTGATATACATGGTTTGGTAGCTTCTTGAAGATAAAATAACACTATAATAATCAAGTAAAGTATAAGCTAACTAATAGTACATCAAGTTAAGTAAAATAACATCATAAGAAGTTATCAAAGCAAGAGAAATCACCCGAATCAAGCTACCATTGATTTATCAACATGGTATCAGAGCTAAGGTGACAACAAGAAGAGGCATCTTGGAGATCACTCATTTGAATAAGTAATATACATAAGGATCGAACATAAGGAGAGCATCAAGGAAATCAAATTATCAAGGATAACTAAGAAGAATCAAATACAACTATCCATCACATCATAAGGATCATATCATCTATAAGGAACAACACTTGGAAGAAGAATAAGACCTCAAGGACCCTACCTCTACTCAAAGAAACAAGGATTCTACACTCTTGAAGCAATGTTGGAAAGCTTACGCATTCTACAATAATCAACCAAAGGAAGAAAAAATAGCACTTCATCATCAAATCAAAGTGATCTCCCTCTCATTGATGAAAGGATCACATCTCAAACATATTTGAAGGAAGAGGAATAGTTATCCTCATAAAGAAACATTATCTTTTTTAGGAAAGAAGATCATCAAGAAATCAATCATCATCAAGGAGGCATCTTCAATTGTCAACAATAAAGGAGTAGTGGAATTCAACATCATAAATAAGGAATCTAGTGAAATGTATCATCATTAAAGAAGAATCTTCACTTGACAAGTAAGTATTCTATATTTTATGTCTCAATCTACAATGACTTATTTCTCCAAGGAGAATAACAAACTTGTTGGGACATTGAATTACCTTGCATGGAATAAGAGAATACATTTGCTCCTCATAGAAAAGGAAGTGAATATGTCACAGGCTCAATCACCAAACCTTTAGAAGAGAAATATCAAGCACTTTCAAAGTATATGAAAGGAGAAATAAGAGCTCAAAGAATCATTATTAAGTCAATCAAGGATGTTCGCATTCATTATGTAGAAAAGTTGAAGACATTCAAAGAGACATATGAAAAAAATGATGGAATTGTTCTCTGTAAGTAATGCATGACAAATGATATCATTAAGAACCAAACTATACAATATGAATGTATCAAAGGAATAAGGGGTAGGCCCATAAATAATGAGGGTATCTCAAATAAGATATCAACTACAAGAGTTAGGAGAAGTAACGCCTGATTAAGAAATGACCACCATTGTGATGAAGGGGAAACTTTTATCTATTATCTATGGAAAGAAGGAAACTACCCCATTAAATTATCTATGGTCATTATGAAAAATGGAAGAAACCATATTGAAGGAAAAGAATGATGTTGGATCTAGTGAACAAACTCAAGCATATCTAGCTATGGCAAGGAAGAAAGGAAAGTCTCATAAAATATTTCAAACTAAAATTGCCATTTCTAAGATCAATGTTATGAATGTAATGAATATGGTAATTTCAAAAGGAATTATCCTAAACTCAAGAAGGACAACAAGAAGAGAAAGGAAATAAATGAATTCCATGTCACTGAAGAAGTAGAAGAACCTGAAAAGAAGAATTCAAAGAAGGAAGAAGTGAAAGACCGTTACTATGACTGAGATAACATCATATACTTAGTTCTTTTAAGTTTGTAGAATATAGTAGTCATTATGGAAAGCATCACAAGTATGATAGGATGCATTATAGCAGAGATTGAGATGACATCATCATAGAGGCCTGGAAGGATGGCCGGAAGAAAAAGTTATATGGTTGAAGCAATCATCATGATAAAATGGAAGTAGCTCGTGGAATCATCATTATAAGGATAATCGAAGTATATTTTTTAATCATTGAAGCAATTCATATAGCAAGATAAGACGATAAAAATTCATCACACCTCATCATCATTGAAAGAATCATTTGCAGAACAAGGATCATCAATATCCTTGATTGGAAGCTTCGTTAGAATATTCACCTCTACTTAAAAGAAGCAAGTGTCACATAGATATTCTACCTTCCACCTTGTGTGGGATCCTTAGTTTATAAGGATGATGGTATGATGATAAAGAAGTGCACCATGTCAGGTTGGTTGAAGTGTTTTCATCTTCAAGCAATGAAAGGAAGTTGCTAGAATAAAGTATAGATGACCACATGAAGGAAGAGGTATGTATATATTTGGTAATAGATTGATAAATTCACATCATCATATGGTTGCAGATAGAATGGTTGAAATTCTCTATCTCATAAGCATGATGAAAGAAGAAGGAAATTTTCCTTTTGTATGATACATGAAAGCATGAATACAATGTGCCTTGAACTCTTTGCGAAAGATGAAAGAAGAGTTTATGAAATATTTATCTAAAGTCACATAAGATAAGATAAGTGATCAATGTATAATAACAGGAAGGATTAGTTATGACATATCCATGGAGAAGGTATGAAGACCATGATATGTATGTTGGAGAAGGAGAACCTTGGTAATGTATGTCTTGGAGATGGATTTATATAATATGTGAAAGGATGTTGATGTTGCAAGAAGCTGATGTCATGAAAAAGGGTCATCATAAAGAGGTAATGTTGATTTGATGTTCATTTTTTATTTTTGAAATAAATCATTTGGTTGGGTTGTAATAATGCTACCAAAAGAGGGTTTTATAAGTTCATCTGCATCTAAGATTGGATGGAAGATCCTAAAAGAAACATGAATTGGAAAAGGTAGCAGTGTAAAGGTTAACCGGATGATGACTCAGAAGGTCACTTCCCAATGTAGAAAAGGATGACATGACTAATGGTTCAATATTATGTTTCATTGAAGGGATGTGATGGAGAAGATGGTTTATTGCCTACAAAGAAGTTCTAGAAGAAGATAGCTCCATGATGAAGAAGTTGAGTTTCATCCATGACATGCTGATGTAGAAAGGAGGTTTCTTACAAGAAACCAGTATTACCATGATCCCCACCAAAGATAATATAATTGTTATTGATAACAAGTCCCTAGTTAATAGGGAGATTGGGTAAGTCTTTGGTTAAGAGGGAACTTGAGTATATTCATTTTATAGGAATGAGTATATACTCTCTAGTTGAGAGGGAGAGAAAGACACATCCTTCTTGTCTTATTTATGAAGAAAGAATGGAGGATTTGGCAAGCATCTGATACTTATACAAATACTCTTTGAGGATGAGATAGGGTATCCAATAAGTAAGAGTAGTCGAAGAGGAAATTCAATGAGGATGTGTAAATCCAAGACAGGAATGGTCCTATGTTAGGTCCCCATATTACTAGTGTATCCCCTTTGTTTTTATTATTAATGTAGCCCCATATTGTTATTATTGTGCCCATGTAGACTCCATATTGTTGTGCCCCATAGAAGCCCATTATTGTTATTGTTGTTCTATTACATTATTATTGTTATGTAGGCTCTTATTATATTGTGACCCCTTAAACTCATATATATACCAAGGAGTTATTGCCATTTATATAATCTAATAATTCTTTATTTATGTAATGTAAAGGAGGTTTCCCCTTAAAGAGGCTAATTTTTAAGTCACTAATCTATATTTTCTTCTATTTTGTGAGCTGTTTGCATAATATTTGGTACCAGAGCTTTGGATTCTATGGATTCGTTGCTTCAAACAAGTCATGTTGGAATTTTTGCTATAAAAAAATTATACGAAGCTTCAGAATCTGAAATTTCTACCACGTAGAGCTCAAATATTGGTGAACTTCATGTAGAAATTTCAGATCTTGGTTCGCTATATTTTTTGAGATATGGTCTGAAAAATTTAAGGTTTTCGCATGCTCCAAATTCAATCTCAAATAGGCAACCTAGGAAAAATCGTCATAAATTTGGTTTAAATCATCGAATTTTAATTCTGTAAAAAGATGAAAGTGTTTCTGCTCCTAGTCTTCCACAATCTACAAGGTTAACACCACAAAAATTGGAGGAAAATGGATAAAAATGGTTTTTTAATAGTTGTGATAGCAAATACACTAAAGGTCATAAGTGTGCTAAGAAAAAATTATTTTACATAGATTGTGAAAAGGAGGGTCAAGTGGTTACCTCTAGCTGAATGGTGGCATAACACTTCGTTCCATACTGTAGAAAAAATAACCCCATTTATGCCACTTTATGGATATCATACACCATCCATCACATCATCTTTAAGAGAAAATTTTAAGGTTCAAGAAGTGGAAGATCACATCAAACATCAACAACAACTTCTCTAATTCTTAAAGGATAGCCTCACTCTGACACAGAATCGGATGAAAAAATGGGCATATTAGCATCGCAGTGAGAGAATTTTTGATGTAGGCGACTGGATATCGTTAAGGCTACAACCATACAAGCAAATGTCTCTCAACCAAGCTAAGAAGGATAATAAATTATCACCCAAGTATTATGGTCCTTACAAAGTGTTGCAAAATATTGGTACTATGGAATACAAATTGGAGTTGCATGCATCTTCCTGAGTACACCAAGTTTTCCATGTTTCATGCTTAAATAAGTTTATCGTTGACAATCTCCCAATTCAAACAGTAATTCCAGAACTTTAAGAAGAAGGAAAAATCATATTGGAGCGAGAAGCAGTCACAAAAACAAGAACCCGATAGCTATGGAATTGATCAATTTCAGAATATCTCATTAAGTGGAAGAACTTACCTACTTAAGACTCCACATGGGAGGATGAGAAGTTTATACATAAGAATTCATAACAACTCAAGCGTTGAGGACAAAACTTTTTTTGAAGAAGAGGGGTATGTTAGGTCTCTATATTACTACTGTATCCCCCTTATTGTTATTATTAGTGTAGCCCCCTATTGTTATTGTTGTGCCCGTATAGACTGTTATGTAGGCTCTAATTATATTGTGACCCCTTAGACTCCTATAAATACCAAAGATATCTTTTCATTTGTATCATCCAAGTATTGTTCATTTATGTAATGTAAAGGAGGTTGCCCCCTCAAAGTGGCTAATTTTAGTTCGTCGATCTATATATTCTTCTATTTTGTGAGTTGGATGCATAACATCCTAGAAGCACATACCTTAAACATTTGGATGGGATATGTGCCTTGAGAGACAATGATGAAGGTGTTTATAAATCATTTTTTTCCCTAGCATTGTGCTCTAATCTAGTGGAGAGATAGAGTTGTTAGTCAAGGCGTTGTTATATGAAAATTTTGGTTGATATGATGAGATGCACTAATATAAGTTGAAAAGATAGCTAACGGGATGGCTTACCAATATGACTCTTCGTAGAAGAATTATCCAATATGAGAATGTCCATGTACCTTGTATGTATTATGAATACCTCCCTAGTTAAGATGGAGCGTTGAAATATGTAGCTAGGTTCAATATTCATAATGCCTTATGTAATCATGATTTTATGTATTTTATGAAAAGAGAAAAACAAAAATTATTATTTTTATTTTTATACCATGGGTTTAATTCTCAAGGTTAATTTATTTATAGGTCAAGCACCCATTGTGTGCTTCTAGGGATTTTCCATAAAGTATAGGAGTTAAAGAGTCATTTTCATATGTAAAAGACCCTATTGGTCATCATGCATCAAGTCAAGAGAATTTATTGTAAGTCAAAAGGTGTCATAGAGTCCCTCCAAGACCAAGTCGGCCTAGCAATGACAATTCATCCTTGTGACGACAGTTCGAGCTCCAAGGAAAGGCTATATATACAAGGCATTTGACCATACTTGAGGATAATCCAATCATCTCACAAGAAGAAAAGAAAATAAGTCTAAATTCAAGCGAAGAAGATGATAACTCAAGGAAGAAAATATCAAAGCATTTTGGATATTTTTTTGGTTTGCATCATCTTACACATGCAAGTAAATTGGGGCATCTTTTGTAGCAGCAAGACTGAAATTGCATTCATTATAGAATATTGAAGTGTGGGGTTCAAAAGGATCTATTTGAAATTCAAGTTACTAAGGGACAAGTATCTCCCCAAGTGAACGAAGGAAGAGACATTTCTTACCATCTTTTTCCACAAGTTCGAAGCTAAGGTTTCTGTGGGAAGGCCGAAAATTGTAGTCATAAGTTGCAAGTATGAAATTGAGGTCAAAGGAGGAGTTGCATAAGTTTTGAAGCAAGTTTGACTTGGGCTGAATTTTTGAGAAGCGATTTCATCAAGAATAAGTTTACTTGGTATTGGATGGGTCTTTTTCAAAGGTCTTAGGTCTTGGAATTCTTCATTTGAAGATTTTATAAGAAGATAAGAATTCTTGTGGGTTTCCTGTCAAGAGGAGAGGTTTTGGCCCTGGCTAATAGCCTATATTTTGTGTACTCTTGTGTTATTGATAGTCATGGTTTGGTATTTGTTTCATTATAAAAGAACACTATAAAAATCAAGTAAAGAATAATATAAATACAAGTGCATAAAGTTAAGTAAAAGAACATCACAAGCAATTATCAAAGTAAGAGATATCACCCTAATCTGGCTGCTCTTGATTTTTCAACATGGTATCAGATCTAAGGTAACAACAAGAAGAGGTAGAATTAATATCACTAATTGAAGAAGGATACGTAAGGACCGATCATAAGGAGATCATTAAGGAAATCAAATTATCAAGGAGAACTAAGTAGCATCAAGGAGGACTATCCATCACATCATAAGGATCATATCATCTAGAAGGATCAACACTTGGAGGAAGAATAAGAAGACCTTAAGGACCCTACCTCCACTTAAAGAATGAAGGATTCTACATTCTTGAAGCAACCTTGGAAAGCTTACACATTCTACAATCATCAATCAAAGGAAGCAAGGAGAGCACTTCATCATCAAATCAAAGTGATATCCCTCTCATTGAAGAAAGGATCACATATCAAACATCTTTGAAGGAAGAGGAACATTTCTCCTCATAAAGAAACATTTTTTTTTAAGAAACAAGATCATCAAGAAATAAATCATCATTAAGAAGGCATATTCAATTGTCAACAACAAAGGAGTAGTGGAATTCAACATCATCAAGAAGGAATCTAGTGAAATACATCATCATCAAAGAAGTATCTTCACTTGACAAGTAAGTATTCTATATTTTATGTCTCAATCTATAATGATTTCTTTCTACAAGGAGAACAACGAACCTTTTGGGACATCGAATTACCTTACATGGAAAAAGAGAATAGATTTGATCCTCATAGAAAATGAAGTTAGTGAATATGTCATGGGCTCAATCACCAAACCTCCTCGAGATAAATCTCAAGCACTATCAAAGTATATGAAAGGAGAAATAAGAGATAAAATAATCCTTAGTGAGTCAATCAAGGATTCTCTCATTCCTTGTCTAGAAAAGTCGAATACATCAAAAGAGATCTATGAAAAACTGGGTGAATTTTTACTTGTATGTATTACAAGACAAATTATATCGTTAAGAACTGCACTATACAAGATGAAGGTATCAAAGGAAGAAGGGGTAGTCTCATACCTTATGAGGGTATCTCAAATAAGAGATCAACTACAAGAGATAGGAGAATTAATGTATGATCGAGAGACGACCGCCATTGTACTCAATGCACTACCAAATGAATGGGGCAACTTTGTATCTAGTATCTATGGAAAGAAGGAAACTACCCCATTCAATTATCTATGGTCATTATGAAAAATTGAAGAAACCATATTTAAGGGAAATAATGATGTTGGATCAATTGAATGTTAGCATCACTCTCATAATAAAACAATTATAAATCCAAATATCATAATTAAATAAATCAAATCTTGAGAATTAGGAGTTAGTTCCTCAAACTAGGGAGTTTAGTTATGATGAGAGATTCTCTCTAACTAGTTCTCCTAGATTAGTGTGTTGTTGAGATATTTTCTCAACCATAGTGTCCAAGATAGACTTACTATCTTAGACTAACTTCCTCATGTATTTATTTGTACTATTATCATTCTTTGTACATTGGATTGATTAATAATGAGAATGTGAGGAATGTTGTAAGGCTCGGGCCTTTTCCGCCATGTCTAGTTTCTATATTTCTGAGTGTTTATTTTATTTATTTTATTTTATGTGTGTTAGTTTTTTTCATTGAACAAAATCAAGCATGTGCAGTTATGGCAAGGAAGAAAGGAAAGTCTTGGAAAATATTTCACAAGAAAATTTACATGTCTAAGATTCAATGTTATGAATGTAATGAATATGGGCATTTCAAAAGGAATTATCATAAACTAAATAAGGACAATAAGAAGAGAAAGGAAATAAATAAATCCCATGTCACTAAAGAAGTAGAAGAACCTAAAAAGAAAAATTCAAAGAAGGAAGAAGTGAAATACCTTTACTATGACTGAGATAACATCATATACTTAGTTCTTTTTATTTTGTAGAAGATAGAAGTCATGATGGAAAGCATCACAAGTATGATAGGATTCATTATAGTAGATATTCAGATGACATCATCATAGAGGCATGGAAGGATATTTCAAGTAGAAATTTATATGGTTTAAGCAGTCATCATGATAAAAATGAAGTGGCTCATGGAATCATCATTAGAAGGATAATTGAAGTAGTAGTTTGAATGATTGAAGCAAGTCATCTAGCAAGATAAGAAGATAAAAATTCATCATACCTCATCATCATTAAAAAAGAAGCATTTGAAAAACAAGGATCATCTAGATCATACATTGGAATCTTTGTTAGAAAATTCACCTCTACTTAGAATAAGCAAGTGTCAAATAGATATTTTGCATTCCATCTTGTATGGGATCCTTAGTTTAGAAGGATGATGGTATGATGACAAAGATGTGCAGCATGTCAAGTTGGTTGAATTATTTTCATCTTCAAGCAAGGAAAGGAAGTTTCTAGAATAAATTCTAGATGAACACATGAAGGAAGAGGTATGTATATATTTGGTAATAGATTCATAAATTCATGTCATCGTATGGTTACAGATAAAATGGTTAAAATTCTCTATCTCATGAGCATGATGAAAGAAGAAGGAAATTTTCCTTATATATGATACGTGAAGGCATGAATAAAATGTGTCTTGAACTCTTCTACATGATGACATGATATGACTTCATGAAGAATATGAGGTGTTTGGAAACTGTGGTTCTTATGATGAAGGAACTATGTATAGAATATTCTCATAAAGAAATATGTGAAGAAAGTAAAAGAAGAGTTTGTGAAACATGTATCTAAATTCACGTAAGATAAGATAAGTGATAAATGTTTGATAATAGGGAGGATTAACTATGGCATCTCCATGGAGAAGGTATGAAGACCCTGCTATGTATGTTGGAGAAGGAGAACCTTGGTAATGTATGTCTTGGAGATAGATTCACACAGTATGTGAAAGGATCGTGTTGATGTTGCAAGAAGAAAATGTCATGAAAAAGGGCAAACGTAAAAAGGTAATGTTGATTTGATGTTCATTTTTTATTTTTGAAAGCAAGCATCTAGTTGGGTTGTAACAGGGCTACCAAAAGAGGGTTGTATAAGTTCATCTACAACTAAGTTTCGATGAAATATCTTGAAATAAACACGACTTGGAAAAGGTAGCAGTATGAAGGATAACTAGATGATGACTCAAAAGGTCACTTATCGATGAAGAGAATGATGACATGACTATTGGTTCAACACTATGTTTCGTTAAGGGAAGTGACGAAGAAGTTGAAGTTCATCCATGACATGATGATGAAAAAAGGAGCAGTCCTACAAGTAGTTAATAGTACCATGATCTCCACCGAAGAGAAAATAGTTGTTATTGGTAACAAGTCCCTAGCTTAGAGGGGGCTTGGGAAATTCCCTAGTTAAGATGGAACTTGGGTATATTCCTTTTATAGGAATGAGTAGATCCTCCCTTGTTGAGAGGGAGAGATAAACACATCATTCTTGTGTTATTTATTCAGAAAGAATGGGATATTGGGTAAGTATCTGAGATTGATACTGATACTCTTTGAGGATGAGGTAGGGCATCCAATAGGTAAGAGTAGTCAAAGAGGAAGTTCCATGAGGATGTGTAAATACAGGATGGGAATGTTCCTATAAGGACATACCTTGAACATACAAATGGGGTATGTTCCTTGAGAGACAATGATGAAGGTGTCCATAAATCATTTGTCTCCCCAAACTTATACTTTAATATAGTGGAGAGATAGAGTTGTTAGTCAAGGCCTTTCTATATGAAATGTTGGTTGATATGATGAGATTCACTTATATAAGTTTAAAATATAGCTTATGGCATGGCTTGCCAATCCGAAACTTCTGATGAGAATTATTCAATATGAGAATGGCCATGTACCTTGTATGTATTATACCTCCCTAGTTAAGAGGGAGTGTTGAAATATGTAACTATGTTCGGTCTTCATAATGTCTTATGTAATCATGATTTTATGTATTTGATGAAAAGAGAAAAAGAAAATTTATTATTATCATTTTTAGCATGGGCTTCAAGCTCAAATTTAATTTATTTATAGGTCAAGCACCCATTGTGTGCTTCTCAGGATTTTCCATAGAGTCTACGATTCAAAAATTCATTGTCATATGCAAAAGACCCTATTGGACATCTTGCATCAAGTCAAGAGAATTTATTGTAAGTCAAAAGGTGTCATAAAGTCCTTCCAAGAGAAAGTCGGCCTACAAGAGAAGGATTCGACCAAGAAATGACAAGTTGGCTTCATGATGACAGTTCGAGCTCCAAGGAAAGGTTATATATACAAGTCATTTGACCACACTTGAGGAGAATCCAATCAGCTCACAAGAAGACAAGAAAATAAGTCTAAAGTCAATTGAAGAAGAGTATAATTCAAGGAAGAAAATATCAAAACATTTTGGAGATTGTTTTGGGTTACATCATCTCACACTTGCGAGTAAACTAGGGCATATTTTGTAGTAGCAAGACTAAAATTGTAGTCACTATATAAGATTGAAGTTTAGGGTTCAAAAGGACCAATTTGAAAGTAGAGTTACTAAGGAAGAAGCAGTGCCCCAAGTGAACTAAGAAAGAGAAATTTCTCACCATATTTTCCCACATATGTCAAGCTATAGTTTCTACAGGAAGGCCGAAAATTGAAATCATAAGTTGCATGTCCAAAATTGAGGTCGAAGGAGAAACTGCATCATTTTTTAAGCAAGTTTGATTTGGGTTGAATTTGTGAGAAGAAATTTCATCAAGAAGAAGTTGACTTCGTCTTGGAGGGGTCTTTGTCAAGGTTATTAGGTCTTGAAATTTTTCATTTGAAGATTATATAAGAAGAAAAGAATTCTTGTGGGTTTTCCTCTTTAAGAGGAGAGGTTTTGGCCCTGGCTAGCAGCTTATATTTTGTGTCCTCTTGTGTTATAGATATTCATGGTTTGGTAGTTGTTTGACTATAAAATAACACTATAATAGTCAAGTAAAGAAGAATATAAATACAAGTACATCAACTTAAGTAAAAGAACATCACAAGAAGTTATCAAAGTAAGAGAAACCACCCTAATCTAGTTACCCCTGATTTCTTAACGTGGAGGAGATATGAAATTGGGTGAAGCTCACCTTTGGTAATGTAGACCAGACACCTAATAGTCTCTAGGAAGCCATGTATGATTCCATGAGATATGTACACGGGTTGGCTTTGGTGAAAGTGCGTATGTACGCTGGTTTGATTCATCATAGTAGCATATACATTATGAGACATGATATTTGAAGTTGCAGTTGGATCTGGTTATTGTTGCAGAGTTGTATTGGGTGATTCAGAGATTGATGATGCAGGTGTAGTTGATGGGTTTTTTGCAGTGGTGATTGATTTTGTGCTTCAATGTTGTTGATGGGTCCAGTATGAAAATTGGATGAAACGTGGCCTTTCAAATTATGGTGTTGTGCTTCAAGAGTATCCAGTCTGAAAATTTATGAAACATGGTACCTGGAGGAAGAAAGAGAAGGTTGTAGCCTTCTGTAGGTTGGCACCTACGTACTAGTACATCAGCTAGTACAAGAGCTAAGGGGGTGGCAGCTCCCTTCCAGTAGCAGCTGGAAAACGAGTGAAGGTTGGAGCATTCAGTAGGCCGACACCTATGTACTAGTAAATGGATCGGCTAGTACAAGAGCTAAGGGGGTTGTAGCTCCCTTCCAGGAGAGTCTGGAGAACGAGAGAAGGTTGTAGCCTTCTGCAGGTAGAAGCCTGTGTACTAGTATAAGACTGCACCAGTACAGAACTATTGTATAAATAAGTTTCTTATTAAAAAGAAGATTGAGACGACTTGCAGGAGGTGGTTTTCACCCACATTGGGTTTCCACCTTACATCATGGTGTTCATGTGTGCTTCTTGTGTGTGATGATCTGTTCTATTTCATTGCTCCTGTTTACTGTTCATATGGTTAATAATGTTGTGATGCACTCATTAAGGATCAACTAACTGAATCATAAGTTTACTGGATATATGCTTGTTGCATTACACACAGTTGTGTATACACGCGGTTTGCCTTAACTGAAGTAGCGTATATGAATCTTAATATGGAAATGAATTTTTTTTTTTTAATAATACTGATTCACCCCCCCCCCTCTCAGTATTATTTCCAACAATTGGTATCGGAGCAGGTCCTTTGGTAGAAGCTTGATTGCTTGAAGGAGATCCGTAGATCAATGGGAAAGAAGCTTAAGAAGAAAGCGCCTAAGAAGAAGAAGACATCTTAGAAGAGCTATGACAGTGGGAGAATTGATTGGGGAATATGTGGAAGAAGCACTTCAGATTCAGAATCACTTCAAAATGAAGATGAACAAGCAAAAGAACTAGCATGTATGAATTTTTTATACTCTAGTGATACATTTATCCATCCTTTTGAAGATGATGAAAGTGATAGCAAAACAATTGAATTTGCTCTTATGGGTGAGAAAGAAAGATATCAAATAGAGGCAGAATTTAAAAGGCTTACAGACAAAATTAGATATCAACAATATCTATTGAACAAAAGGGAATGTGCCTTCAAAGAAGAAGATACCAAACTAAAAGCTCAACTAGAGGAAGGAAACAAGGTAAGGAAGTTATTCAAGGACAAGGAAGATCAATGTCAAAAGTTACAGGATGAATTGGCATCATTAAGAAATGAAGTCAATGAAAGGAGCACAACAATCAAGAAACTCAGAGATAGATCTAGTTACTATGAAAGTCTTGAAGCTACGATCCTCTCGCTAAAAGAAGATCTTGAAGAATCAAAAAGGCAAAATAGAGAACTACTCCAAGCTCTTGAAAAACAAGAAAACGAAGTTCTTGAACTAAGACATCAGTTGGAAGAAGGAAGAAAAGCTGAAGAAAACATGAAGAAGCAGTATCATGAAAAGGAGGAGCAACATCAGGTTGAGGTAGATATTCTTAAAGATAACTTAGAAGAAAAAGATAAGCTCTTACGATTTCAAGATAGTACTAAGATCTTGGATGATATTCTTAGTAGTCAAAGATCTCTTGCTATCAAAACGGGTCTTGGCTTTCATGAATCTGTTGAAGGAGAATCTAGTTCACAAAGTAAGATAAGGGACTCTAATGTAAAATCTAAAATGCTCAACAAGGAGATGAGAGGTCAATCCCATCAACAACCAAGGAAAGGAATTCTTCAAAGAAAATCTTTTATTCCTAACTATGGAAATAATAGTTGGTCAATTCCTCAAATGAATAATGTTGAATGTTATGTATGTCATAATCTTGGACATGTTGCAGCCAGATGCAGAAGAAGAATGGTTCAAGACTATCACTCAGAAAGATTATCACATTCCAAGTACTTTAAGGGATTGCTTTGCTTGAAATATGTTTGGTCACAGAGCTGTTGATTTCTATAGAAGGAATATGAAACATGTAAGATGTTATGAATGTAACAAGATTGGACATATAGCAAAGGAATGCAAGAACAAAGTATGGGCACCATACCAAAAGGAGAAAACATCATCACACATGAAGATATGGAAGAAGAAGGAAGTACAGTTAGAAAGATGTGGCACAGCACAATATACAGACATAACAAACTCAGAGGGACCTGAAAGTGTAAAACTTCAGTGTCCTAAATCTCATACGCAAGTTTCATAAAGGGAAGTCGTGTATATACGCGAGTTGGTTACTGCACAGTCGCGTATATGTTAGTTTGAGGAAAAGTAGTGGGACAGGCTCAAGAAAAGGGGTCTGATATGATTCAGTCCATTATTTGCTCTATTTCATAATGGTTACAATCTGTTGATGTTGTGTGGAAATGTCTTGATACTTGTAAGATGTTTAGGAATGATTTGATCTTAACTTGTGGATGACGATGCTTCTTGCTGATATATGCATGATCAAATCTGACAGTAAGCAAGATGGCACAGGTTCAGGGGGAGCATATGCTTTTGATAATACATTGTTGGCATTATGGTTAGTAGTTCTTAGTGATGATGCTTATATGGATAAATGATACATCTTGCTATGATATGGTTATGAGTTGTCCATGAAAAAATCTCATATGATTCTTGCGTTTACATAGTTGGTGTTCTGATCAGATTTGTGGATGCATATATGGTACTTACATGGTGATCTTCATAAGGATAAGGAGAAGTACAAAGCTTGAATACACTTGATGATGAGTCACTCATATGTTGTTGTCTTCATATGCATAAAGATCATATAATACAATTATGATGCAGGATTCCTATATTTCTTGGCGCTCATGTGGATGAGGATTGTTGTCGTTGATGATATCAAGAAGTCTTGATAGATGATCTTGAGCTCAAGATACATAGTGTTGGATACATGATGTTTACTCAAAGTTGCATTGTTGGAGACATGATAATGATAAGTTCTTACCTATATGATGATAGTTTGATACTTACATATGTTGATTGATGCAAATGTTCCCATGAGATGATACTTGGATCATGCAAATCTTGATGTTGATGAGATGGCTATGGTGTTTTTCACATATGATATCATGTGAATGATTCTGTATGTCATATGTAAAATTCTGTTCAAAAGGATGAGTTGATGCAATCATACCTTGTTGCTGGTCTAGATGTTGTTGTTAGATGATTATGGAGTAAATCATACATTGTGTATGATAGTTGTTGATGACTATCCTGATCTTATTTAGATGTTTGGTCTCTGTTATAAATGTCATGTAGAGGTCATATCAAGACTCATGATGTAACAGTTTGTCTCTATCTATTGAGGTCATTTGATGAATCCCTTTTCGTCATATGATGTAATTTGTACCCCCACTATGCATGGGAAGGATGATGTAATAGTTCAGTAATGTATAAACATTATCTGGCATATCCCCACTTGGTTGGGTGGATGAGTCAATATTGGTATATCCCCACTGGGTTGGGAGATGGATGTATGTATGAGTCCTTGGTGATAGGAAGGTCATTTATGATAGAGTCATGTTCTTCTTGTAGAACATCTTTTTGCAGACCTTGCTTACAGTCAGGGGGAGCATGAACGACACACTTCAACAGAGCAGAGACTTCAACATGTACTCAGAGGGAGCATGGTTAGATTGGTACACCTTGGTAATACAAAGGTGGAGCTCATTCAAAGATTTCAGCAGGTACTCAAGGGGAGTATGGACAGTGGAATATTTATCAATATCTTGGTCCGCCCTTTGCCCTTGATGTCAACGGGGGAGAGTGATTTGGTGTTGTTGCCATCAAGTCCAAAGGGGGCGATTGTTGGCATTATGATGCATGTGTTGTACTTGATGGCAACCCACTCGTAGAAGAACAACTCACTTATATATATCTAGATGAATCTACAAAAGAGATCTCAAATGTGACAGAATACATGGGATGTAGGATAGCTCAAAGGAATCAGATGACAGTTCTTAGTATGACAAGTTAGCTTTGCCATCAAGTCCAAAGGGGGAGATTGTTGGCATTATGTTACAAGTGTTGTCCTTGATGGCAAGATGATAGATTATAGTGCAGCAGGTCAGTAGCGAAGAATTGATGATAAGACTACAAAAATGAAGAAAGAAGAGTATATACGCAGGCTCACTATATACCAAGTCACGTACATATGCATGTTATATGCAGGTTCACTATGTACCAAGTCGCGTATATACGCAGGTTCGCTATATACCAAGTAGGGTATACACACAGGTTCACTATATACAAAGGCGCGTATACACGCGGGATTGTTGATCAAAAGTCGCGTATGCGTATGCATGCACTTTCATGCACAGAAAAGCGTGTACATGTGCGAAATATTATTTTTGGGTCCGTGGTATTTAGACCTATGGTTTTGGTCCTTGGTATTGCGTCCAAAGTGTTGAACCCAGGTATTGGGTTCCTAGTATTGATTCTAAATGGTTTTGGACCATGGTATTGAGTAAGGCCTAAGACTATAAAAGGAGAAGAAGATCAATAGGCAAAGGCAATTTTGAGAAGTGATGAATATCTGATGAAGTGTGAGATCTAGTATGCTGGTTATGGGTTTGTGATGTTGTGATTGATCTGAACCAAGGATGCACCCATGTGAATGATGATGAACAATGGATCGAGATCTTAAGGCTTGGAATGTTTTATCATTATATGGTTTGATTATGGATAGACCAGATCTGACTTATTGACGCATGTTTTATTGTATGAATGTTATGATCTGGGTATGACTGATGTCTAGAACAGCTACAAATTTATGAGTAAATATTTTCAGATCTGTACGTGGGTTGGCTTTGGTGAAAGCGCGTATGTACGCTGGTTTGATTCATCATAGTAGCGTATACATTATGAGACATGATATTTGAAGTTGCAGTTGGATCTGGTTATTGTTGCAGAGTTGTATTGGGTGATTCAGAGATTGATGATGCAGGTGTAGTTGATGGATGTTTTGTAGTGGTGATTGATTTTGTGCTTCAATGTTGTTGATGGGTCCAGTATGAAAATTGGATGAAACGTGGCCTTTCAGATTATGGTGTTGTGTTTCAGGAGTATCCAGTCTGAAAATTTATGAAACGTGGTACCCGGAGGAAGAAAGAGAAGGTTGTAGTCTTCTATAGGTTGGCACCTACGTACTAGTACATCAGCTAGTACAAGAGCTAAGGGGGTGGCAGCTCCCTTCCAGTAGCAGCCGGAAAATGAGTGAAGGTTGGAGCATTCAGTAGGTTGGTACCTACATACTAGTAAATCGATCGGCTAGTACAAGAGCTAAGGGGGTTGTAGTTCCCTTCCAGCAGAGTCTAGAGAATGAGAGAAGGTTGTAGCCTTCTGCAGGTAGAAGCCTGTGTACTAGTATAAGACTGCACCAGTACAGAACTATTGTATAAAGAATTTTTTTATTAAAAAGAAGATTGAGACGACTTGCAGCAGGTGGTTTTCACCCACATTGGCTTTCCACCTTACGTCATGGTGTTCATGTGTGCTTCTTGTGTGTGATGATTTGTTCTATTTCACTGCTCCTGTTTACTGTTCATATGGTTAATAATGTTCTGATGCACTCATTAAGGATCAACTAACTGAATCATAAGTTTACTGGATATACGCTTGTTGCATTACACACAGTTGTGTATACATGCGGTTTTCCTTAACTGAAGTAGCGTATATGAATCCTAATATGGAAATGAAAAAGGTTTTTTAATAATACTGATTCACCCCCCCCCCCCTCAGTATTATTTCCAACAGGGTAGATGTGGGAGGAGGGTGTCACAACATCGAAGGAACAGTTAGGAGGGAAGTGATCCAACCACCCTCGTCCACTTTCCACAAGGGTTAAGGATGCATGTCAAGTACCCTTCATGTGCCAATCCTGAGACGATCATAAGGATGAGGATAAATGTGGCATCAATATTTCTATAGATAAATGTTGGATTAGCAAGTGTATAGGAGTTAAGGTGGCAAGTGAATTTGGTTGTTAGGTTGTGCAGGGTAGAATTTTTTTGACACCTATCCTTACTCCTCAAGTAATGGCTAAGGTAAAAAGTGCTCAATTTGGCTCAGGTGGTGTCGCTAATTTCTCTATTGAGGAATCAAATTTTGGATTTGAGCTCTCATCAACCCACATTCTGTGTCTTTGAGGTTCTACCAATGTGGCCAAGGTGGGACTCAAGTAAAAGGGAAGAAGTGTCGGAGAACCCTATGGCTTTCTTTTCCTTGGTAAACTCTTTAGACTCTATCTCAAAGTTGTTCTACCTCATTTTTCTTTGGTTGTTAGTTTACATGTATGTTTCTTTTGTTTGTACTATACAAGTTAGGGGCGACTCCTATGGTGGTTAGGGTGGATTTAATTGTCATCCATTTTTTGTATTAGTGGTTGTGGCTAGCTAAGGCCTCGTATTGGCTGCAGGGATCACTCAATTAGAGTTATAAGTGTGTGATCTCTAGGGGTTGAGATTCTCTAGATAGTGTCGCAAGGATACCTCCTCAGCGTGACAAATCTCACCATGGGATGAGTGGGAGAAGAATTCAGGGTCAACAACAACAACATCAATAGAGCCATGGGGAAACAATTGACTTTTCAATGCTAAAAGATTGTGGTAGTGTGATTTGGCATCTAGGTGACACTTTGGACCAATTCAATCGATGTTGGCAAGATGATCACAATAACACATTGGATTTTATGAACCATATCCAATAAAATTTGTGGGAAATTCATAATCGATTGGTAATCCTATGGAGAGGATAGCAGTGCATCCAGGATCAACTCGACCATATGAAATATTGCTTGGCTCACATGGAGCGGCATGTGCATAATGGTTTCAGTCATCTACCTTTGGTTCGGGCCCAGACCATCTGACTCTGGTAATCTCTGATGATGTATGATGTTTGTTAGTTGCATATTTATTTTTTGAGTGTTTTGGCATTTCTTGTCTGTCAACTTATGTAAAGCATTACAATTCTGAAAATTTGTGTTGTATTTGGGCATGTTACAGTTGGCCAATAAATCTAGTAACAATGGGCAGATTCCCCTTTCCCGTGAGTCTGCTCTTGCTAAAATCATAGAGACTTAGTATACCCGACTTGCAGGTGGTTGGTTATGCTCTTGGTGTTATAGTGGCAGCGTTGAGGTTTGATCCTGGGTCTCCCTTAGATTAGGCCAGGCAGTTACTGATTCACCATGTTGTAAAAAAAAAAAAAAAAAAAAAAAAAAAAAAACAATGAGGCCAACAAAATTTTGAGGAATGCTACAACACAATGTAATCTTTCAAATTAATAGAAAATATTGATTTGCAAAAACAATAATAATAATAATAATAATTTCTATTAATAATATTGTATAATTCAACCCATTTTAAAAATACAAATTACAAAGATAAAAATAAATTTAAATAAAAATTTATATGAATGAATAATATTAGTTAAGTATTAAATTATTATTATTATTATTATTATATATAAGTAATTTTCAACTAAAAATTAATATTTCATAACTAAAAATTATTTATAATTTTTAAATTGTATAAAAAATATAATTATTTAACAGTTAATTTTATTTTATGGAGTTTTATGGTTATGAGGAAATTTGATGGAGTTGAGTTTATGTGATTTCAAAAATATTTAATGAAGTTAATGAAGACTTTGTAGACATGATTATCAAAAACAAGTACTAGTTAAGGGAGGCACTTGGAGATTTAACTCCTACTTGCCTTATGCACATTGAATGAGATTCATCATCATAAATGTAATTGTGGTGTGATTGTTAATTAGTTGGGTTTGAGAGATTTAGTCCAACTAATATAGATTCTACTTTGGTGTTTGGTTGAGATATTTTCTCAACTAGTTGATCGTACACTTAAGATAGAATTTATATCTTGAACCAATACTTCTTGTATTTATGTGTGATTGAGATTGTACACTTAAGATAGAATTTCTATCTTGAACCAATACTTGTTGTATTTATATGTGATTGAGCCAAGAGGTCGAGAGGCTCATTCTACAGCCCAATGTAAAGGGATGTGTAAGTTTGTCCGTCTGTCCATGCCCCTTTAAAATAAAAATAAAAAATAAGAATTATGTTCTAAATAGAAAAATAATGTCCGCTATAATTTAAAAAAAATAAATATGTTGTAAAGTAATTCAAAGTAAAAAAATGTGTAAATGAGATGTTTAAATCTTATACTTTTCAAAAATATTTCAACAAGAGATTTAAATAAACTATTTGAAGATCTATGTTAACTAATTTATGTCAATGTCAACTTCATATATATAATTAAAAATAATAATAATAATATGGTTAAAATTTTTATTTGGTCCTATACATACTCTATTTAGCATTCAAAAATACAATTTAAACAATGAAAAATAACATATGGATGATAACTATTTGTTTTTCATGTGTGTGATTTTAATTTTATGTGTATGCATGAATGTTTTATTGGACCTAGAGGCTCATTCTACAACCCAGTATGAGGAGATGTGTAAGTATGTCCCCCTTTAAAATAAAAGCAAAAAATAAAAATTATGTTCTAAATAAAAAAATCATGCCGACTGTAATAAAAAAACGAATATGTTGTAAAGTAATTAGAAGTAAAAAAAATGTATATTTAAATTTTATACTTTCAAAAATATTTCAACTAGAGATTTAAATAAACTATTTGAAGATCTATGTTAACTAATTTATGTCAATAAATAAATAAATAAATATATATATATATATATATATATATATATATATATATATATATATATATATATATATACATATAAAAAATATGAATGTGGGTTATCAATAAAATATTTTATAATATTGACATATACTTAAAAATACATTAATAATAAAAACTCATTTTAATTTGCGTGATAAAATGCCTCTGTGTACATGTTATGTATAATAATATTGTATTTTGCACTCTAAAAAAGTTTTCATGTGAAAAAATTTGATCCCTCTCAACTCATGTTAAATTCGTACTTAAGATGGATCTATGCTGGCATATAGAATGTACTGTAGTTTTGGTGTGCAATTTGTTTTTCAAATTTAAATTTTATCTTTCTTATAAATTAAAATTACAATAAACTATATTTTAAAATCATATAAGATTATGGAATAAAAGTGAATAACATGTATTGTAAAAGCATATATACTTTTGAGTCGTCGGCTCTGCCTGCGGAGGAGATAGGGTTATTTCGACTCTTGCTGCCGCCGTTGTGCTTGCGGCGACAGGGCCGCCTCTGGTGTGGTCTCTGGCAGCCTCTTGTCACCACTGTTATGTGCTTCGATGCTTTGTCGTGTGGCCAAAGTCTGCTTTTTGTAATATCAGTGTCGGGTTTCGCTGATTCAGTTGGGGTTTGCAGTTCTGCGGTTTCTGCACTCCCTGTGGCGGGGATACGCCTTCGTCCTCCTCTACCCCCATTCCTGCAGATCTGAACCCTTGTGACATAAAATATATTCATTTTCCATAGCGCGGCTCTAAGTCCATTTGCTCATCTTTGGCTCTGACGATCCAGGGTTGGAGGTCCGCCCATATTGGGCTCTGAGATCATCGGAACAGTTCCGACGGACTAGCTTCGTGCATCGAGTCAGGAGGCAGTGTCATGTGTTTTGTTTTTTCCTGGTTTTCGGTGATCAACTACTTGACCTTCCACGCTGCTCTGCTTTGGCAGACTGACCAAGGGTTTTGGCCTTTGGCGTATTTGATCTGAGCCACGGCGTGGGTGTGAGGACATTTTTTAGTCTCTAGCTTTACTCTTCATGGGGGTGAGGTGGCTGCCTCAGCCGCCTCTGCACTCGGAATCGCCTCTACCCTGGTTGGGACCTGATCGGTTCCTTTGCTGAGGCTTTTGGTCCTATTTTTGGTCGCTTGCTGTCATACCTCTGCAGTTATATGGAGCGTTGAGGGAACTGGGGTGTGGAGATTGTCTCTGCATCATTTCATGCCGCTTCATCATGGTTGTTTCCTGTTGATTTCTGCAGGCTGCTGAGGATGTATGGGTGGTTTATTCCTCTGGTTTCATCGGTTTCAGGAGGAGAGTTTGAGGGGGTGGGGGAGGTGTGGCTATCTTTGCTGCCCTCTACCTCATTTTGTGCCTCTCCTCCTTCTTGGTGGCCATTAGAATTTTCTACACATTCCTCAGGAGTTGTTTTCTTTCTGTTGTTTCTTTTGTTTGTGATGGGTATGGCTATCCTCCTCGGGTCTATTTGCAGACTGCTATGGGGTTTACATACCCATTTTACTTGCTGCCCTGTCTGAGGGATCTTTTGTATACTTCTCTTGAAGTATAGTTATTGTAAGTGGCTTGCCCACACTACTGCATATTCGTACAGCATCTACAACATGTAATTTTCTGAAATTAATGGAAATTATGGATTTTCTCTTCGAAAAAAAAAAAGGCATATATACTTTTATCTAGTAGTCTTTAAGTGACTTTTTGAAATCTTTTTTGGTTTATTTTCCAATCTAATTTGTGGGAAGGAATTCATTGAAACCACAAGTTTGGCAGTGAACTATTCACCAATGGTTTTTGAGGGTGTTGAATCCATATAAACTCCAAAAAGTAGCACTTAAAGACTACGAGTTCGCATAAACCTGGAGTTCAAAAACCATCAACTTGAACAAGTCAAATTTACCTTAACTACCCAACAAAAAATTAATAAAAAAAATAATATTATTATGTTTAATATATATATATATTAATTAAAACATTGTGTTTCCCTCAAATTATATAAAAATGAAATGAAATGAAATTATATATATATATATATATATATATATATATATATATAACCAACTAGCTTAGCTCCATTTTAAATTAGGATCTAAAAAATTTTGCATCTCAAAGATTTGATCCATCCGGATTAATAAATATACAGCTTGAATGGGCCTGTTACACTAAAAAATGTCACCATGGCTATTTACAGTTGGTATGGCTCTATCAACAGTCATACTACCCTCTTAAGCAAGTCTTATGCCTCTGCTATCCATGTCAAACTCCAAGAAAGAGAGAAAGTCTTTATAAATATGTTTATCTCTGGGTACGCAGGTTCTCTCAAACCTTGCCTGCGGGTACGCACCTATTGTTCATAAGGTCTGCGTCCAAGGACGCTCTGTATCTAAAGGGGCAGGTGCGTCCCTCTGAAAAGGTTAAAATGCGCAAGTTTTATCTTCAAAAACTTACTTGTGGTCATTTCTAGAGCATTCTAGAAGGTTGTTCGACGTGTATTGAGCGCCTCCAGATGGTTCATGCACTCCTACCAAAGAGGAACTTATCCCATCAATAAGGGAGCTATCCCATCCAAAGAGGGGACTATCCCATTGATGGTTGACCTGATTAACTTCCTCTTGAGCACTATAAATACAGGCATTGGGCCAGAAGGAGAGAGGTTGAAAGCTATACAATTCTAAGGGTAAATGCTGCAGGAATTAGGACTCCCATTTAGAAGCTTGTGAGGAGAGATTGCCATCTTTGCTTGTTCTATTTGGAAGTGGGTGAGCTTTTTCAAAGTAGAGGAAGACTCTTGTGGACCCTGGAAGGAGCTTGCACAACACCAAGGCTCAGGTTGTAATGGTTCCTTTTGATTACCTTTAATGCAAATTGGTCCATTCTTCTCAATAACTTGTTGTTTATGGGTGATTTCATGTACTCCTTGGTCTATATGTTGAATATGCTTTGTTTTATGTTATAATCAGGTGCTATTTAATTGTTTGACTATTGGTGATTGTAGGTTTTGGAGAAAAGGAGGAGCTCATCCAGATCAACAAAGCTTGGACTTCTACAAAAGCGTTTGGACAAAGGTAAGAACGAAACACTTGATTTCTCATATCATAATGCATGTTTAGAGAAGGATAGCTCCAGTTTGTTTTGTTTGTCATTAGAATGTCTTAGACTTCTAGGAAGGTCGGTTGTGTCCACACTCTTGACTGATTCCGTGTGACAAATTGGCGACTCCACTGGGGACACAACCCGACAGGAGAGTCTTCTCCTGAACTTACCGCCGACATTCACGCTGTAGAGTCATCTACGGCCAAATCAAAAAATGGTGGAAAGAAGAAAGGAAAGAAGAAGGCTAAAGCAGACAAGGCTCCGAAGGAGAAAACAGAAAAGTCGGAAACCAATGACGAAAAGCGCAAACCTCGATATCCTTGTCTTATTTGTGAAGAGGATCATTTTACGAGAGATTGCCCTCATCGGGCCGAGGTAGTGAAAATAGTCAAAGGTTCTCCCACTCCTGTTGTGTTAAAAAATCCATTTCCGGAGCAGGAGAATAAGATGATAGGTTCTTCCTCGAATGCCAGTGAAGAACCCATTTTGATGATGTCTCATGTGAGGATTGCGACTCGATCGCAAGATTATGGTAGTAAGAATCCTGTTGATGGTAAGGAAGCATAATCTTCTCACTCTAACCCATCAACCTCAGCTCCTGGTTCCGATCCACTACAGATCGAGAAACCTAACCCAGACTTAGTAATGAAACCGCCCGCCAAGGGTGTACTTCGAAGGTCTGCTTTCAATCCACATGCGAGAGCGACCCAGAATTACAACATTGTTGAGGACTTAGCTGTTTCACCCTCAGCAATGTCGGCGTTAGAAGTGCTGCAATCATGCCCAGCACAACGAAAATTGCTTTTGTCGGCTATAGGAGCTGTTGATGTTCAGGATCCGAATCTAATGATCTTCGATCTAGAAAATAGTGCACCGCATCTCCCCCATCAAATGGCTTTCCAAATTCCAGTGATAATAAAAAACAGGCCTATTCATAGGACTGTGATTGATGAGGGAGCTTCTACGTGTATTATGTCGATTCAATGTTGGAGATCCCTTGGTTCTCCTTCGTTGAACCAATCCCCCACCATCCTTAAGGCCTTTGATGGCCGTGGGTTCCGTCCGTTTGGTATTCTACAGGAGTTGCCTATAGGGGTAGAAGGTAAAACCGTTAGTCTGGATGTGGAAGTGGTTGATGCCCCTCTAGACTACAACCTTCTTTTGGGTCAAAGTTGGTCATATGCTATGACAACGGTCATTTCATCGGTCTTCAGAGTAATTAAGTTTCCACACAACGGTAAGATCGTGACTATTGATCAGCTGACATACTTTTCATCCGACCCAGCCTCTTCAGAGAGTATCCAGCATGACGGTAAGACGACAATCCCTTATAAGGACGTTGGTGTAGGTTTAGTTAAGGATTCCGGTTTACTGGGAACTTTTCCTCTCCCTCCACTCAGCGTAGAACCTTCGTTTGCAACAATTCATATGATTACATCAGAAAACATTATTTATGATGATCCTTGGTTTGTCCCATCTGACTCTGAGATAGACTCATTCGGTAATGCTATGCCCTTGAGTCCATATGAAATTGCTTATGAAGCTCTCATGTCTTTTACCGACTTTCATTCAACCGAGGTCGACCAAATGAATGTGGTCAATGAAGAATCACTTTTCACCTCAACCTTAGAACGGATAGCGTTTCCCGAAGTCGTGTCATCTGACGAACAACTTCGCGAAATCCTAAGTGTAGACGATCTACCATGGGAGGATCTCCATCACAGATCTTCGTTTTTACCTAAGGATGATGCATTTGAAAATGATTTTTCATCTATCTTTACCGTTGAATATGTCAAAGACGCTCAGGATCCAACGAAACATTCTGATTCAGAGTTGAATTTAGGGAATATTTCTCGTACTATTCCCATTGATATTTCAGTGAAGCCCGAAATTGAGGAGAACATTCATATAGGTGCCGCATGTACAGAAGAAGAAATCCAAACTTACAAGGCCCTATTCCAAGAATTCTGCGATGTGTTTGCCTGGTCTTACGAGGAAATGTCGGGCATCGATCCTGCCATTGTTGCTCATGAAATAAAGACCTACCCAGATGCTAAACCCGTCCGGCAACGGTTGCGTCAAATTCACCCTCGAAAAGCGGCTGCGATTAAAGCAGAAGTCGAAAAGCTGTTGAAAGCAGGTTTCATTTGTCCGATCCCGTTAACGGATTGGGTATCGAATATTGTTCCGGTCAATAAGAAACAAGGAACAATAAGAATCTGTATCGACTATAGGGATATCAATCGAGCTTGTCCAAAAGACAACTATCCTACGCCTTATATGGATCAAATTATTGATGATTGTGCCGGAAGTGAAATGTTTTCCTTCATGGATGGTTTTTCGGGCTATAATCAAATCAATATTCTACCTGCCGACCAACCAAAAACGGCATTCATTTGTCCATGGGGGACGTTT